>CM076575.1:1373702371-1373882817 GCA_034641835.2 Pinus albicaulis | reverse complement strand
GTTGATTGTTTAATTCCAGAATTTTCCGATGCCACCTATGCTGGACAGCTGCATTCTGAGATGAGTCATCCACCTAGACTCCAAGATATGTTGAAGATTTGCAACTTGGCTGCATCAAGCGAGAGAGAAAAACAATGAATCAATTTCATTCAAGATAGCCTTTCAGTTTTTAATTTGATAGATTGTAGCAGTAGTAGTAGTATTTTGTTATGTAATTTCTTATTTAAATCCCTCTCATGCATTTAGAGAAGGATTTGAAGTTGTAATATTTTTTGGACTTGGAGCTAACATTTCTGTACTCCATTCCTTATTATATTTTATGAAGGATCACATCTCATGATTTTTGTGCTGAAATTATCTTTGAAGTGTTGCATTTCTGTACCTTTGGATTTAATTTTACATCGGAGTTACTAGATCAGAGTATCACATTTCATTTGACAGTCTTCAAGATGAATGAGGTATTTCTATTTGTTCACTGTTGATTTTCTCTGTTATATGGTATTCGTTTGAAGAATTTGCTATCATTTATATATTTGGTTTTCATAACGTTTCCTTTTATATATCATTTCTGAGTATAATTGAAATGTTATCTTTTATAAGCATATATAAATGGTATACATAATGAATGCAATATGCTAATATAACTCTGTTTAATTTCTTAAACAGAGTTATCTTTATTCGTTTCTGCACATTTCAATTTGATTAATAATACATTTTCATGGTTATTATTAGATTGAAACAATCTTAAGTTGTATTCACATATAATTACCCGGGTTAGCATCAGAATTTCTTTATCAGTATTTAGCTTAGATTAGATAGTTTTATTTCTGTTAATTTAGTCCCATTTCCACCCATCCAATCCAATCCACTTATTTATAAGGTTAGTTATAAGGAAACTGGTCCTTTAAATCCAGTCGGAGCCACCATTCCAAACGGAAAAGGAGCTGTCTTAAGGTCCCGATCGGGTGGTTTTCCCCAATGTTTGAAGCAGAGATTTTCTAGGCTTCAACAGCTCCTAAAGGCAAGCCCAAATTCAGGATACCCATTTGACAAGTTAGCCCAGCCTTAAATTCCAAATAATTATAAATACTAGATTGGTGAATGGTACTAAGGAAAAGATGTGAGGGATCAATCAAAAGAGCATCATAAAATATGAGCAGAGGAGTAGTGTGAAATATGAAGTCTAAGGTAGATGAATCAAAAGGAGGAGTGTTGAAGTTTGAGATATTTTATATTGGTGAATAGAAGACTTAGATCGAACAATAGAGTGTGAAGAAGATATTTGAGGCGTGAAACAAACCACAAGTCAAATTTCTTGCAAAACCTCAAATTTATTGATAAGATGGATTCTTCATGAAAATATTTGCTTTAGTTCCACCTTAAATCTTATGCCATCTCTTGATCACAAGGTGATTAAGTGTAGCACCCAAGGGCCTAATTCCAGCCCTGGCATATTAGATTATCATGCCTTTGCATTTTGAAATAACATCTTGTGTTATTTTCATCAAAGTTTTGATATCCTTAGGTGATTACACTAGAAACGAGACATCTGGTATCATGCTTCCTCCTGAAGGTTATGCCCTAACCGTGGTTGTTTTGCGAGCATTTCCTTTGTATTTTCATTTAGTTTAAATTTCAATACTCTAGTGTCATCATCAGAAATTTAGAGAACCTCTAAACATAATATTTGTTGATAAGTAACATTAATTGATGAAGAAGAATCCAGATTTTCTATAGTGTCAAAGAATATATGTCACTGACACTGTGGAAAGAAATATACTCTCTGACACTGTGGAAAATCTGGATCCTTCTTCATCAATTGATAACCACAGAAGCTTGAAAACCAGAAGTAACATTAATACCATTATTTTGATCAAATGTTCACATGATATAGCTAGGGCATGATATCTTGATATAAGTTGAATGTCGAGGTGTGTACCTTTTGATGGTCCAATATACCACTTATATAAAAAATGAATTATATGGTGAAACTATTTAATTTTTTATATTTCATATGAATTAAGCATTGGGTCATAGCATGAAGTCTTGTGCAATTTGGTAAGTTTATCACCTAGGTGCCAAGGTTAAAAATTTGACATTTCCAGGGATTTTGAGTGTTGAAGAAATTATAGATAATTCCCAATATCATGCTATAAATAAAAATTCGATCTTTGCCTTCCCCGGTGCTTTGTTACATAAAATTTTGTGTTTTGAACAATTCATAGTGTTGAGCGCTCGATAGTGCTTGAACTACGTTTAAATTAAAAAGAGCTCTAAAAGCTTATATTCCATTCATACATGGTTGGACATAAGGGATTTGGTATATAAATGATCAATTGTAAGCGCATCTGCTTGACATTAGGATTGAAGGAAATGCCTATTTTGATAGGGTGAAGGTATTGTGTAGATATAATATAGTTGTAGTTGTTTGGGTGAAGGAAGTGCGTAGTGAACATAAATATAAAACACGGAGCTAAAGAATAGAGTAGGTCGAAGTCAAATTAAGGAATAAATCAAGACAGAGGCTAGTGTGGACAGATTACAGAGTTATGAAGAGATAATTTCAAAACATATCAATGAGAGAGAATAACAAAGTTCAAAAATTTGAGTAAACTAGTGTGGGGCAATTGCAAAATTGTGAAAAGTAGAGCAAATATAATTACAAATAAGAGAAGAGGATTGGTGTCTATATAATCTGGTGCATGCAAATAAAATGGAATTAGTGTTTCTTGCAGGTTGGTGCTAGATAATCAAAAGGGATTGGTGCCTCCTATTGATTTCTAACTACAAACTTGAAAATTGAGGGGATAGGGATATCTTATAGGTTGGTGCCTACAAATCGAGGTAACAATAGGTTGGTTCCTACGAGATATTTTATATAAATAAGTTGTATATTTTTTTCTCATAAGGGTTTCCACATATATCTTGTGCTATATGTAAATTTTATGGGATTGATGCTTTATGATGCTTGAATATTTAAATAAGTAAAAATTACTTATATTGATTCCTCCACCCCCTGCTCTTAGTATAATTTTGAATCCAACAATTGGTATTAGATAAGGTTCCTTCGAAATTAGCCTAAAATATCGAGGGAAGATCTTAGAGGAACCAATGGCTAGTCAGGATGGTTCTTTCTCGAGCAAAGTTCTACTATTTGATGGCACCAATTATGTTGTCTAGAAAATCAGAATGAGGACCTATTTAATGTCTCTTGGTGTTCATGTTTGGCTATTTGTCGAGGATGGTTATCAAGTTCCAAAAATGCCCCCAACTGATCCATATGGTAAAAGGCTTATTTAAGTAATGTAAAGCCAATGAATTCCATTTTGTGTGGTATAATAGAATTATAATTTGTTAAGGTAACACAATGTAAGTCTAAAAAATACATGTGGGACAAGCTTCAAAGCAGTTATTAAGGAAATGAAAAGGTAAAAAGAGAAAAGCTTCAAAATCATAGAGTACAATTTGAAAGTTTGAAGATGGATGAAGATGAAAACATTTTTTTCCTTATTTCTTTATGTAAACAAGATTGTTAATATTATTAAAGGGATTGAAGAAAAGATGGAGGAATCAATAATTGCTCAAAAAGTGTCAATATATATTCCTCTGAGATTTAATGCAAAGGTTTCAACCATTGAGGAAATGAAAAATATAGACTAAATGTGGATGAAATCCATGGAATTTTCACTGCATATGAAATGAGAATTGAAAAGAGAAATAAAAATTAAAGGAAGCAATATTAGAAGTAGAAAGAAGACAAAAAGTACATAAGGCTCAAGATTTCTCTAACTATGAATTAGATGAAGAAGAAGCTCAGTTTGAGAGAAAGTTGAAGAAAGGATATGTCAAGTGCAAAGGTAAGCCTTCATTAAAATGTTTTAATTGTATAATAAGTGGCCATATTGCTACTAAGTTCCCCTATGTAAAGCAATAAGATAGTGAAATGAAGAAATGCATAAATATAGAAACAAATATCATAAACATAAAAGGGAGGATATGTCAAAAATAAAAGGTTCTATTCGAAAGAGAATAGTAGATCATCAAAAGAAGGTGATGGATGTTCATTTGGTGACAAGAAAGGAGAATTTCTATTCATAGACTTGGATGCTAAAAATGTTTATTAAAAAGATAACAAAAAAGAGAATACGGAATTAGAAGAAGAAGTTAAAGGGGGAGTATATATTGAAGAAGAACTAGTGAGAACCTTAGAAGAAATAAACAAACTTGGAAGATTAAAAAATAGAAGGAACTATTGCAGGAATATAAGAAGAAAGGTTGTTATTCTAATGAAGCATCTAGCATCCTCCTAAAAGGAAAACTAGAAGAATAAAATAAAGTAGAAGATTTTTTCATGAGACAACTTAAATAAAAGGAAAGGAAAGAAATTATGAGAAGCTAGAGGCGAAGATTGTTTCCTTAAGAAATGAAATAAAGGAATTCACTGCTCGATTGAATAAAAGCTTCAATTTCTAAAAGAATACTCAAATATTAGATAAAATTCTTACTAATTCCAAAGGTTTCCTTTAATAAAATCAGGTATTGGTTATAAATAGATAAAATAATTAGACTTTCAAGGGAGATTCGATCACAAATGCATCAAAAAAGGAATGCATAGAAGAATTTAAAATCTTCACTAATGTACTCATAAATTCTATGAGCAATGAAAACAGTTCCAAAAAAGAAAGTGAGAACTATAAAATACATGACCCCATTAGATAATATAAGAAGTACCAAAAATAATTTATGACCCAACAAGGACATGACTCTATGAACGATATAAGTAGCACCAAAAAGGAAGATGAGAATTAGAAAAAAAAAAGACTTTTCTAAAGGCCTTATCAGCAATATAAGCAACACCACAAAGGGATATGAGAACATATATAGACATTATCTTTTAAAAGGCCATATAAACAAAACATGTAGCACCATAAATGAATCAAATTTCTATTAGAGAGATTAGATTCATTACAAATATGTCAAGAGTAGTTTGAGAAGACATATTACCTCAAGAAGGCCTATCTAATCCAGGTATCAAAACCTTTTCTTTGCTTATTTCTTTTCTTGTAATAACATTGATCATAATGCAATAGATTCAAGAGATTATACAAGAAATTATTATGTGAGATAGAAGTAGAGGATATTATAAGGCCTCAAAGAATGGCTATATAAAAAACAAATACAGAAGTCCTTATGAAGGTGGTTTTAGAAACAACTCATTTTCTCCACCAATGGATGTATTGAATGTTACAATTGCAATAATTTTGGGAACAAAGCATGTGATTGTAGAAGCAACCCAATAAGGCCTCCCAAGCAAGGCAAGGAAGAAGATATTTTCAAGAAATGTGATAGGTGATAAGATAAAATATATTTCTCTAAAGGAAATTAAGGGAGGCAATGTTAGTCTTGGAAATAATGATTTAGAAAGGATAAATGGAAAATTAACAAGAAATTTTGATAATGGATCTACTAAAACTTTGAATATTATACTTGTTGAATGTTTAAATCACAATCTATAAAGCATAAATAAAATATTTTATCAAGGGTATGATCTCACATTCCATTCTTAATTATATGAAATAAGAAAATTAGGTCCAAGAATATTGGTAGCAAAAGAAATTAGGTCTCCAAATAATGTATTTTTCCTAAATGAAATTAAAAATAATAAAATATTCTCTATGGGACTAATATCCCTTTTAGTTCATTATTAAAAGAAATAATAGTTTAGGAGAATCAAGATATGGAAGATTTCATCAAGAATATGGGAGCATTAGAGAGTGATTTGTAGGAAAATAATGATGAATTGGAAAGTTTGTTGGATGCAAACCAACAATTGATATGTAAAGGGAATGAAGTGAATGGTTGGAAACACTTAAAGCTGATTGAATTTCATGAGTAACAAAATATGGAATTATTCATTCAATTATAACAACAAATGAAAATCCTAACAAATTGGCAGAAAAAGAAATTGGATATACACAATATCAAATCATGAGCTAAGGAGGGAGCATAAGTTCATGGGAAGAATTAGTTCCTGGGTAGAAATCCTTTGGCATTGATGTTAAAGGGGGGGAGTTCAAAAAAAAAGTGTTTAAAGGTAGCAAGAATTCATGGCTATTATTTCCATACTCCTAACTTATGAAAATGTGGAGAAATGACAGACAGTTACAACATTTGTAGTTACAAAAGGGGAACTTGTTGATGGGGAGAGTTAAAGGAGTTAAGTTGCACAAAAGGAGATAATGTATCATAGTAAGTATTACACTTAGAAGGAGATGTCATTTTCCATTGATGTCAAAGGGGTGAATGAATAAAATGTATACAATTGAAGAACTTGTAGATGGAAGGAGAATTGTAGATAGGGTGAGTTTCTCATCTCTTTTCTGAATTTGTCTGGGGATTGAAATCAATGACAAAGGGAGAAATTGTTGCATAATGTGTTATCATTAATATCAAATCTAGATGGATACCCATGAGACTCAAGTTGGGTAAATGAGACCCAAAGAAAAGGAGGATCCAAGGCATATTTGACCCGAATTAGAAGAATATTAGATCCAATCCAGGGTGGTCTAAGTCAAGGGGACCAACACTCATATTGGCCCCTTAAAGCAAGCCTCACATCCATGAACTCCTTAATTAATGAAAAGGGTGTATAAATCATTAAAGTTGGACCCTAAAATACTACTTGAATCTAAGAAACCCCATTGACGAGTAAACATAGCCTCAAGTGCCATATTTCTAAAAACACCATATTACTGAGCATTACCAACACAAAGATGTAAGTGAGAAATCAAAAGAGCATCAAAAAATCTGAGTAGACTCAACTAATGTGAAATATGAAGTCTTGGAAAATAAATATAGGTAGGAGTGTAGAATCACGAGATATGTTATATCAATGATTGAAAGAGCTACATCAAGTAGAAAAGGGTGAAGAAGAGCTTTGAGGTGCAAAACAAAACATAAGCCAAATTTTTTGTGGAACCTAAAAAAAAAAATTATAAGACAACTTATTCATAAAATTATTTTCTTTTGGGTCACCTTAGCTCCTATTCTCATCTCTTGGTCATGAGGTGCTTAATTTTAGCATCCAAGGGCCCAAGGCCCTTGATATATCAGCTTAACGATATTTTTAGTTAACGAAAGGCTCTTCTTTACTCTGGAATCCAATATCCTCAACCCCTTGTCATATCCTTTGGTCACATAGGGGCTAAGGTATAACACCTAGGGCTTAAGGCCTTCAATATACTAGCATCTAGACCTCCACTAGTAAGGTTCCACCTACAGAGTTATGTATCGAGCCTTAGCATTATGCAATAAACCCTTATGTTATTTCTACTGAAGTCCCAATATCCTAAGGTTGTTCCACCATACCTCAAACCCCTAGTATCATGGTTCCTTGTCAAGGTTATGCCCTAGCATTGGATTTTTTCTAAGAATTTCCTTTTTATTTTCATATCACCAAAGTGTTGATACTTCATTGTCATCATTTTCAATTGATGGAACGTCTTGATGGAACATTTACTGGAAAGTAACGTTAATATCAATATTTTGATAAAGTGTCTGCCTGGTATAGATCAGACATGATATCCTAATATCATTTAAATTTTGAAGAATTGACCTTCTAGTGGTCCATACCACTAATATAAAAAGAAATCTATATGAATTAAGCATTGGGTCATAGAAAAAGGTTTTATGCACTTTTGGAAGCTTAGCACTTGAGTGCTAAGGTTCAAAATTTAATGTTTGGAGGAGTTTTTAGTGTTGAATAAATTCTAGATACTTCCTGATATTATATATAAATAAAAATTAGAGGTTTTCCTCCCCCCAGTTCCTAGTTATGTAAAATTTGGTGTTTTGAATAATTCATAGTGTTGAGGGCTCAGATAGTGCTTGAACTATATTTAAAGCACCAAATATCTCTAAAATATTAGAGCTTGTTCATATATTATTGGACTTAAGGGATTTGGTATGTAAGCACATTCTAATAATGTGAGGGTGTTATGTTGATACAACATATTTGTGGTTGTTTGGGTGAAGGAAGTGCCTAGTGCAAATAAATATACAGTACAAATCTAAAGAATAGAGCAGGCCATAGTCTAGTTAAGGAATAAAGAAACCCAAAGGCTATTGCACATAGATTACAAAGTTGTGAAGAGCTAATTGTAGAACAAATTAATGAGATAGTAGACCAAAGTTTAGAAAAGCAAGCAAACTAGTGTAGGGTGGATTATAGAGTTGTGAAAAGCATGGTAGAGTAGATTACAAAGGAGAGAAAGGGATTGGTACCTCCTACAAGTTGGTACTCGCAAGTAAAAGGGGATTGGTGTCTCTTATTGGCTGATTCCTATAAATCAAAGGGGATTGGTGACCCATACAAGTTGGTTCCTTCAAATCAAATGGTATTGGTGTATCTTGTAAGTTGGTGCCTACAAATTTGAAAATTGAGGAGTTTGGTATCCCTTGTAGGTTGGTGCCTACAAATTGATGTAATAGTAGGTTGGTGCCTACTAAAAAATTTATATACATATTTTATTGGTTTTCTCCCCTAAGAGTTTCCAAATATATCTTTTGTTATATGTCCATTTCATGAGATGGATGGTTTATGACGATTCAATGTTTAAATAAGAAAAAACTCTCTTATATTGATTCACACCCGCACCTCAGTATAATTGTGAGTCCAATAAACATCAATGATCAATTTTATGTAGGTACAAAAAGAAGAAATCCCATAGTGAATAAATCCCAGGTGAAGACAAGAACGACTTGTGGAAATGCATGTGGAAGCATTTTGGCAACAAGGATATTGGTTATGGTAGAAATGGAAGCAAAATGATGATGGGAAAAAGTAAAATTGTGTAGGTTGTGTTGAATAAAATAGAATCATGACCATATTGTAATGTGATCAAAACCTTGTAGTTGTACCAAGTCTATATGTTATGTTTTGATTCTATGTGTTGGTCCTATAAGAGCTTGAGAATGTACCTAATCTATACATGAGGTGGAAAATGTATGTAACTCGATATATGTAACATGTGAAGGGCATATCATTGTCATACCTAGAGTGGCATGCATACCCATTTGCCATGTGTACCTAATGACTTTGATAGTTTTTATAATTTAATTCAGTAGCCTCTAATATGGATTTGTTTAACACTTGGAGGAGTAGGCCACGTGTTCATTGCATTCTCTATGAGTGAACCATATTGTTGGTTATAAACTCTCTGAGGTAACTTTTTACATTCAGGGAGAGTTCATAAATAATTTGAATGAACCATGTACACAAAGGGACATCCTACTAGATCGATTATTGTAGTATTTTGTTACCCATGCATTTTGGTGGAAGGTTGTTCCTTTATATGGATGTCAATATTTTGGTGATGTTTGTATGATCAAGATACAAAGTGAAAGTACGAGATAGGACCAAAGGTAGAATTTGTTGATCAAGAGGTTATTTAGTAGATCATGTCTTATATAGAATATGTAGTTAAATACCTTAGCTGATGAAGATTAAGCCAAGTAGTCTTTAAGGGGGAGATTTGGATTATGTAACTACTACTTGTCTTATATGTGTGATTGTAATTGATTGTTAGGATTATTGATCATTATTAGGTAGAGTTGGCCCTTTATATAGAGAGTTTGTTCATAGTATTTAGGAGGTTGTTGGAACTAGTTGGATTTGAGATATTCTCTCCAACTAGATGCTTCCTATATTGGTGTATGATTGAGATATTTTCTCAACTGAGTGATTATGTATCAAAGATATTTTTTCTATATTAAGAGAAATTTTTGTGTGTTTATATTTGTACTATCACAATTGATTAATACAGAGTTATCATCATAATTGTGTGTGCAATAAGATATACTCTCATTTTTTTATCACAATAAGGAGTTGGCACACCAACCAAACCTTATAACTAACTCAGATCCACCTTAAACTCATATTTATCAAGCACCAAGAGGGATCAATTTTCTTAATGTGTAAATTTTTTATCATATAATTTTATGTAAAGTATTAATTCCTTTATATTTAAAAAAATATAATTCAAAAAATTTGATCCCTTTAGGAGCTTGGTAGATATAGGTTTAAGATGGATCTATGTATGTAATCACTTAGGTCTATCTCGAGTGGTTGGGAGGAATGATTACTATCCTCCCCACCCAAATTCAATTACTACAAGTCACATGATGGGCTTTGTTGTAATGGCTTCGAGCCTTATTAACTTCAAGGATTGAAACATGTATTATCCTTTTATCGAATATAAAGATATTTCTCATGAAAAAGTGCATATATGTGTGTAGTTATGGAAACGTCTCCCCCATACTAGATTAGGTACAAATTAATTGAGAGAAAAATAAAATAAAAGGATAAAATAGATTGTAGAGTAAGTACAATTAATCCTTATAAGGGTGGATTAAGATCAAAAAGAAGAAAGAGATAAAATGTATGATCCAAAATTATATTGCTTACTAGCTCTTTACTTCATTTTTTCATCGTGTTTTGATTTTGTGTCTTATGAAGTATATGAGTGTTTGCATGACATTGGTTTATGCATTTTTATGAATTCTTTCACACCATCTAAAATATGTAACCTATTTTCTCTTTTACTTTTCATTAATGAGAAGCTGTCATTATTTTCTAAGGAAAAATGTATTCATAATTTTATATATATAGTATATACATGTATTTAGTTATTTCTATCGTGGAAGGTGCTTGATTCAAATCCCGCTTGGTGAGGCAGATTAAAATATGTTGATGGGTACATCATGTAGGTCCTTTCGTGAGTTTTGTTTAGGGATTGTGTGACGCATGTATCATGTAGATTTTCCTACGAGTTTTTTTTAGGGAATTGTGTGTGAGCACATACACATGTGCATATATGTTAACCCCAACGTTATACCTCTCCCCTATTTAAACTATAAAATGCATCTCTCAATATAATAAATATTCTTATTAATATTATAATTTTTTAAAAATACTATAGATATATATATTTTAATAATATTAAATAATAAATAATACAACTATTATATTTAATATTTTAAAATAGCATAGGTATTTATAAACATTAATATATTAAAAACATATATTTGAACAAGATTACATGTGTATTACTTGACCTAATATGAAAGGATAAATAACTCGATATAGTATATATAGTAACACTAAAAATTATTTAATATAAAAAGAATGGTAAGAGAAATAATAAAATAAGAGGAATAGTTGCAACGAGGCATTTTCCCTGCCTCTATCGCTAATTAATTGATTAAGGCAGTGTAGGCTCCATGTTTTGTCATTTTTTTAGAATGCTCTGTACTCACAATCATCTCTGCAATTTGTTATTATTGCTTCCTCTACACAATCTTCCTCTACACATCTACACTCTGCACAACAAAATTCATTTCCGCACAGCTTCCTCTGCACATGATTTATTTGCGCGCACTTCCTCCACATAGCTTCCTTCACACACACTTTCTCCTCATATGATTATTTCGTAAAACATAGCTCTTGAAAGCTTCAGCTAAATTACATTTAAATTGGCTTTGGAAATTTCATTTGCGTAGTTGTATCCTACAATGTATTCAGAAATACAATCTGATTATTAAAGAATGGTTTATAGTTGTGAGTTGCATCAGACGCTATGCACCAGAATAACTAAATTTATTCATAAGATACCTTTGCAAAATATTTTTTTATGCCATATATGGTGTGTCACTATTATTCCCTAATGCCATATATGATATTAAAACGAATTATCCCAATCTCACTTAAAAATTAATTAGTATAATGTAAAAGGTGGGAACTACTAAATTCTTACAATTTGTTAATTAGTTGATGCCATATATGATATTAAAATAAATTATCTCAAACTCGTTTAAAAACTAATTAGTATAATGCAAGAATATAAACTATTTTGAAAGCTCCAATTGAATCTTAATAACTAGATAATATTGGATTGAAGCTAGAAACCTAACCACCCTTGTTTGGGTATGTGTCATACTTGTTTGTTTTTTAGCATAACAAAATTAGGTCGCCCTCTTGGTGGGTCACTATCATGCAGAGGGTTTTTGTCCAGATACTTTCATTGTGTGGAGGTGTGGAGTAACTCCATACCTTTGCACATATAACTCAAAGCTACCCATATATCTATTTAATTCAACGTTATGTAATATAGCTATATTTTAATCATCGGGTATTTAATTCAACACTATTTAATATAGCTATATTAAAATCATTAGCTAATGTTATAATTGGTTATATTTGCAAAGGCAGAGTTACTTCGCACCTCTGCACAATGAAATTCTCCGCACAAAAAGCCTCTGCATAATAGTGACCCTCCATATCATTCACTCCTTTATTTCGAAACTTGCTCTCTATTGCACTATAGTACTTTGGATAATAAACCATTAGGAACATGCTAGCGAAAATCACAAAAACATGAAGGCTCATAACGTATCACCTACTATGTACTTAAGAAACATCAAAACTTCATGATTATAATGTTCTTCAAACGATAAATTTGCATATCCAATATTTAATAACAAGGAGTTAGCTCAGTTAGAAAATAGGACAAACTAGATGGATACAACTTAAGAACAATATTAGAAGTTAACATAAACAAAGTGAATTTATGGAGGTCAACATCGCAACATACCAAGAAATGTCACATAGAGTATTAAGAAAAGTCTCAATCTCCATGCACTACTTCAATCATACTTAATTATGACTCTCAGTCATACGACCTAGTGGTGACCAGGTGCTCTTATCTCATGGCCCTCAATAGTGATTAGATGTATTGTGTAGGGCTTGAACCCCAACCACCATAATTAACTGCAACAAATCCACATTGTTGGTGGAGTGTGTTTGGGGGATCTCCTATGATGTCAACAGAGAGTAGGGAGGGGGTTTGCACTCCCAATTCAAAAAACGATTTCGCAATATAAATCCAACGATGGAGTTTTGTCTATGAATATTGATGATTTGTTGGGAGCACCCCATATGACATGAGAAATGAGGGGGGCTCTGCACTCATGGTTCCTCATGTCTTAGATGTGGTTTTCTCACCCCTAAACTATAACTACCCTGGTAAAAATCCATGTGAAAAAAAATATAAGAGCATGGTTGATGGGACACACTAGCGGATGTTCATTCGGTTTATTATGGCTAAAGGAAATTGGAAAATGCAATGGAAAAGGAATTGGAAAGGCATGAGGCATTAATTGGAATTTTATTTATGAAAATAATGGAAATTAGGAGAAAAGGAAGGTGAAAGGTCACAAGTTTCATGTGAGGAGGAAAATGAAGGAAATTAATGGAAAATGAAGAAAATAGAGGCCTCATTAATAAAAAACCTTATGAGGATCAGTTGGTAACCTTTTGTCAGTGCATTTTTGGATATCTCTCTCTCTCTCTCTCTTATACTCTTGGATACTTAGATTTTTTTTGGGAGCACTCTTGAAGAGTGTGAATACTTGGTGATTTGGAGAAAGAAGTCAAAATAAGAGAAGGAAAGTGCAAGCGGGCATTGGGATCAGTGGCTACAGTAGGATTTTATTGCAGTTACAGAGTTGCATGTATTTTTTCCTCACTATTTTTGGCATGCATGGTGTATGCATGTGGATTTTCCTATATTTTCCATTTCCTGGATAGCCATGGTGTTGTGGGTTTATTTCCATTTATTTTTTTCTAGTTGGTTCTCATGATTCCTCTAGTTGTTGGGTTGACTTATTAGTTCTTGGAGCCTTGGTTGGATAAACGCTCTGGATCCCAGTGGATTTTTTTTGGGCTGAGTTACTAGTACTGGAGCCTTGGTTGTACAAACACTCTGGCGCCCTGGGTGGGTTGAGTTACAAGTCCTAGAGCCTTGGTTGGACAAACACTTTGGAGCCCGAAAACAACTAGGGTTTATTTACTAGTCCTAGAGGCTTGGTTGAAACAAACACTCTAGAGCCATGGAACATTTAGGTAGAGACCAATCCTTGATGGTTGTAATGTCCGATCGTGAGGTGGAATCGCTTGATGAGGGTTGAGGTGGTTTGGCCCCTGGAAGCCCTGGATTGGTTTTGATTGATGTTTTTGATGAGATCCCACATTCATGCTTGGAATATGGCATGGGGGTGATTGAATGATGAGAGATATGGCTCATCCAATCTACAGCCAAGTCGAACGTGAAAGTCCCATCTCTGGTTGGTTTATACATCCATTAAAGAAAAGAGCTTGTTCCTTTGGTATTTGATTTGTAAATGTACTGGTTTATATGTGGATTCGATTGTTGTTGTATCCATTGTATTTCTACTTTTATTATGTTGGTTATAAGCATGTATTTTATCAGTGATGATGTATGTCTCTATCCATGTTTTTGCTTGTAAATGAATGCACATTGTATCTATGGTCAAATAGATTGCATTGCAGCTAATGATTTAAGGGATCAATTCTTCTTAGTGATTCTCAGATAACTATGAGACCCCTATGCTTAGATCTATTGTTTACACTTGTAGTTTCAACGTTTATGACATACTTCACAAAATTCCTATCATGGCTAGGAGAGGTCCACATGAGTTCTTATTTATTTGATTAATTTTGTACCATTGTCCTGTTTCAACTTATCATCTCTGAAATTTTCATGAATTTTTGGGCAGGGCATTTGATTTTGCACCTAAAAAGGTGGCTCAAATCCTGGAGACATTGGCACATAACTGAGTATTTGGGGCCCCGAATGCTGACATGTAGTGTTATTCTTGCATCTATAGCCTCCTAGACTTTGGCTTGCAAGCATGTGTCTGCATCTACGGCTGAAACATGTCAAACAATCAGTGTGATGTAGGGGTAAGAGGCTTGAATGGTTTGGTTAGCTCCTGTGGGTGTCAACTTATGATGTACAAGGTATGTATGTTGTGTTTCTATCGGTTCCACTTCCTTAAGGTCACCTAGGAGGTTAAATCTTATTATAGTAGCCTCTAATCACATTTTTACCCAGGTTGGTTGATTACTTGGGTAGATGTGGGAAGAGGGTTTTATAGAGTGGTATCAGAGCATGGTTGTGCTCTCCTTGGGTGGTGTTTGGTTTATGTTCTCTTTCTGTGATATATGTTACACCATTTTTTGGTCATCTAACTCTTCATCATTAGATGGACCCAAGTACACCATGTAAGACCAGTTTTACCCCAAGTAAAACTGCTTTCACTATGTTAATTAGGAAACCCCAAAAGGAATAATTAATTAAACTATAATTTAATTATTATTCCCAGTCATGTTTAACCCAAAAACAAAGAAATTAATGAGATAAACCCATAGTTATCTTATTATTTTCTAGGAATAATTATTTAAATAATATTCCTTGTTAAAAATGACCAAATCAACCACCATTAATCAACTAAATCATTATTTATTTGATTATATCCCAACCACTTCCTTAAAAAGATAAATAAATCATTTATTTATTTATTTTTCACTAATCAAGGGATTTGACCCAAGTCAAACACCCTTTCCCTCCAACAAATAATAACAAAATATTCCATAGAGGTGGATCTAGATTTGGTTAACATTATTTTAATCATGCACCAAGATCTAGAATGACCCAATATTTTGTTATAAATAGGAGGGTTTTCCCCTTCATTCTTCACCTTTTGTTACATACTAGATCACTCTGGATCTATACACTCGGTCTCATTTTCTGCCATTGTTGCTCCCATTGAGCTTCACCTTCTACATTGGGTTTCCTACATCTACAAGAGAGAGAAAGCTTAGATCTGAAGTGCTGAGGACTACAAAGAACCCATCCCATTGAGGAGATCTGGATACACCTTCTTGTTTCCTCCCAGGTGCCCTGTAATATAAAAAATCATTCAAAAATCGTGTTCTTGTCTTGTCTGTTGGATGCATGGAGCAAACTCTTTACTTCACTGCTTAATATCTTTCCATTTATAGATCTGTTTGTTGCAGCACTTTAACTACTAATTGCAGATCTGAAGATGTTTTGCAGCCATTATTGTTGTTAGGGCTATTAGTTATGCGTAGCTAAAGTGGTTCTTTTTCGTACGCTTCGACAAAGAATTCATACTAACAATATATGATACCACAAAGTGGTATCAGAGCATGGTTCAACCCTTGGACTGGATGGGAAGTGTTTTTTTCATGTTTTTATATTGGTTCCATATGTATTTCCCATACCTATGGTATATGTTCTTGTTGCATCCATGTTGTGTTTTCCATGGTGGCAGTGGTGTTGCCATAGAAGTGTTGATGGTGTTGTTGTCAACATGTTGTCATGAGTGTATTGTTAGGGTCCTGTGATTTGGAAGATTGGCTAAACAAAATGACAAGGTAACATGAAACCAGCCTTTGGAGTCCTATGATCTGATCACGGGTCGAGTACTACCCAACCATCTCATGTACAGTATTAAGATCTTTTAAAACGACTATGGCTTATACAGGTTTAAATGAGCATGTTAGTCCGCATACACATAATAAAATGAATTGTACATAATCAAGAAGCACAAAACACACAAGAGAAAGACAACCAAATTGGTAACGGAGTTCACCCCTCCATCTCGCTGGGGCTACATCTCCGGATCTGCTTCAATTGGAATGCAGATCCTCTATATTTCATCTTCAAATTAAGCTTCCATACATTCAAGCTCTATGGCTGAGCATTAGCCAAGCACACTGCTCTAAATGGCTAAGTTTTCTATCATTTCTTCTCCCCCTCTGTTTCAAAGGCTCACATCATGAGTTTATATAGTTTTTCCCCATAACTCCTCAATCCACAATAGTAGGATCTCAAGATATTTTAAGGAAAGACAAACTCCATGATTCTAGGATCTTAAAACTTACTCAAGGCAAAAAATGGGAAAATCCAACTTCAAGGATCTTAACCATGCCAAGAAAGCTCAACCTCTCAATGAGAAATAGCAAATTAGTTGTGAGGTCAATTCTCACATAAAACTATTTCTCAAATGGAAAATAAGTGAATATTTTGGTGAGTCATTTTCCACTCACTTAGAACATTATCCACTTCATAATTTTTAAATGAAATAATGCATTAATATTATTCCTTACTTTGTCACCTATCATAAAATTTCTTTATGGTGCACAAAGTAAACTTCTTCATTGGTGGAGATCCTTCTGGATCAAACCTCCCCAAAAAGAAAACTTTTGGTCTCCAAAAGTATCAGCTTCGATCAACTCAACTGTATGCAAATGTCTCTGAAAGGCACATTCCATCATGACTCCTTCACCTACCGCTCTTCGGAATCGGAAGATAATGCCAACACCTGCAACTGTTGCAACACAAATGCCTGAAAAGGCACATTCCTGCAAGATTCCTTCATTGTGGTCCTTCAGAATCAGAATGCAAAAGCCCGCATCTGCCGAAAGTTGCAACTTGTAGCTGATCATACTTGTTTACAGCACTTCCCAAGAGTTCATTGGTCAAGTTTACATGCCAAAATGGCTTAGGAAAATTGCCTCATTCAACCTGATTACAAAGAGGCCAACAAGGCTTAATGCGTAAAATACGCCTCTCACTCTCCCTCACATAAGAGTGGCTGAAACAAGCCTTTTACAATGCTTCATAATCAACTTTACATCATGACTTTCATGATGGAAACTATGGCCTATTACATAATGGCAACTATGGCCGTTTTACATGGAAATTACGAAGTAATTTAATGTGCAAAATATGTGCACATAGGGAAAAATACCAAGTTTTAAAACCCCCTTTACATAAGCCAAATCCCTGATTACAAAACATGTGCACCATAAAAGTGCCCCCCTCAATTTCGAGGCATAGGGAAAATAATGGGAATATGACATGGGTTTAATAGTATGAAAACTAAAATAAACAAACCCACCATGTACGAAGTAATTTTCCATTTTCCTCATAAATTCTGCAAACAACATGCAAATCAGCGGCAAAATTAACATGTTTTAATTGGCAGCCAAATCCTGAGGTATATCACCGCGCATAACAGAAATCTGGGCACAAATGAAGAACCCGATGAAACTTTTCTGGCCCTTGCCACAATACAACGAATTCGATGAAAATTCTCTGTGAAAATTGCGCGGTCGCTGCTCGAAATGTATTGTGCGAATGTCCGTGGTTGGAATCGAAAGGCTGCTACCCTACAGCACAATTCTGAAAGCGGTCGGTTGCTGGTCTATTGAAGAAACTGTGTTTTTGTGTGTGTTGATCTTGAAAATTACATATACAATAGAGAAGATGCCACGCTCCATGTAATGAATTATGCATGCAGTTAATCACTCTTCATATAGGAAACACCGCCATAAGAATGGATACAATTTTTCCAAACACAAAAATAAGAGATGAAATACACTAACATAGCCGAGGATCTTACAGTTTCCCTGCTACTCCTGCAGTTATTTCCCTCCGTTTGAGGAGTCCTTTCCTACAGTAGATCCTAAAATAAGGCGACATAAGCATCTCTAACAACTTTAACATTCAAGAAAGAACTACGTGAATCTTGAGTCAGCAACAACCAGTCAGAAGTGCACCCAACCTCAAAAGTGCAATGGCATCAAACCAAGCATAAAAGCGTGAACAACGTTAAAAATTCCTCGCAGCAAACACAAAATTCGAATGCTGCTCTTCCTTACGCATTCACTGACAAAACGCTGAGGAGATCCTCCAAACTGGAGGTATGCTACAATCCATGATTTCCAGCACACAAATACTCCAACGTCAGCAATACTTCTGATGCATAGAACTTGGCCGCATTGTCGTGGAATCTTTTCCTCGGCAGTCGAGTCACCTCTTGGGAAAATGGAGCACAGGAAGCCTCACCTTATTCTTGTTCAAAAAAAAAAAAAGATTCCAGATCTTCTCATAACATCTGATCGCGAAATAAAGGGAGACGGTTATAATGATGATGCAGTCTGACTTTGGTTGTATTTCTCTCACCAGAAGTAGAAGAAGTAACTAAGGCTGCCAGCTGGTCACAAAAACCCTGGGGGAGATCTGGAACACATCTGCACACCGATCACGGGAAGAGATCCTACCAACCCTCCAACCTTAATGGGAAGTTACAACGAAGCATCAAGCTTTATGGTTTTATCGCCAATTGGTTATTGATGCACACACAGTTGGAATGCGATGTCACCATGTTGACACAAGTGGCAGAGATGCCCGAAAAGTGCAGCCAGATGCTCGAGTCCTTTCTGGTTGTGGTCGCCAGGCAGCTTTTCCACGGCCTCAAGCAATCACCACGCCCACAAGATCATGTACAGTGACATCCATCCTTATAATCTTCTGCTCAACAAAGTGCGCTGGGTCAAGATTGTGGATTTCGGTGTGAGCATGATTCTATCGCGGATGCTGGATCCTGCCATTCCCTCCTGGAATGCTATGTCGAGCGGTTGCCTTCCCCGGGAGTCCGACATCCAGCCCGACTGGACGACGCTCATGTACCTAATATGAGATGGGAAGCCACCTGCTCCCCCGCCCTCGGCTTCTCTGGAGTTCCAGAGCTTCATCCGTTGCTCCCCGCAGAAGGACGCCGAGTTGCGCTGATCGACATCTCAGCTGCTCGTTCATCCTTTTCTGTCCCAGCCGTCTCATGTGGACGGTCACTGATCACTTTACTTGAATCCAAGGACACCATTTTGGCAATGACATTCCCCCCATATTTCATCGAATGCCAGTTTCATGATGGCATAATTCATTTAGGGAGGACCTAAACTGATCACAAATGGATTCATCATGTGCAAGCCGTTGATGGTCTCGCTCAAATCAAGACCGGCCCCGTTTTGGTCTGCGCCTTGGTTGGCTCTTAACCAGATTACACGATGTCTTTGACACCTTGACACAGCAGACTCGCAATTTATCTGAGGATAGCATGTGCAGGCGGTTTTGCTAGGTACTTGAGGAGGGAAACCCATGTTTCAGGTACTAACAAAGCTATTGATTACTTATTACTGTCATCAACAAAACTAGAAACATCATGTGCAACATGGGGCAGTGGTCCTTCAGGTTGCAATAGCTTTTCTATCCGGAGGCCATTTGACGTGATTCAAGCGTCGTCGGATTCCTCTTGTCAAGCTATTCGCGATGGTGCCATTATGTGTTGATTCCGAGTCAGATGAATTTTGAGTATTTTCTATCAAAAGACGGATGCCTGCCCCCATAAAACTCAAAATTTTGCAAAAGAGAAGAAATATAACTTGCAAAAACATCTTGAACTGCCTACCAAACCGGCACCAAGCATTTCCTTCATGTAAGCACGTTTTTTGAATGGTGGATGGAGCCTTCTTCACGAGCTCTTTCACCATATGTCTTCTTGACTTGTGGCGAATTTCAGGGTGCAACTTCCAACACTTCTTCTCCCAATGGCCACTGATTTTGCAGAAATTGCAGAAATTAGACCGTTTCCCATTCCACCGTGTCTTCATGATAGGAGGATTTAGAACGTTCTCATTCTTCTTGGTCTCCCTTCTTGTGGGCACATCTGTCTTCTTAACCCACTCTTTCTTTGTATGATGCTTAACTACACCATAGTTAGCAGATCTATGAAAGCAATCACTTCTCTTATATGCAAAAGTAGAATCTGAATGATTGTCATACCTTCTTGGCTTGTCCTTAAATTGATGGGGACTAGGTGGCTTGATTCCTTTCTTGGAATCAGGTGATGAAGAGATGGATTTTGTTTCAGCTACCTCTGAGCATTCTCCTTCTTCCCGTTGATAACCCAAACCTGCAAATGGTTGTCTTGGTACAACCTCCAATGGTTGGGTGATTCCTTGGCCATTTATGCCAAGTCCACCTCCGCTATACCCCATCTTCGTGAGGATTTTCATGCCAACATTAGTTTCATATTGAGAGAGAATAGAACTTGAAGTGACATCATATACCTCGGTTTGACATGCAGCCTCCGTCATCTCAACCTTCTGCAATTTAGACAATATCTCCTCTTTAGCTCGTAGCATCTCTTGAAGCTCGTGCTTATTGAGCAGTAATCTTCGCAATTCTGCATTTTCGGCTTGAAGGCTTTCGTTTATCTCTTGCAACTCTTGCAGTCTTTTAGCGTGCTTCACTCCTTTGCCCATCCTGCAAAGCAGTCCCCTGCTCTGATACCACTTGATCCGATCACGGGTTGAGTACTACCCAACCATCTCGTGTACGGTATTAAGATTTTTTTAAACGACTATGGCTTATACAGGTTTAAATGAGCATGTTAGTTTGCATACACATAATAAAATGAATTTTAAATAATCAAGAAGCACAAAACACATAAGAGAAAGACAACCAAATTGGTAACGTAGTTCACCCCTCCATCTCACTGGGGCTACATCTCCGGATCTGCTTCAATTGGAATGCAGATCCTCTATATTTCATCTTCAAATTAAGCTTCCATACATTCAAGTTCTATGGTTGAGCATTAGCCAAGCACTATGGATCTAAATGGCTAAGTTTTCTATCCTTTCTTCTTCCTCTATATTTCAAAGGCTCACATCATGAGTTTATATATTTTTTCCCCATAACTCCTCAATCCACAATAGTAGGATCTCAAGACATTTTAAGGAAAGACAAGCTCCATGATTCTAGGATCTTAAAACTTACTCAAGGCAAAAATGGTAAAACCAAACTTCAAGGATCTCAACCATGCCAAGGAAGCTCAAATTCTCAATGAGAAATTTCAAATTAGTTGTGAGGTCAATTCTCACATAAAAATAATTTCTCAAATGAAAAATAAGTGAATATTTTGGTGAGTCATTTTCCACTCACTTAGAACATTATCCACTTCATAATTTTTAAATGAAATAATGCATTAATATTATTCCTTACTTTGTCACCTATCATAAAATGTCTTTATGGTGCACAAAGTAAACTTCTTCATTGGTGGAGATCCTCCTGGATCATCCTAGGTCCTAGCCTTCCTGGACTCACAGAGGGATCTCTCTATTATGTGCAAAGGATGTGAACTTGTTTGCTCTAGATGGTAGATTTTAGGCTAGTTGTGAAGTGTGGGGTTTGTTTATTATTTTGGTTGGGTAAGATGGTCAAGTAGGATAGGTGGAGTGAGATTCTGTCAAAGCCATTGGGTTATGGATTCAATAAAAGTTGTGAGTGTCTTAATGATGAATCAGAGTGTGTTGCAGGGCCAATCCAGCAATGTAAATGGATCCTTAGGGTAATGTGTGAGGTGGAATGAACATCAAATTTGGGAGAAACTAAGAGGTCTTAAATACAGATATTTAAAAGTTATAACGCATGAGGTAGGGAAAACCATTAAGCTCAATGAAAAATACGTAAACTGATAAATATCCAAGATAAACATTCCAGTGAAACATGTAAAGAATAAGAGCTTCTAACTTTTGTAAATTCACCCTCAGAATTTGGGAAAACATATAATATAGCACAATAACTCAATCTATGAAGAGGAAACTCCTAAACATCATAAATAAAGCTATAAAGAACTCTGAAATAAGTAAGTAGACATGGACAAAGGGCAAGATCGAACGAGACCTCTTTGACTTAACCTATCAAACAATATTCCAAAGAGAGGTTTCAAGATAGAATTTGAACAGCTTCAAGTAAGCAGGGCATACCGTGAATCATACTTGCAAACTAGCATACTAATCCATACATGAAACAAACAAGTTTAGGTGGGCCTAAGGAGCAATCAAGAATTCCTTAAGATGACCAAACAGAAGAAAGCATAAAGGTTATAACAAACAGGAGGACTGAGATGCCTCAAAGAGCATGTCTCAACCTATACTTTTCTGATTTATAGCAACCAAGAAGGATGAAACATAATGAGAAAAAGAAAACATAAACAAATTAAGACATCACCTTTCACCAAGCTAAGGAATCCTACAAACAAGCCTCTCCATCATCAGTCCAAGCAAGGCATTCACCAATCTTCACAAGAGAAATTTGTTCTCAAAACTCATAAAAACCATGTATTTCTCTTGAAAGCTCGTCAAATGCCAACATTTTACAATGAATCTCCATGCTCTATTTATCATGCATGGAGAAAAAATATCTAAGAGAGTATCTAGAAGTCCATTGGTTAAACAAAAGTATCTCTATTGTCCTTGAGGACTTGCAAGGCCCAAGGCACAAAATATCTAAAACAAATATCTTTTTCAGCCACTTATAGCAATTAAATTGACTTTTAGGCCCTAAAAAGCCTCTAAAAACTTGCTAAATGCACATTTTGACTTTTCAGCCACAGAAGTGTAGCACAAAGACAGCAAAAATGGGTCTTCTTGAAGCAGTGATTTGGAGGCCTTCCCGATGTCGAAAAAGGCTTCGTGATGGCTAGTTGGAAAGGTATTGAAGTATAATTTCTAAATATACCTTTATTTTTCTGAATGAGTTCCA
This sequence comes from Pinus albicaulis, assembly GCA_034641835.2. Classification (NCBI taxonomy): domain Eukaryota; kingdom Viridiplantae; phylum Streptophyta; class Pinopsida; order Pinales; family Pinaceae; genus Pinus; species Pinus albicaulis. Next base: position 1,373,859,481 of record CM076575.1, on the reverse strand, counting down.
TTTTACTATACAAAAACCAATTCTCCCAACACTGCTCTGTGCACAGCACCTGGTCTAAAAATGAGGCAGAAAGGTCAAAATTTTGATGTTTTTTGACCTTTTGGGGGGGTCAAAACTGCTCCAAATGATCTGAAATTTTGTGAGCCGAATGCTCGTGATGTGAGGAATCCAAAAATTTAAATTTGGTAAGCTGGGGATGTACCAAATTTGTGCGTAGTGCCTAGAGGGATGCGCATAGAGGCCTCAAAATTTCAAAAAACAAAATTTTGTTCAATTTGGCTCAAAATTGGTGGAGAGGTCCCTCAAGAGGTCTTGGACACCTGTTGAGAAGCCTCAACCAAAAATCCAAGGCTGCCATGCACTTTTTCCCTTTTTAGGTTTTCTAGCTCCATGAGGGCCTCCTTCAATTTGGCACAAGCAAGCATGTTTTTCTTTGCATAGTGCTTGGTCATTTTATTTTGGAGAGCAAGGCCTCTCTTTACCTTGTTGAAATGCTTGTGCTCCTCTTTGTAATACTGAATGACACGTTGTGCCATCTCAAAATCTCTTTCTCACTCCCTAAGTTGTGCATATTTGGTCAAGAGTAGCAATCTGGTGCTCATCTCCTTGTCATCATTGTCATTGTCTAGATCAATGAATTGAGGCCTTTGATGGGTTTTCTTAATCATTTTACTCCTCCTCACCTTTACCTACTGTTCACTCCTTTCCATATTTTCCTTGCCTTTTTCCTTTGGCTTGATAGCTGGAGAAGAGATGGCCCCTTTCCTTTTTGAGGCACCAAACACATCTCTTTTTCCTCTATGGTATGTGCATGTGAGAGGAGTGATCATGGTAGTTTTGACAGTGTCTCCATCATTGTTATGACCTTTAGTGTTGTCACAAGCCTTTTCATTTTTGCCATGGCTTCCATGAGTCACCTCATGCCTCATTGGGTCATTGCTTTCTTGATCTTTAACATCCTCATCATCATTGTCTTCACTATCTTCCATGCTGCCATATTGGTCTTCAAATTGATCATGACCTTCCTCACTTGCCTCACTTTGACCCTGTTCCTCGTGAAATTATTTTTCTTCATCATTTGGCCCACTGTCCTCACCTTCAAATTCTGTCTCTTTATCACTTCTTTATTCATGAGCACTGTCATGATATTCTTCTTGACTTTCATTATTTTTATCATCAAAGTCTGCCTCTACACCAGGGCTGTCACCATTTTCACTTTCTGTGGGGTTAGAGTTAGAGGCATTTTCATTTTTTGCCATGGTATCCCCTTCTTCATTTTCTTGGTCACTGCCTACCTTTCCAAACTCTGTTTCAGCCTCACTATCTGCCTGCTCTTGGTCTTCTATTTCCTCATCATCTCCCTCTGTTTCTTCAAGATCATCATCTTCATTCATTTCAGCACCGTTTGCACTATCATTGTGTTCACTGTCATGCTCATGTACATTATTCTCTTGGTTGTCCTGTGCATATTCTTGCTGACTTTCATCTTCATCATTCCCTTCATTATCCTTTATGTCTTCATCTTGTTCATCATTAGCTTATTTTTTTGTACTTGGGAGTGATTTATTTGTATCATCACAATCACTATCTCCCTCATAGCGCTCACTGTTTTCCTCTTCTCCACTATCCTTTGCTTGTTCTTCAAGGCCACTTCCATCATCTTCTTCCTTAGCACTGCTATCATCATATTTTTGTTCATTAAATTCTGCCTCCACCCCACTGTTTTCATCACTTTCATCATTCTTTTTCTGTCCTTCATTGTTGTTGTCACCTCCTTGTTCCTTATTCAATTCTGCATATGCCTCATTGTCTTCTTCATTTCCACTGTCATTTGTTTGTTCCTCATTATTACTGCCACCTCCTTGTTCATCATTAACACTGTCATTATCTTCATTTTGTGTATCAGGGAAGAAGAAAGAGGTAAGCTTCTTTGTGGAGGATTGGAGGAGTGGAGGTGAGTGGGTGTGAAGTGGAAGGAAAATTTTTTTGAATGAAGGCTTGGGGATTTGCAAACACATCATGTGAGATGAAAACTTCCCAAGGGATTCCGTGCTGCTCTAGCTGGTGCAAAAAAATCATCTTAACCAAGGAGTGGTGAAAAAGGCTCTACATTTGATGGGAATGACTTCTTTTCTTGGCCATTGAAGCCATCTTGACAATGCTCCAGTAGACATAGTATGATAGGTTTAGCAATTTTACCTTGGTGAAGTGCATCAGAAGCCTTACGTGATATGAATAAACCCTGGAGTACCTACCCTCACAAGTGAATTACTTGATCATATGCTTCATTAGTAGGGCATATCTCTCTAGCAGGTGGGAGAAAGGGAAAACAACCTTGCAGCCTTGTTAACAACTAGGCTTGAGGAAGGGCTCATAGTAGCTTAAGGCCAAATTTTTCTGCTTGAACCATCTCTCACCAATATCTAGTATTCCTGTGGCTTTATCAATGGATTCAGATGAGAGTTCAAAATTTACACCTGCTAGGTTGACTTGGTGGTTTTGTAGGCTAAGAATAAACAACCTGGTTAAATCTGAGTGGCTTTGGACCTGTTTAACCCTCTCACAAAATTGATAGCATCCAACATGTTGAAAACATGCAAGGACCATGGGAGAAGAGGTGATTTTCATGGTGTCTAAAGGCACAAACCTATTAACCCTTCCTCCCTTGTGTTTTGGCTTGATAGGCCTTTGGCCTTCATCACTGTTGGTACTGATTTCTCCCTCAGACATGGTGATTGATTATTTTCTTGAACAAATGGTTTTTTTTCTTGATGGGAACTTTAGGTATAGGGAGGAAAGAATGAGGGATGGTGAGGGAAAAATTTTAGCAAATGGAAAGAAAAATGAGGTGGGTCTAGGAAATTTTTCAGAGCCTTAGGAGGAGGCTTGCTGGTATTGAGTGTCTTTACACAAATGACAACTCTCCAATTTGTAAACCATACCCTAGGAGGTCAAATATTTGATTTTCATGAAGATTAGGGTTTGGGAAAATTAGGTTTTTAATACTTTTCTTGATTATGAAAAATGTCACTTGGAGGGCAAGGAAGAAAGACCACCAACCTTTTCAAAGTTTGTGTAGAAGCATGGAGACAAATCATAGGAGAAAAAGGTGATTTTGGAAACTTTTTTTCAATTTGACCAAAATCTTCTCTGTGCGTAGCGCCACTCGACAGGTTGTTCCTGTCGGGTCTTCCTGTGCGTAGCGTCGGGTCGGGCATGGGCCGGTCTATGCGCAATGCCAGAGAGTTTTCGGGTGAATCGGGACGAACCTGGGCCTGTGCGCAGCGCCTTCACCAGTGCGTAGCACTTGCCTTCTGGTGCACAGCATAGTGTATTTTAACACTGTGGTTGCCTCCTCTATGTGCAGCACCAACGACCCGGTGCGTAGCACAGTGTATTCTAGCACTGTGGCTGCCTCCTCTATGTGCAGCGCCAACGGCCCGGTGCATAGCACCTCCGTCGGTGTGTAGCCCCTGAAATTTTTTAACCAAAGTTTGCAGAAACCTTAAAAAAATTCTTCAATGACTCTCTTCTTTGCCTTCTTGACACAAATGAGTTGGAGGGGAGGTAGGAAAGGCCTTTATTCCTTTTTCTGAAAAATAATTTCATGCCAAAACCCACTTTTATAATGTTTATTTCTCTTCACCTTTTCACTATCTTTTTGTTTGTTTGTCCTGTAGGTGGAAGAGTTCTAAAAATATAGTTTTTTTTCCTTGCTAGAGAATCTTGATGCTTTCTTTAAATTGACAAGCTTTTCAAAGAAGCTCAAACTGTACCCTTGACCCATATTTGTAAACATGAACTCTTTCTTGAAAGCAACAAAAGGTTATTTTGACAAAGTTTTTATGAAAGTGGGAAAGCAGTGACATCAGTGCCCCTTTTGAAGGTTTTCTTCACTTTATCCTTTTCATGAACTTCAACACATGTAAATAGTAGGCCTGTGATCATTTTTGGCACTTTTTCCTTGGAGTTTTCAGCCTTGCATTTTTATGCCTTTGATTGCTTGGTGAAAAGACGGAAAAGACGAAATTTTTACCCTCCTGAACTGACATCCTGTCATGTCTTTACTGTGAAAAAATGGAGAAATTTTTGGTGTAAAAACCCTAGCATAAAGCATCACCAACCCCTTTAGTCTTCATGTGTGCCATCGTTGTGAGAAAGATGAGGTTTGTTTTTCCTTACCAATTTTCCTGTAGGTAACCATTTGTGACAGTCCTGCAGAAGTGTCATTCATGTTTAGCTATCTTTTGCAGAATATACTTTTTATAATGAAACCCTTCTTGGAGGCTTTACTGCTCTCAGACCAATTAAATTTTAGTTCCTTTGATCAGTTTTCCAGTGATATATCTTTGGTGGGAAAAGCTAGTAGTTTTAAACCATTTTGTGTCTCTCTGACCACTTCTGTTTTTGCAGGTGCCTACACAACTTTTGCCTTTGATCACTGTATTTTCACCTCATGCTTATTTTCCTCTTTATCCCTTTTAAGAGGCCTTTGACTGTACTTTGAAAAGTAAATCCCTTTCACTGATACTCTTTATCATATTTCTTTCTTTGGTGTAGTGGAGTATTGGTGATTTGAAAAACCCTAGAAGGCAGCTTGAATACCCCCTGAAATGCCATCTGCTATTATGAAGGAGGCCCTTTGTCATCATTTGACCATTTTTTTCCATCTTCCCAAACTCCTAGGTTTTAGGGATGTTTAGAAAAAAGTAAATAATGATGTCTTATAAGTTCTCTAAAACCTTTCAAACATCATTTATTATTTCTAAAGATCTTCAATTGTGCATTGATGGAGTTGAGGTGACCCTTGTCTTTGTAGCCCTTTGACTGATTGACTTGTTTGCCAAAGTAGTCACAAACCCTGATTCTATTCAAACATATGCTTGCTTCTTTCTTTTCCCTATTAATTATCTTCTTGTGATGATCTTCCATTACCTTACCTTTTGCTAGGTTGATATCCATCTGATTCTTTTGCAGAAATGTGAGCAAGGGGCAGCTATCCCCCTGCAAGATTTGTGCTTTAGGTCAAAAGGCTCTCCTTGAATGACTTCTTTGATGAGTTTTGGACAAAATCACTTGTCCCTTTCTTCTTTGAATACAATTTCTTCATACAGGAAAAACAGAGTTTTTAGGATACCATATCCACCCTATGACTTTGTGAAACCCTAGGTGACCTAGTGGAGTGTTCCTTGGACTTGGCTTTTGGACTGAAACTTAGAATTTGGGTTCATCAAGTAAGATAGAGTTTATGATAAACTGATGTATTGAAGATCCAAAATCCAATGTACTTGATTCATCTAAAGAACCTACAAAGGTAGTTTGATATCATTAATGCTTGAGGTATTTTGGGGAGACATAGCAGAGCTATTTGATTGGTGGCTTTAGGTAGCAGTGGGGGGGTTTAGGCAAAACAAAACAAAGGATTTGGGCCAAAGGTAACAAAATATAGACAAAATGAGTGACACAAGCCTCTAATGGGTTTTATAAGACTGGTAAGTAGGGCTTGACATGATGGAATGATGAAATAGTAAAAAATTATCTTAAGGATAATGAAGGCAGTGAGATTTCTAGAACTCACAAGATTCATGAATTTTGTTTCTAGAAATATAAGATAGACATTTAGTCATCTATAACTTAGGCAAAAAATCACTGATGACTAACATGTATGACTGGTTATGTGTTGCTCATGCTTGTGTATTGTTCGTGCATTCTTGCTTACATATTATTACATATTGTACATGCATTGCTTTTTTATGTTAGGGTTACATATTGGTCATGCTTTGGTGTTATCTGTGTATGCTTTCTTATGCGATGTCATATGTTGTTGTGAAACCAGCTCCAAAAATAGAAGAAAAGAGATATCAACGCCTTATAAATAAGCCACTTCGAGGGGGAAACCTCTAATACATTACATGAATGAACAATTCTTGGATGATACAAATTACAAAACCTCCTTTCTATATATAGGAGTCCATGGGGCCACAATGTAATCCTAGCCGACCTAAAAATAATAATTTCATACAATAATAACAATATAGTTGGCATGGGTACAACAATAACAATAAGGGGGGCTACACTAACATAATATGGGACTACACTATTAATATAGGGACTTAACATGCCCCTCTCCTTCAAACAAGTGTTGTCCTCAACACTTGATTATTTCTTGATGCTTCTGTATAAATTTTGATCCTCCCATGTAGAATCTTGTATAGGAAAGTTCTTCCATTTGCTGAGATACTCTGAAATTGATTGTACTTGTCGACTTCTTTTTTCTGTGACTGCTTCAGAACTTCTTTCGATGTGATGTTGATATTCATGTTGTTTCATTAGATTCTGCACCAAAGTTAGGTTATCCTTTGAGACTTGGGGAACTTGTTGTTGATGCTCGATGTGATCTTCCACTAATTTAACATCCATATTAGCTATTATTTTATCCTTCAAACCATCCAACTTAGCCTCCATTTTTTCTTTTAAACCATCTATGTCATCTTCGGTTTCTCTTCGTAAGATCGAAATTTGTTGCACTTGGTACCGTAATTTTGATATCTCATACTGCAATTCTTCCTATTCATGCGTCATAGTATAGCTTTCTGAGGGATTAATGGGTGTTGAATTCTTTTTAGTATTCAAAACCCAATACTAAAATATATGCTCAATAGGCCCTTGGAATCACTTCAAACTGCTTTTTCAAACAAACGTTATGCAATTTTAAAAACCAAATGCACATCTTTTTCTTGCTTTTGAGGAGCTCGATATTGAAAATGAATTATCTGTATTATTTAGGATCTTCAATATATGAAATTTTGAATTTTAGTATTCCTCTGAAGCTTCTTTCAAATGCCACATGTTTGACTTGATTTGGATTCTTGAAGACAAAGTTGTGCCCAATCTCCTATGAGCGAACTTTTACAACTTTCCACGTGTCATTGTTTGCTCCTTTGGCTCTATGATTTATAGACAAAAAACTACAGTCTATGCACTTCCATTAAATTTTTACATAATTCCAATCCGATTCTCAGAGAGAGAGTTATGAAGATTTTCCCACAATCACCTCTTTGAGATGAAATTCAGGAGCCTGAAAAAGACCTAACTTCCACATATCATATCTCCAAAAATATTGTGAACCCAGTTCTGAAATTTTATGATGATGTTCCTCACGATTGCAGTTTTGCCCTCTAAAATTTTCAGCTTCTGAACCTTCATGGAAAAAAATTTATAGCGAAAATTCCGCGATGACCTTTTTAAGTGAAATTCAGGAGCCTGCAAAAAGAACTAACTTCCAAAGATCATATCTCTGAAAATATTGCGAACCAAGCTCTGAAATTTTGCAACGATGTTCCTCAGAATTTCAGATTCGTACTCTAAAAATTTCAGCTTCTAAACCTTCGTAGAAAAAATGTTATAGCGAAAATGCCACGATGACCTATTTGGAGCAGTGGAACCCTAGAATCCAAATCTCTGATACCAAATGTTGTGAAACCAGCTCCAAAAATAGAAGAAAAGAGATATCAACGCCTTAGAAATAAGCCATTTCGAGGGGAAAACCTCCAATACATTACATGAATTAACAATTCTTGGATGATACAAATGCCACAACCTCCTTTCTATATACAGGAGTCCATGGAGCCACAATGTAATCCTAGCCGACCTAACAATAATAATGTAAGGGCACCATAATAACAATATGGGGGTTACATGGGTACAACAATAACAATTAGGGGGGCTAAACTAACATAATAAGGTACTACACTATTGATATAGGGACTTAACATATGTTGAAAATGCATTGGTCGTTCATGATTGGTTATACATGTCAAGTAGGTGCTTATGGTCAAGTTTGCATTGGTTTGATTGAGATTTTTTTGCATAAGGTCATTGTATGCAATTAGGTCATCATGATGATATTGGTATGTTATGATATTAATGTATTGGCTAAGATAGAGTAGGAGATGTAGAGCATTAAAGTGACTTTGAAACAATGGACTTTGGGGTAAGAGAATATCGTCATACAATTTTGTATGTTTGGCATGCAGTTATGTGATTCATGTTTATTGTAAGCATTAGGGTTACTTATATTTTTTTCATTCCATTGTTATTTTGGTTACATGTATGATAAATTCTAGTTTATTAGTGTATTCATATGCATTATGGTTATGTGTATGCCTTTCATTCTATTTCTTTTATGGTTACATACATTATAGATGTTAGTTAATTAGTATGATCATATGTACATGTGTTGGTTAGTCAAGCATGGTATTAACTTGATGACTATGTTATATGTTGTTGATGATTATGTTATATGATAGTCAACTTGATGATTAGGGTTATTGTGTTCAGATCTTGATGTTAAATGTATCATGTTAATTTGGATTTCCCTATGCAAATGGTTATGGTTATAAAATTCATGTAGGAGTCGATATATTTATGATATTCTTTTGTAATCTATATTGACTGTGCATATGTGATTGTTTGAAAAAAATTTATGAGTTTATGGTGTGAACATGTTGGCTAGTTACTTTTATGGATATCATGGCCTTATTTATATTTGAGTTGATGTGTTGAGAATATATATCATGCTAATCTAAATCAATTGTGCAGACAAGAGAGCCTCCCCTTAGATACATTAAGGTGAGATTTTTCTTATGTCATGTACTTGATTTATAATTTTTGGATTATGTCATCTAACTGGTGTTGAGCGTTTGGTGTCTATTATGTCGTCTAGTTGATTTATCTAACATGGTACATTTATATTTTGTTTTAATGTTTGATTATTGCATGATATTAGTATGTGTCTATAAGATTGCATGGGAAAATTATCTTGTTTTAAGATGATTGTACTAATACATATGTGTTGAGATAGTTGATATGTACTTGAGTGTAAGTAGGTGATAGTTGTAGTAGTATGTATTATGACCGATGACTGTGGGTTGAATTTTTTATATAACTAATAGCAGGGCAATGCGATAGCATATAGTAAGACTCAATTGTAGCAAGGTAAATGGTGCAAGAAATGAATTGATCAAGAATTCCTTTGGCTATGTTTGAAAACCCTAATTCCAAACGAATGAGTGCTCTACATACATAAATTCTTCTTAATTGTGACCTTGTCTGAAATTATGTGGATATATGCTATATTTGAGAACATGTAATTGATAGGTATAACAATTGGTTTCCATCTATGGGTGGATTCATCAAGTAATTGGAGCTCCTTGAGAGGTGTACGTGTTCAGTTATGAGATCGTGCGCTTGTCACAACAACATAAGGTAACTAGCATGTTGTTATGTTTAATTATGCACTAATTGTTATGTGTTTATAGTAGTATGATGGAGAAGATTACATGGAAAGAGACTGTTCTGAAATCTTGAAGAAGGCTCAGGTTGAGCATTCGCTGGGAACCATGGGGATTGAGTCATGGTGTTTATTGCTATTCTTATGCTTTGGTATTTTGTGATTCGTTTCACTTCATTTGCAGTCTTGATTGTGTCTAGTGCATGATCATGCCACTTTGTTTGTGGTGTCATATCGCTATTGGTTTTCCATGGTTTTCTTCTTTTGTTTCTTATGCTTTCCTTTTATGTTTTGGAGAATCTTCAGAATTGATTTGGGAAAGAGAAAATTTAATGGAACCCAGGGAGAGTTTTGTGGTACCTAACAGGTAATGTAAGAACCAGATGAATCCTGATGAATGAGTAAAGGGAAGTGGAAGGTAAGAATATGAAAGTCGGTTGGATTGGTTAGGTACATTGAGGTAAATGGACGGTGGGGGAACATACATGAAAAAGGCAACAAAAAAGGTAAAGTGAATGGATATGAGGTGTTACATGCCTTGACTATGTTGGGAACTACTGTTCTCAAAGTTGTGCATGTTGTGCATGAACAAAGGAAGTTCCCTTAACCTACACCTTATGATATCTAGCAATTTTATTGTGATCATGATTATGTTGACGTTTATATATGTATACATGTATGTACGTGTGTATGTCATGTCTGACAAGGTCTTCATGGATCATGATTGTTTTATTCTAATGAATATGAATATATATATATATATATATATATATATATATATATATATATATATATATATATATATATATATATATATATATATATGACAGGGTTTTTAAGGATCATTCTTATTGAGGAATGATTTCTTATGCAGGTCAATGGCATGAAGAGGTTATTGGTCGTATGAGGAATCAGTTGGGAAGAGTAGCCCTGATATATCCATGAGGTTAGTATCATGTGGACATGAATTGATATTATATTCTTGTACTATGCCTATTTTTATGTTATGGATAGGTAATGTTGAGAAGTACATTAGCAAAGTGAAAGTTGTGTGATCTACGACATGCTAGGATAAGCAAGGACAATGGAAAGACACTAGAAGCAAGGTTGCTTGTGGGGTTAGTTTACATATTGTACATGTTGGATGTGCTGTGTTGTGTACATATCGTATTGTGCGCATGTTGGATATGCGGTGTTGTGTGCATATGGTGTTGTGTACATGTTGGATATGTGGTGTTGTGTACGTATAGTTCTATGTACATGTTGTATATGTAGCGCTATGTACATATGGTTTTTTTTGCATGTTGTACATATGGTGCTATGTACATATGGTGTTGTTTGCATTAGTGTACATGTGATGTTCTCTACATGTGGTGTTGTGTACATGTTGTACAAATGGTGTTGTGCATAGGTGGTGACGTATACAGGTCGTGCATGTGGCGATGTGTACATGTGGTGTCATGTACATGTTGTGCATATGGTGTTGTGTAAATGTGGTATTGTTTACACATTGTACAGGTGGTGTGGTGTACATTTTGGCTTTGTGTACACATTGTGTATGAGGTGTCGTGTACATGGGATGTTGTGCACACCTTGTGAAGGTAATGTTGTGTACATCTGGTATTGTGTACGTGTTTTGTTATGGTACTGGTATACATGTGATATTGTGTGCATTTTGTACATGTTGTGTTGTGGACTTGCGGTAATATGTAAGTGCATGGTGTAGTTTTGGTATCGTGACACATGTATTCGTTTTTTTGTAATTTGTATGCATATATGTATTGTGTTGTGTTGCACACCAGATGTAAGTGTATCCGTTGTATGTCGGTGTAGGCGTATGTATTGTGTTGTATTGTAAATCGGGTGTAGGTGTAGGTGTGGTATGTCGGTGTGCGTGTATGTATTGTGTGGTGTTGTACGCCTTGTATGGATGTACATGTTTTATAATCATGGAAAATTTTAGGGGCTAATATTCGCAAGTGGGCTAATTTTCCATGGTTTTTCCAAAAAAAAGATTCGCCAATTTCCATTTTTTTATAAAAATGATTCGCCCAAATTTTACAATATAAAATTATTTTATGTTAAAAATAGCCAAAATTATATAGACAATATATATAATATCATTATAAATTTTAATAATTTTACAAATACATCAATAAATATTTTATAGTTTGCATATTAGGGATTAGTGAGATTCACCAATTTTTTAAACTTCAAGATAATTTTCCATCCTTAAAATTATCCCTGTTTATAATATGTGTATGTGTATGTATTTGAAGAAAAGCAAGGGAAGTGGGTGCTTTTGAGGTGTGGCAACCGATCTGGTGTGTGTACAAAAGAACAAAGGTAGAAGTAAAGGTCGATGAAGGATAAGTATCAATATTTTATTCCATATTTATTATGCATGTGATTTATGATTCTAACATATGATGGTTACATGTGATTAATGATTATGGTTTATGGTGATTTCATGTGATTCATGATTTTAATGTATGATGGTTATGTTTTGAGCTAACCAGATGTGATATGTTTATACATTATGATTTGATTGAATAGCTAGTTTGGCTTGTTGTGATAGGAAGGGAACAAAATTTCAAATGTACCTTATTGATGGGCTACCAATGAGGTATGATTTGAAGTTATTTCAATTTCTTTTGAAGCTAATGGAAATTATGTTCTTGGTAAAAGGAAGCATGTAATTCTCAGTTTGGGATGGCTAAAACTGACTTCAAGAACTAGCAGCGTCAGCAAAAAGGAATTGGAACATGCAACAGTATGTTGGTAAAGAACTTCAGGAGCAGGGCCATTGTGGGACACTGGTACCCATAAATTTCCACTGATTTCCATGAGCATGCTATGACTGGTATGATGGTTTTGAGGGAGGTATATGCCATGGTTATTTGACCTTCCGATGTGAGGAATCATTTCCAAGGGATGGAATTCCCGGCATGGGGGTGACAGCGGAACTTGGAAGGTGTGTGATTGCATGGAAATAGATGACCAAATTTCCTGAGGGACTATGTAGCAAAGAAGGGAATGTCGGGGATGGATTTTTTTTGGCCATTAGCATTTCTAGATGGAATCAGATGCACATTGGGAGTGTGCCCTGGAAAAATAAACTGGTAACTATTCATTGAGGGTACAATAATGCAGGATTGTAGTGTTGGACATTGGATGTATACTTTGACTATGATATTGGATTCTAGACTTCCTGGGAAGGAAGTGAATTCTCATACTACTTTTAGGGTGGAGGTGTGAGCCTCTGGATTCCCTTGTTGATTGATACGAGCATTTTATCCTTTTATTTGTTGATTGAGAAAATGAATATATGTGTATATGAGTATATTATTGTAAATTCAGTATCAAGTTGGATTTATAAAGCTCCATAGACAGTATGATCCATGTAAAAATATATATAAGGCCACGGTTAATGGCATACGTATTCCAAGCTGAATGGTGGGAAAAAAATCCTAGCGGGTGTGTGCATATGGTGTTGTGTGCATGTTGGATATGTGGTGTTGTGTAGGTATAGTTTTATGTACATGTTGTATATGCAGTGCTATGTACATATGGTGTTTTGTGCATGTTGTACATATGGTGCTATGTACATATGGTGTTGTGTGCATGAGTGTACATGTGGTGTTGTCTGCATGTGGTGTTGTGTACATTTTGTACAAATCGTGTTGTGTGCAGGTGGTGACGTATACGGGTCGTGCATGTGGTGTTGTGTACATGTGGTGTCGTGTACATGTCGTGCATATGGTGTTGTGTAAATGTGGTATTGTATACACATTGTACAGGTGGTGCGGTGTACATTTTGGAGTTGTGTACACATTGTGTAGGAGGTGTCGTGTACATGTGATGTTGTGCACACTTTGTGAATGTAACGTTGTGTACATGTGGTATTGTGTACGTGTTGTATTATGGTACTGGTATACATGTGATATTGTGTGCATTTTGTACATGTTGTGTTGTGGACTTGCGGTACTATGTAAGTGCATGGTGTAGCTGTGGTATCGTGACATGTGTATTCATTTTGTTGTAATTTGTATGTGTATATGTATTGTGTTGTGTTGTACACCAGATGTAGGTGTATCTATTGTATGTCGGTGTAGGCATATGTATTGTGTTGTATTGTAAACCGCATGTAGGTGTAGGTGTGGTATACCAGTGTGGGTGTATGTATTGTGTGGTGTTGTATGCCTTGTATGGATGTACGTGTTGTATAATATGTGTATGTGTACATATTTAAAGAAAAGCAAGGGAAGTTGATACTTTCAAGGTGTGGCAACCGATCTGGTGTGTGTACAAAAGAGCGAAGGTATAAGTAAAGACCGATGAAGGATAAGTATCAATATTTTATTTCATCTTTATTATGCATGTGATTTATGATTCTAACATATGATGATTACATGTGATTTATGATTATGGTTTATGGTGATTTCATGTGATTCATGATTTTAATGTATGATGGTTATGTTTTGAGCTAACCATATGTGATATATTTATACATGATGATTTGATCGAACAACTAGTTTGACTTGTTGTGATAGGAAGGGAACATAATTTCAAATGTACCTTATTGATGGGCTGCCAATGAGGTATGATTTGAAGTTATTTCAATTTATTTTGAAGCTAATGGAAATTATGTTCTTGGTACAGGGAAGCATGTAATTCTCGGTTTGGGATGGTTGAAACTGACTGCAAGAACTAGCAGCGTCAGTGAAAAGGAATTGGAACATGCAACAATATGTTGGTAAAGCACTGAATCAAGAGCAGGGCCATTGTGGGACACTGGTACCCAGAACTCTCCACTGCTTTCCATGAGCATGCTATGACTAGTATGATGGTTTTTAGGCAGGTATATGCCTTGGTTATTTGACCTTCCGATGTGAGGAATCATTTTCAAGGGATGGACTTCCAAGGATGGTTGTGCCAGCGGAACTTGGAAAGTGTGTGACTGCACGGAAAGATATGACCAAATTTCCTGAGGGACTATGTAGCAAAGAAGGGAATGTCCGGGATGGATTTTTTTGGTCATTAGCATTGCCAGATGGAATCAGATGCACATTGGGAGTGTGCCCTGGAAAAATAAACTGGTAACTATTCATTGAGGGTACAATAACACAGGATTGTAGTGTTGGACATTGGATGTATACTTTGACTATGACAGTGGATTCTAGACTTCTTGGGAAGGAAGTGAATCCTCATACTACTTAGAGGGTGGAAGTGTGAGACTCTGGATTCCCTTGTTGATTAATATGGGCATTGTATCCTTTTATTTGTTGATTGAGAAAATGAATATATGTATATATGTTTATATGTGTATATGAGTATATTATTGTAAATACGGTATCGAGTTGAATTTATAAATCTCAATAGACAGTATGATCCATGTAAAAATATATATAAGGCCACGGTTGATGGGACATGTATTCCAAGTTGAATGGTGGGAAAAACATCCTAGTGGGTGTGTGCATATGTTGTTGTGCGCATGTTGGATATGTGGTGTTGTGTACATATAGATCTATGTACATGTTGTATATGCAGTGCTATGTACATATGGTGTTGTGTACATGAGTGTACATGTGGTGTTGTCTACATGTGGTGTTGTGTACATGTTGTACAAATGGTGTTGTGTGAAGGTGGTGACGCATACAAGTCATGCATGTGGCGATGTGTACATGTGGTGTCATGTACATGTCGTGCATATGGTGTTGTGTAAATGTGGTATTGTGTATAGATTGTATAGGTGGTGTGGTGTACATTTTAGCGTTGTGTACACATTGTGTAGGGAGTTTTGTGTACATGTGATGTTGTGCACACGTTGTGAAGGTAATTTTGTGTACATGTGGTATTGTGTACGTGTTGTGTTATGGTACTGGTATACATGTGATATTGTGTGCATTTTGTACATGTTGTGTTGTGGACTTGCGGTACTATGTAAGTGCATAGTGTAGTTGTGGTATCATGACATGTGTATTCATTTTGTTGTAATTGTATGCATGTATTTATTTTGTTGTGTTGTACACCAGATGTAGATGTATCTGTTGTATGTCGGTGTAGGCATATGTATTGTTTTGTATTGTAAACCGGGTGTAGGTGTAGGTGTGGTATGCCGGTGTGGGTGTATGTATTGTGTGTTGTTGTATGCCTTGTGTGGATGTACATGTTGTATAATATGTGTATTTTTATGTATTTGAAGAAAAGCAAGGGAAGTGGGTGCTTTCAAGGCATGGCAACCGATCTGGTGTTTGTAAAAAAGAGCGACAGTGGAAGTAAAGATCGATGAAGGATAAGTATCAATATTTTATTTCATTTTATTATGCATGTGATTTATGATTCTAACATATGATGGTTACGTGTGATTTATGATTATGTTTTATGGTGATTTCATGTGATTCATGATTTTAATGTATGATGGTTATGTTTTGAGCTAACCAGATGTGATATGTTTATACATGATGAGTTTATCGAACAACTAGTTTGACTTGTTGTGATAGGAAGTGAACATAATATCAAATGTACCTTATTGACAGGCTACCAATGAGGTATGATTTGAAGTCATTTCAATTTATTTTGAAGCTAACAGAAATTATGTTCTTGGTACAGGGAAGCATGTAATGCTCGATTTGGGATGGTTGAAACTGACTGCAAGAACTAGTAGCATCAGAAAAAAGGAATTGGAACATGCAACAGTATGTTGATAAAGCACTTCAGGAGCAGGGCCATTATGGGACACTGTCACCCAGAACTTTCCACTTATTTCCATGAGCATGCTATGAATGGTATGATGGTTTTGAGGTAGGTATATGCCTTGGTTATTTCACCTTCCAATGTGAGGAATCATTTCCAAGGGATGGACTTCTCAGGATGGGGGTGCCAGCGGAACTTGGAAGGTGTGTGACTGCACGGAAAGAGATGACTAGATTTCCTGAGGGACTATGTAACAAAGAAGGGAATGTCGGGGATGGATTTTTTTGGTCATTAGCATTTCCATATGGAATCAGATGCACATTGGGAGTGTGCCCTGGAAATATAAACTGGTAACTGTTCATTGAGGGTACAATAATGCAGGATTGTAGTGTTGGACATTGGATGTATAGTTTGACTATGATAGTGGATTCTAGACTTCCTGGGAAGGTATGAGCCTCTGGATTCCCTTGTTGATTGATACAGGCATTGTATCTTTTTATTTTTTGATCGAGAAAATGAATATATGTGTATATGTGTATATGAGTATATTATTGTAAATACGGTATTGAGCTAGATTTATAAAGCTCCATAGACAGTATGATCCATGTAAAAATATATATAAGTCCACAGTTGATGGGACACGTATTCTAAGCTGAATGGTGGGAAAAACATCCTAGCAGGTGTTCATTGAGTTTATTATGGCTAAAGGTGTTGAAATTGACAACAAGAAACATTGAAAATGGAATCCAGAAAATAGCACCCAGAAATGGTACCATATGAGGCTTTTAATTTAATTTTCCGTTAATTAAATTGGAAGAAAAATTGTAATTTCTTCTCATGACAAATTTCATTAGTTAACTGAGTCAGGAAGACTTAGTTAAATTAGGAAATTCGATTTAGAGGTAAAAGAGGAGGCATGTAGAGGATTTTCCTATTTTTAGGGGGTTGAGTTACAGTTTATTTTGAATTGTAATTAGTTAACTCAATTTTTTTAGTTAAAATCAATTTTACCTAGTTCTAACTAAGAGATCAGCTAGTGAAAGGTCCAATGAATTAAATTAGATTTAATTCACATGCAATGATCAATCAGATAACTAATAATTCATTATAGATAGTTGTTGCATGCCAGTTCTAAGGAAGACCTAGTTGAGATTGAGGTTAAAAGGAAGAGATCTATCAGTTGTACTATAAGAAAATTGTACAGGTCATGCATAAGGTCATCGGGAAGCTTTGGAAGGATTGAAAAATAATTAATTGGTATTTTCCTAATTAATAGGGGCTCAATTAGCCCAAGAATTTGCAAGAAAGGTAGGCGAGGCAGAGGAAAGCAAAAGGTTAAATACTTGGCCGATTTTGCTTAGATTGCAAGCCAGATCCGAGTTAGATCAGAGTGAGACAGTTGGCAGAGTGCAGGAGTTTCTCAGTGAGAGAAAATAATTGTATTGTTTCATGATATTGACCATATGAAATATAGAAATAGACAAGTTTTGAGCAGTTTCTTTCCCCATATAATCTTGTGTTGTGTGATTGATTATTTATTTCTCTTACTTGTTATGTGATTGTGCGATTATGTTTTGTTTCCACAAATTGTAGAAGGATTCAGTATATTATTTTAGTACATAATAAGATTTGATTGAATCCCATGGTGAGATTTTCTACATGGTATCAAAGTGCTAGGAATCACAATAGAAGAGAAGAATAGAATTTGTTTTAAACATTTTTAAATTTGTAGATTTATTCTTTGGGATCCAGCAGCAGATCAAGATGTCTTTCAATGGCTTGAGACTCAAATATTCTCTTGAGGGAAATTTGAATCACATAGGATGGAAGCAGTGATCGAAGAAAATAGACTGAAGGAATTCATAGACAGTGATATTCTCAAGCCTGTAGCAGTAGATGCTCAACTTCTTAATGCATGGAAGAAGAAGGTAGAAAAGGCGAGAAGTATCTTGTTAGAAGGAGTTTAAGATCATATTTTCTCGAGTCTCCATGGGAAAGTGAATCCATATGTTATGTGGAAGGCCTTGACAGATTGGTTTCAGAATAGAAACGACCACAGGAAGTTGGCGCTATAAAAAAAAAATATCAAAAAGATCAATATGGAGGAGGGCGAGACAATACCAAAATACTTAACAAAGTTCACTCAATGTCAAGATGAGCTTGGAAGTGTTGGTGTGACAGTAGCCCAGGATGATTTGGTGAGCCTAGCTCTTCTAGACATTCCCAAGAGCTGGAATAGTTACCAGGACTCTACAAATGGGAGGGATAAGCTACTAGACTTCGAGCGTTTGTGGTCTGACTTGTTAATAGAAGAGACAAAGCGGAGCACCAGAGAGGGAACCTCTGGAAAATACAAAGAATAATATTTTTCATTGGTCGGAAAAGGCAAGAAATCCAAGGGAAATAAGTCCCAAGGTGAAGAGGGAAAGAGAGACTTATCCAAGATCAAGTGTTTTCACTATCACGAGCATGGGCACTATGCCTCAAATTGTCCACATAAGAAGGCAAGCAAGAAGGAGCCTGCAATGGCAGTGGGTGAAGCACTAGCTTCAAAGTTCGAACTTGATTTTACTCTCATTGCATGCATGTCCAACATTGTAATGGGATGCATGTGGTATCTAGACAATGATGCCTCATTCCTTATGACGGGAATAGACATCTCTTCAGTGTCTTGGAGGAGAAGGACCTCCAATAGAACATAGAGTTTGGAGATGATGGGAGGTATAGTGCAACCAGAATAGGTACAGTTACCTTTCAGAGGGAGTCAGGCTCCCCTCTCAGACTGATGCATGTTTTGTATGTTCCAGGACTAAAGAATAATCTTGTCTCCATAGTGGTATTGGAAGACCTTAGTTGTGATGTGATGTTTAAAAAAGGAAATGTGTTCCTTAGACACATCACCACGGGACGGGTGAAAAAAATCAATGCAAGATTCAAGAACTATTATTCTCTTGAGGTTAAGGATGCATGCAAAGCGTTGAGGAGAAAATCATAGGTTTGTGACTTGGCGGTTGAGAGGGAGCATAAATTACATCACAACATGCAGCCTCAGAATTAGTCTCAGAAGGTTCTGGAGCAACCACAATTGGAGAAGTAGAGAGGAGACTGAGTGGAGGCATCCACTCAAGCATAGACCTCCAGGAGGGGGAAAGTTTGAGCCAGATGGGCAAAGGGAGCACATGCATCCATACCTCCAGGTGAGAGGTGGGGCGATGTGCAGACATAATCCCAAGAGAATAAATTTGTGCAAGATCCCTTGAGATGGCTTATCTCATGGATCATACATGGCTACAAGGATCCCATAGTATGCAATAGAAAGAAGGATCAGTAATATTGATGCATTCAGATGTCATGAAGATATAAATCAGAGTGATAGATGTCAGATATTGGATTGCATATCAGAGTTGGCAATAGTGCAAAGGGTACATATGCAAAGTCAGAAACAACACATAGTTTCCAGTAGACAGTGTAGTAGCTAGCAGCAGTTAGAGACTCTTATGATAGATGCATTATACTAATTCATTTTTTGGAAGCTATTTAGTTTCAAGAGTTGCAAGAAAAAAAAACACAGGAGCAATGTTGCATGCAGAACATTCCAAAGGTACCAGATCGGGATAGATTGAATTCCTTTCTTGTTGAGAGGGAGTGTTGAAATTGGTAAAAAAAAACATTGAAAATGACAAACATAAATGGAATCCAGAAAATGGCACAAAAAAATGGTACCATATGAGGCTTCAAATTTAATTTTCCCTTAATTAAATTGGAAGAAAAAATGTAATCATCTCATGAGAACTTGTACTATTTAACCGAGTCAGGAAGACTTACTTAGCTTAGGAAGTTCGAGTTAGAGGTCAAAGAGGAGGGATGTAGAGTATTTTCCTATTTTAGGGGATCTAGCTATAGTTTATTTTTTAGTTGTAATTAGTTAACTCAATTGTTTGAGTTAAATTTAGTTTAACTAGTTCTAACTGAGATATGAGCTAGTGATAGGTCTAGTGAATTGAATTATATTTAATTCACATGCAGTGATCAATCAGTTAATTGATAATTCGCTATAAATAGTTGTTGCATGTTAGTTATAAAGAACACCTAGTTGAGACTGAGGTTAAAGGGAAGAGATCTCTCAGTTGTACTATTAGAAAATTGTACAGTTCATGCATAAGGTCATTAGAAAGCTTTCAAAGGATTGCACAATCATTAATTGCTATTTTCCTAATTAATAGGGGCTCAATTAGCCCAAGAATTTGTAAGCAAGTCAGGCCATGCAGAGGCAAGAAAAAGGTTAAATACTTGACCGATTTTTCTTAGATTGAAAGCTAGATCGAAGCTAGATTAGAGTGAGACAGTTGGCAGTGTGGAGGAGTTTCTCGGTGAGAGAAAAACATTGCATTGTTTCATGATATTGACCATATGCAATATAAATATATAGGGGTTTTAAGCAGTTGATTTCCCAGATACATCTTATGTTGTGTGATTGATTATTTCTTTCTCTTACTTGTTATGTGATTGTGTGATCGTGTTTTGTTTCCGAAAATAGTAGAAGGATTCAATATCTTGTTTTAGTACATTATAAGATCAGATTGAATCCCATGGTTATATTTTCTACAAACGAAATTTGGAAAAGGAATTGGAAAGGCATGAGGCATTAATTGCATTTTATTTATGAAAATAATGGAAATTAGGAGAAAATGAAGGTGAAAGGTCACAGGTTGCATGTGAGAGGGGAAATGAAGGAAAATAATGGAAAATGAAGACAATAGAGGCATCATTAATAAAAAGGATTATGAGGATTAGCTGGTAACCTTTTTTCACTACATTTTTGGAGCTCCCTCATTACTCTCTCTCTCTCTCTCTCTCTCTCATATTATTGGATACTTAGAGTTTTCTTGGAGCACTCTTGGAGAGTGTGGATACTTGGTGATTTGGAGCAAGAAGAGCAGGAAAGCGCAAGAGGACATCGAGATCAACAACTACAATGGGATTTGATTGCAAGAACCGAGTTTCATGTATGTTTTCCTCACCAGTTTTGGCACACATGTTGTATGCATGTGAATTTTCCTAGCCTTTCCATTTCCTTGATAGCCATGGTGTTGTGAGTTTATTTCCATTGAATTTTTTTCTAGTTGGTTCTCATGATTCCTTTAGTTTTGGGGTTGAGTTATTAGTTCCTATATCCTTGGTTGAAAAAAAGATCTGGAGCCTAACAGACAGTTGTTGGATTGAGTTATTAGTCCTGGGGCCTTGGTTGGAAAAACACTCTGGATCCCTAGGTGGGTTAAGTTACTGGTCCTAGAGCCTTGGTTGGACAAATGCTCTGGAGCTTGGAAATAGCTAGGGTTGAGTTACTAGTCCTGGAGCCTTGGTTGGAAAAAACACTCTAGAGCCTTGGAACAGCTTGGGTAGAGACCAATCCATGATGGTTGTGATGTTCGACTGTGAGGTGGAATCACTTGTTGAGGTTTTAGGCAGTTTCGCCTTTGGAATCCTTGGATTGGTTTTCATTGATGTGTTTGATGAGATCACACATTCATACTTGGAATATGGCATGGGAGTGATTGGTATAAGAGAGATATGACTCAGCCAATCTATGGTCGGGTGGAACGTGGAAGTCCCATCTCCAGTTGGTTTCTACATTCATTAATGAAGAGCTCATTCCTTTGGTATTTGATCTGTAAATTTACTGCTTTATATGTGGATTCCATTATTGTTTTATCCATTGAATTTCTATCGTTATTATGTTGGTTATAAGCATGTATTTATTAGTGATGATGTATGGCTCTATCCATGTTTTTCCTTGTAAATGAATGCACATTGTAGCTATGGTCAAATAAATTGTATTGCAGCTAATGATGTAAGGGAGAAATGCTTCTTAGCTATTCTCAGATAATTATGAGACCCTTATGCTCAGATCTGTTGTTTACACCTCTAGTTTCAATGTTTGTGACATGTTTGAAAAAATGCATGTCATGGCTAGGAGGGGTCCAGATGAGTTTTTCTTGATGTGATTTCTTTTATATCATTTTCCTGTAGTTATTTGTCATCTCTGAGATTTTCACGAAGTTTTGGGTAGAGAACTAGGTTTTGGGCCTAAAATGGTGGCTCAAATCCTAGAGATGTTGGCACATAACTAAGTATTTGGGGCCCTCGACGCTGGCATGTAGTGTTATGCCTGCAGCTATAGCCTCTTGGACGTTGGTTTGCAAGCATGTTCCTGCATCTATGGATCAAAGAAGTCAAAAGGTTAGTGTGACCCAGGGGTAAGAGGACTGAATGGTTGGGTTAGCTCAAATTTCACCTCAAATTTATATGTGAAATTTAATGTGGCATTGAGTAAGATTCCACCTCAATTTTTTCGCTAGATTCTAGCCAAAAAAGTCACTGAAAACTCCAAAAAATCGCATTAAAGACAACTACGAAAATTTATCCATTATCTATATACGACAAATCATAATTGAAATTCATTCATTTTATACTCAATATACAAACACGGTGTTTTGATGTCATCGATATATTTAGGCCAATAGGCATTTTCTTTTGAATCAACCCTTTTTATTTTCGCCAACCATTTCATTCTGCTAATGACACATGTGCAAACGTCAAGGCCGTCTCCCATTACTCGGTTCCAGTTTTTCTAATCCGTACACTGTCTACCATTTTCCATCTGTCCAACTAAATTATGCAGATATGTTAGTGTGATTATGACATCTGTCCGTCTTGTTGTTACAATTTCAGTACATACAGGAAGGATGTGTCCCTCTTGCAGTTTGATGTAAATTTTCAATTTTTGTAAGTTTTTCGGAATCTTTCGGAATTTTTCCGAGGTGCTCCGCTACAGAAAATATTCAAGAATGCGCCCATGCCTGCCAGTTTCTTGCAACAATCATGGTAGTGTAAAATTTCACAAACTTTCAAGTTGTCGCATTGGAAACATTTTCGCAACAACCGGAGGATTGCAGAGATTTTCTAGAGCAATTGTTGCGGAGTTTTAAAGATTTTTTTTGTTTTCGTCCCTGCGAACAAAAAATTTCCAAGAAAAACACCGCTTCAATTTGAATCAAACATAGTGCTTTTTTCTTCATTCATTTCAAATATTCGGCAGATAGCTGAAGCAGAGTAAACAAATTTAACACAATATTTTTGGGAGCAGATTTCATTTGGATATATTTGTGTACATCAGCAATTTGCATGCAAATTTACTGTAATGTCTATTGGATATATTGTTACGCTTGCCAAAGGGTGCAACCATCATCGTTCGAACACATTACAAGTGTTTCAGGCACAAAAATATTGTTCGTTTTCTTAGGTATTATGCTGAGGGCGCAGGTAGGTATTGTCATATCTGGATGGATCTATCTATTTGTTGGGTATACTATTAATCATGAGAATCCATTGATTATTAAATTATTTGATACTGTAGCCTATGTGTTTTGATTATTGATAAGCAGGATGATGGTGTATGAGTTCGTTGGCAATGCTGGTGTATGAGTTTGTTGACAATGGCAACTTGGAACAGTGTCTTCATGGAGATGTAGGGCCTGTTAGTTCCCTGACATGGGATATCTGGATGAAAATTATTCTTGAAACTACCAAATTACCAAAGGGTAATTAATCTAAACATATGAATTTATCAGATTTTCTTGATGCATAAGGCCCATAATGCAAGCATTCCAGATAGATGTTTTTGCTACTGATTTAGAATCATGGATGTGTGTAGGTTAGCATATTTACATGAAGGGTTGGAGCCCAAGGTTGTTCATAGAGATATCAAATCTAGCAACATTCTCCTTGATAAGTTCGGTTGACCAAGCTCCTTGGATCTGAGAAAAGCTATGTCACAACCCAGGTAATGGGCACTTTTGGGTAAATATTGATCCCTATCATGCTATCTGGTTTCAAGGCCCAGTGTTTGGTACTAAACCTCAAAAAAAAAATTTGTTTTGTTGGGTTATACTAGCCTACAAATCGAAGAAATCATTAGCTTTGGTGTAGGAAAGAATCAATTTTATTCAAGTTTTTACCTTTTATTATGCAGTTAGAGCATACAAATTTATGGGACTAGGAAAAACTTAAACTTGATGAGATATTGTGGGGGTATTAGGGATCTATGTTATTAGTCATATTGCTAGCAATCGTTGATGGTGTTTTTCGATTCAGTTTTTCTTGAATGTTGTTGCATTTTGTTAGCTTCCTGGCCTAGTAAGCAAAGAAAACCAGTAGCTTTAGTGAAGGAAAGAACCATGTTTGTGCACTCTTTCAATTTTATTATGTGGTTAGACCATACTGATCCATGGGACTGAGAACTTAATAGTATATTGGGTATTCAGGATCCTTGCTATTACATTGATGTTTCTTTATGGTGCCCTGTATATTCAGCTATGTTGCACTGTAGTATGCCAACACAAGAATGTTGAATGAGAGAATCGATGTCTACAACTTTGGTGTACTTATCATGGAGATTCCATGATATTATTTTAGGAAGAAGCCCTGTTGATTATGGTAGACCTACTGGGGAGGTTATAATATAAAGTTCCCTTCAATCCATTGCTAAATTTCTTCATTACTTCCATTTAACAGAGGCATATCTTTAAGGTCTTCAATTCATTGGTGAATTTCTTCATTACTTTCATTTAAATTAATAGAGGTATAATTTTAAGGTCTAAAAGAGGAATGGAACTTTTTGTATTCAAACATTTGCAGGTGAACTTGGTAGAATGGTTTAAAAGGATGGTGGGGAGCCAAAGGTCTGAGGAAGTGGTAGATACATTGGTCGAGGTAGATCCATTGTTAATTTGAGCACTGTTAATTAGCAGTTGCATAGGAGATTACAGGGTCAAGCAGCTTTAGAGGTTGAGATTGCGAGATTGAAGTGTCTGCTGGTTGACTTTAGGGGCCGGATTGATGGGGAATTGGGGTCCTATTTTTACCAAAAGTAAATTAGAATGGATAAAAATTTCAATGATGAACCATTCCAGAAACCAATTCTTGGGGGATATGTCCTAGATCCGTGCAATATCTAGTGCAATGCAGATGCAGCTTGCTGTGACCCGACTTTGGCATCCAACAATGAGGGTGGTGTGCAGCATGAACACAATAGTATCTCACGTTGGAATGGTGATTGTGGCGAGATTTGAGGCCATTGTAAAGGTTTGAAGGGTGATATGGCGGTAAACTCTAGTGGACTTTATGGATGCTTAGAGGGTACAACAACAAAAATAGTGCCTACTGCTATGGCTGCTTCTGGAAAAGAGAGAAAAGGTGAATTTGGTGTGTGACCTGATCCTAGTGAGTGTATGTCATGCAAATCTATAAATCCCTCAGAACATTTTCATGGTGAATGATTTCTGTACGTATTTGTAGGATAGGTATGCATCACCAAACTGCAAAGCCTTTGGTATTCACTATTTCAAAGACATACATTTTCATTTCCGTTTTCTCAATCTTGAAGCAATGCAGCTACTGAACATGAGAGCTAACTGATGAAATTCAAGCAATTTGCTTTCTTTCTTCTAGGAGTTGGTAACTTTTATTCCCCCTTTGAAAACAACCACTTTTTCTTCTTATGCTAAAGTGGAGATAAACTGGAATATATTTGAAGATGGTGACTGTAATGTTCCTGAAACTATTTAACACGTTTCCCAGGATTCAAGGAAAGTAGCCAACAACATGGGTTATTTTTACTTGGAAAGTGTCTTTGAAGTGTGTTTAAGATGTGTCATGGAGATAAATGATTGTGATATATACATGAAACATTCAAATTTATTTATAGGACTATGTCTATATTATAATTATGTTTTTGTAGAATATTTTTTATTTCTTGTTAGTGTTACAAATAAATTAGAATTTAGAGAACTATTATAAAGCAGGAGAAATTTTATGTTACTGTTAAGGATTTGAATTTCCTATGAATTAAGTGTGCCAAATGAATGGTAATTGGGAAGCACGCTTTTTTCCTTGTATATTATTTAGAATTGTTCCTATTCTTGGTCTTGATTGCCTTAATCATGAAGTTGTTGCTTTCCTGTTCTTGATTGCCTTGGACTTTTGTCTGTGATGTTGTTTACATGGTCTCCTCAGTTTCTTTACTCTTCTTTACATGCCTTTCTATATGTATGGTTCTTAAGCAGATCCATTTATTTCATACCAATGTCCTATGCTTTTTCCATTTTTCGTTTTATTTTTTACTGTTTACAAGATTTACGTGGACACTGTTATGGTTTAAGTAAAGGCAAAAAGTAAAAGGAAGCAAGACATCACATTATTTGGTATAAGGGTTGTTTAGAAAATATTGTTCTAGTAAATTCTAGTTGTTATATGAGTTAAGATCCCTGAGTTCTTTAATGTCTTTGTTAGTTTCACTGTTTGTTAATTGCTTTTTGAATGGGTCATAAAAGATTGCTGGCCTGCTATGCTAGGCAAGTCAATTTTCAAGTTTATTATGATTCTAGGAGCACCATTGGCTACATGTTGACTGAAGTATCTTTTACAATTTCCATGTACTGTTGATTATATGGGGTTATATCAAGATTGTGAAAGCACAGATTCTTTTACTGGATAAAATAAATGAAATTTAGCTTTTCGGGTGCTAGAAACTACATGTTGGCTGCAATATTTATGATTTTTTCTTTCCGACAAGTTTTTGCTTCAGCCTTTTCTGTGAATGATGGACGCTAGATTTCCTAATCAGCAGTAACTTTTCTTAAAGTTTCTATATAAATATTTATCCAAAGGATTTGAACACATTTCCTTAGGTAATGTGAAATATAATAATGAGCAAGCTTGTAGTAGAATGTATTGCTTAATGAACACTTAACTATTGGTATCTATCTATGGGTAGTATTGTTATGCATTTTTTTCTACATGTTGGCTGCAATATTTATGATTTTTTCTTTCCGACAAGTTTTTGCTTCAGTCTTTTCTGTGAATGATGGACGCTAGATTTCCTGATCAACAGTAACTTTTCTTAGAGTTTCTATATAAATATTTATCCAAAGGATTTGAACACATTTCCTTAAATATAATAATGAGCAAGCTTGTAGTAGAATGTATTTCTTACTGAACACTTAACTATTGGTATCTATCTATGGGTAGTATTGTTATGCATTTTTTTCAGACTTGTCAAAGTTATTGATTCTTAATGTATTATACTAAATATGTGGTCAATTTAATTTCATATGTGATAGCTGGTAAAAAATATAATTCCTTTCAACAGAAGAATAAATGAAAATCAGAAAAGTAGGCATAAGCCTTGCCTTTCATAGTTTTATATGTTTCATGTAAAGGTCAAAATTGTTTTAAAAATGTTTTCCATTTCAGGCTTCCACAACTTATCATATTGAATAGTCTCATATGTTCATGTAAGGGTCAATTTTTTTTTTGAAATTATTTTCCTTTTCCAGCTTCGATGTTGTTGAGGTTGATTTCCAGATTAAGGGTTAAAACTAGCTGTCAAATTATTTTTGTGTTTCCTGTTGTGGTAGTGTGGCATGTTGTTGCTGTTGATTTGGGGATTCACTATCAACCAAATTGACGTTCAAAGGCCAAAATGTCTCAAGAAAATGAATCCTTTTTACGGTTTTCTTTTCAAGGCATATTTTTAATAGAAAATGTTGCTTCTTTCAAAAACAATGAAATAGGAAATGAAGAAAAAAAAGGCAATAACAAGAAAAAAAACTCACGAAGAAAATCCTACTTGAAGAGAGGAGGAGGAAGTGACAATTGAGTCTGTCCATGCATGAGGAATTGCAATTTTTGACACTGAGTAACAATACATGAAATCTCAATGTACATCTTATTTTTTAAAGCATTTCCAAAGAAAAATCAAGTTTTCAACAATTTTTGGTTTTTCTATTTAGGTTCAATGCCATCACACTTGTTTCATCCATTTTTGGTATGTTGGTAATGGTATATTCCTTTTAGTAATAATTGTAAATCATACTACAACACTAAAAAAATTCGTTGGTTTGTTGTTTGGTTTGTTGATTCGCTAACTAATATAGGCATCATTTCAACGATCTCAGACCTATAAATTTGTTGGAATATTATACTTATAGTTAATATATATTATAGTGGGATTTGATGCTATGGGAAAAGCTTGTGCTCTGTTTACCAAGCTAATAACCAGCACACTATTGTGCACTTTTGGCATTAAATGGAAACTTATTAGCATGGGAGCTCATGAATAGTCGTTTAATTTTATATCGATGGGAGTGAATTAGAAAATTACCATTGGTTATGTGAGTTGTCACAACGGATTTTGGTAAATGTAAATTGGTAAACAAAGGTTTGTTTATCTTAACATTTTTGTATAGTTTACTATTATGTTTTTGTATTTTTTATAGTTTATCTCTCAATTAAGAGTTAATGAGCCCTTCTTGTTTATCTTTCAAAGAGTTAATGAATCGTTGTGATAAACCTTAAACTAAGAATTAATTTAGTTAAATTTTTAAATTTAAATATGTAATATGAGATATTTTGACAATCAAATAGGATATTTTCATGGGCTTGGGCTTGAGAGTATATTTGTGAATAAATCGATTTTTTTTAGTATGTAAATATATTCTTAAAGGTTTTTGGAAAGATTGGGATATTAGGTTTTTGGTGAATTATGATATTAAGATTTTCAAATTTATTTTATTTTAAAAATAAAAATAATAATAATAATTTAATGTTACAATTTAAAAATTATAATAAAATTAGTGTAACCTTAATAACATTAAGGTAAATATATAAATTAAATATTATTGATACATAATGAACATCAAAACACTCCATATATCTTATATATCTCAATTTGTTAAAACTAAAAAAAATTAAAAAATAATAAATTAACTAAATTTTAATTTTACTTAAAATAATAATGATAATTACTATTGATAAAAATAATTATAATAAAAGTAAAGCATATATTTCTTCAAAAAAATATGTAACAAGATTCCAAAAAAAAATTAACTAGGAGATCCACTCTCACTTTGTCATGAAAATTCTTAATACCATGGTTTATTTATACGAGATTGGTATTGGTATATGAGATCTCCTCCAACAATTTGTAATACCATGGTTTATTTACTCCTAAAACAAGGCAAAGGTAATATTTATATGTTGTTTCTTTTTACTAAAAAAATGCCCATTCCAAAAAATCAATATTTCTTCAATGATTTTAAATCTTTCATTCATTATAATAAATTATATTTCAATCAACTTTTATCATTTCAATATTTCAATTATTATTTTAATAGTGTGTTACCAACTTAACATAAACATGCTAAAAAAATTAAATTTAATACAGCAATTATTAAAGTTAAAGTAAACATTTTCTATTCAACAATCTTATCGACCCCTTTTTAAACTTTTTGGAACAATTGCTAGTTGTATTGACTGTGAAGAGTGGTGAAGAGTCGTAGTAAAATCATTGTTAAAAAAATCATAGAGTCATCCATCTGTATTATTGATACAATCGATGCATGTGGAGGGAGTGAGATTAGACAATTTAGTCATAATGTGGAGTGAGTAGCAGTGAGTCATATGTGCGGAGGTACGGAGTTACACCACACCTCGGCACAATGAAAGTCTCTGCACAAAAAACCTTGGCACAATAGTGACCCACAAATCAAGTAACGTCAATTGCGATGATCGTGGGTTGGATTTATGGACTAATTGGAAGATGTAAGTATCATTTATTTCCCTGTTTTATACATCATGGTCGAAGTCCACCCTATGGAAAAAATCATCTTCTATACATTGGAACAACATAAGAAATTCTAAATGTCCATATTCAACCTTTGCATTTATGAACCCAAAAAAAAAAAAAAGCATCAGCAATATATATGAAAAAATATTTTGGTGCATCAGATGTTAGGTCTTAGTGGCTAGATGGAATAATAATAATAATAATAATGTTCGGTTTCCTCGGATGGGTGCTACATGGAATAATAATAAAGTTTGTGCGGCCTTAGTTGTATAGATGGAATAATTAAAATGTTTGGGTGTCTCTGTTGGTGCTAGATAACAGCGAAAACTTTAGTTATTTGTTAGGTTGCAACCATGGATCTTGGTCAAGTCAAATTCCTTTACTGTTTAGGTTTGTTTGTTTGGGTTTGCTGGGACTGTAGGGCTTTAATCATCACATGTTTTGATGACTAATTTGCTAACTGTTTGGATGTTTAGTTTATTTTATTTGGGTTTATAATAAATTTTGGCTTAGGGTTTTAATTATCATATGATTTGGCATTTTGATGACTGATTTGTTAAATGTTTTGATGTTTATTTTATGTGTTTATAATAAGTTTTGATCATTTTTTATGGATGCGTTTTTATGTTTTTCCGATCTATTATGTGATTTCACTATGAATTTATTTGAAAACCCATTTGATTTTGATGACTTATTTATTAATTGTTTGAATGCTTATTTATGGTTATTAATTGTGTGAAAATTTAATAGTTTTTTTTCCAAATGACATTGAATATTTTATTTTTTATGGTTTTTATTTAGATTTAGGGTGTTTAGTAAGAAAAATACTCTTCTAAAAGAGAGATATAATTAATAATTTCAATTTTTATTTTTTATTAGCGATAATTTGATATGAAAATATTTGTTATATATTTGATATTGTTATACTTGTTTTAGTTGATATTTATTATATGTCCAACATATATATTTCTTATATGTTTAATATTAAAATATTTTTTAATATATATATATATATATATATATATATATATATATATATATATATATATATTTCTTTTTTCATATATATAGTTGGTAATAGAAACCGAATACCTCTTAGTACAATGTACATAGAACACTGAATCAAAATCAAGATACTGTGGCACAAATAATGACTTAGTTACAACCTAATGAATACTATGTGAAGGTCATGAGGCGGTTTCATGACATATATTTTCCTGTTTTGCAGGCTAACTTCCCATGCTTTTGTCTTCAGTGTCTTCTTGGATTTGTTTCAGCATCACCAACCGCAACTGGTGTCCCTATTGCTACTTCGATATTTGTATAAGGGTTGTCGTGAAGTAGGAACCAATCCAGCGGGTGTCTTTAATGTTATTCTCCATACCTATTTGCAGCCTAGATTGATTTAGGAGGTTCTTGATTCACATTGATTTATAACAGAAGAAACAACAACAGCTCGAACGAATTTTCAGAAGTCAGTTAGATCGAGATTCATGGCGAAAATGCCTATGAAGAGAAGCATAGGCGCCCCACAGATGCGTTGCACCAGAACACTCCATGTTATTTTTTTAATGCAGTTGAACTTTTGTGGAGCTTCCACTGATGTGCAAGATAAGTAGTTATTACTGATATTGTTTATATTGTATTATAGTTTATATTAATTTGCTATCCTTATTAAGTTAGTATCTCGTGCTTGTGCTTATGCTTATGAGTCTTTGGAATGAAATTAGTTTATTTACAAATACTATCAATGAAAGAAAGAAAGAAAGAAAGTATTTTTAATGTCTCTGAAGCTAAAAATAGTCTATGGGACAGATTGCTTCTCCATCTCGCTCTTGTATTCGATTCGGCCATTTTCCTGTGAAGATTTACAATAACCGCTCTCTTCTTGACAAACTTTCCATTGAATAGATTATCCCAAGAGCTAGCAACCAGAATACCTACATAATTTTCCCTGCTATCTTTGAAGGCCTCGCATTCTAACATGAAATGTTTTTCTGTTTCCACTTTTCTGAAAGAACAAAAAATACATACTCTTTCCTCCCACATTTCTTTTAGCCTTTTCGAGCGCCCTGTTTCACAACAGAGTTGATGAGAATTAGCCCTTAATTAAGAAATAAGAATTTCAAATCTCCAAGAAATATTGGCCTCTATGAATGCCTTTCCTTTATGATTATGAGTGGGGTTAAACTCTTCAATGTAGTACTTTTTGTTTCTCCCTAGCTCTTTCCCAAGTACGTTTTTGGAACTTATCCATAACAAATTTTTTTATCTCTTTACTGTTGTAGGACACATGCTCAAGCAAATACCCCATTTACTAAACCATTTGTTATTTTTCTGCATCCAAGTCTTCTTTATTTTGCATAATCTGTCACTAAACACAACCTTAGGCCATCTACCCTCTTCCATTTGCTCATTTTTTTTCAAATACCTTATGATTCGCACCATAGAAATTGCTTCAATAGGAGCAGCCCCTGTTTCACTTAACAAGATAGCATAAGGAACTACACTTTTAATTTTGAATTTGTTTATAATCAAATGCTTCTGAATTTTCTCAATTTGTTTCCACTGCATCTCGGTTGTGTTGCTGGCCCACAGTTCACAACTGTAGAGAATCACCAGAATCACTAGAAGCCCAAAAAGAGTTAGAATGGTTTTCCAGTCCCACAACTCTGCCTCTCTACACCTGTTTTGAAGAGCATAAAATGCTTTCCAACACCCTAAAGTTATTTTATTTATACAACCATCCCAACTTAAATTTCTGTTGAAGTCAATTCTGAGGTATTTGTAGTTTGCAACTTCTTCCAAAATGTTGCCTTCAAAATAGAACTTATGCTAGTTATGCTTTCTTTTGTTAGAGAAAACCACTACTTTCATTTTGCTAATATTGACTTGCATCCCCACCCTTCTACAAAAATGCTCAAGGGAATGTAAGTGCTCTTGCATACCAAGAGCCGATTTAGCAATCAGTATAAGGTCATATGCGTACAAAAGAAGCCTTATATTGAACTTTCCCAAATGGATATAGTCATCCCCTTGCGAATTTAGCCACTCTTCCAACTTGTCAATATATAACCCAAAAAGGGTAGGAGAGAATGGGCAACCTTGCTTGACCCCGATATCACTTCTAAAACTTTCATAAATGCCTGCTGAAGTTCTAATTTTGACTTTCACCTCTTCATACAACCTATGCACAACTTCTCTCAAATTCCTGGGAACCCCGAGTTCCTCCATTCTGCACCAAAGCTTATCCCTAGGAACCATGTCAAAGGATTTTCTGAAATCAACAAAGCAACAAAAAAATTCTTCCTTTTTTTCCCAAACTTTTTCAATGATGTGCCTTAAAGTTATACAATGATCCACTGTGGAATGTTTAGGTCTAAAACCTGCTTGCCCTTTAGCACATTTATCTCTTTCTTCTGCCCACTTGCTAATTTTCTTTTCTAACATGCTTCCAAATAAATTTGCAAACAAGGGGTTTATCATTATGGTTCTATAATTGGAGGGATTATTGACGTCACCACTCTTGAAAAGAGGTATTGCCATACTAGTTGTCCAATCTATGGGGAACCCCTGTTGTATGATGTTGTTGAAAATTTTTGTGATGTGAGGTGAAATAATTTTTTTAGATACTCTGCTTGGAGTTCAACTAAGTCTTTTGCTTTTCCAACACCTAACTTCTTGATACCCATCTCTACCTCTTGCACCATGAAGAGTTTTTTGTCTGTGTTGACCAAGGGAGGTGGGTCAACCTTGGGATGTTTCTCATAAAGTTGTCTTGCATAGTTGAACAATTTAGAAGCTGTAATGTTGTTTTCAGTTTGCACCTTTTTTGGTTGGAGCTCCTTCCAGAATAATTTGGGGTTATTTTTACAAAGGAAGATTATTTCTTCTCTCCTCGAAACCATGAAATCAACCTTTTTCTTTCTTAATATATGCTTGTAAGCTTTGAGATTTATGTTATCTTTGTCTGATTCCTTCCAAATATTCCTTTCCTTTTTTCATTCCTCGTCAAACCAAGCATTAACCAGAATGCAATTTGTTTCATACTTCTTAATTTTTTCTCTTTTGCAATCAACAAGTGCGCTTTAAATTAAATGTGTTAATTCGTGACAATGAAGGCCATGAAATGAGATTTCCTCCTTATCGAAGAGCCTCTCTAGCATAATTTTTAAGGTATTACAATTTTTTGGAATCAAAAGAATTCTGCCCTCGGGGGGATTTTGTTGAACACACCGAGTTTTTGACCCTAATTGCTTCTTTCCAGTCCAAGATAAGCTTAAATAAATTGGCTTGTGATTTGATTTTAAGTCCCAAAGTTGATCTCCAATCAACACTTCCTCCATTTTCACACTCAAACCATGCGAGAAAATTACATAATTTACTACACTTGCTTCATTGTAAGTATTGCAAGTGAAATTTCCAGACCTTTCCCATCTAGTCAAACCATTACAAATGACTAAATCGAAAGCCCCACATAGCATAAGAAATTTTTCTCCAAATAGATTGCATTCTTTATCCTCTAAAATTATTTCCCACTGATGATTACTCTCTTCTATAAGATAGATAGGGTCACAGACTTCTTTACAACAAAGAATGCTAGCTTTTTCACCTGCAGTTCTAGCATTGAAATCCCCCACTATAAGGACTTCACCTAGCTGAGAATATATTGCAATATTTGCTTTTAGGGCTACAAAGGGATCTTTGTGGTTAAGCCCTCTACTTTTGTATATTTTTTAAAATTGCGGCATATAATTGTGCGAAGTGTTGTAACTAATAGATATTTTATATTAAAATCCAACCTAGTCTTTATGGTGCCAACAATTATATAGTTCACAATTTTTATTTATAAAAATCTGGTTTTATCAAATTAAAAAAAAAAAAAAACTAATAATATTAATTACAGATTTGTTTATCCACCTCCCACACCTACTTAAATGAACTACAGTGGCAGTGGTTCTTGCATCATTGGGAAGATTAGTAGCAAAACAGTGCCACTGTCAAAGCACTCACGAACATAATGACCACTCACAATTTTTTTTTTTTTTCTAAACGAATACCGAGGCCCTCACAAATGCCAAAAACAAAATTCCCTCTATCAGGGGAATTATGTGGGATTACGTCCCATCAAAGCTTGTTTTTTTTTTTATTATTATTATCAAGTGGTCTGAGTTCATCAAAGATTACATTAGTTGTTATCACACTCAAAATTTTCAATTTTTTTTTTGATAAGGTCACCATAGGTTTCATGTTATGTCATGTTGGGTCAAGACTTTGATGAAGAATTTACCAAATCATGTTTATCCTATGTCAAAAAAAACCACCATGAGTCATGTCATGTCAGTCAACTACACTCCATGTATTTTTGTGTTCACACCCATGCCTTCAAATTACAAAAGTGAGCCACTAGCCAGTTTTACAAAGTTTCGTAGTGAATTCAATGTAAAAAAGGTAGATTTCACTACGAAACTGGCTAATAATTTCATAGCGAATATGAGGATTTGTCTGTTTTTTTACTTTTGAGAAGT
Source organism: Pinus albicaulis (assembly GCA_034641835.2). Classification (NCBI taxonomy): domain Eukaryota; kingdom Viridiplantae; phylum Streptophyta; class Pinopsida; order Pinales; family Pinaceae; genus Pinus; species Pinus albicaulis. The sequence goes on along the minus strand of CM076575.1, from coordinate 1,373,824,278 downwards.
CAACTTCAAGGGTAGTTTCTGGGAAAGTAGAGAATTATTTTAAGAAATTGAGAGAAGTTATTGTCAATCACATATCAAATAACATTAAATTCTTTCACTTTTCTCAAAGGTGCTACAAATTGGGAGATTTAGTGATGTCTTTCGGCTCTATTTCCAGAATGTAGAAATTTCCTGTTTTATACATGTTTTTAGAATACAGATTCTGGACAACTGGAGATGGTTTTCAAAAAAAAAAGAGAGGGTTTTCTTTAAGCCATACTGAAATACAAAACCTCCTTCAGTTTTGCAACATCTATCAAGGATATGGAGATAAGGGCTCATCTCTGAACCCTATGTTTTTAAAAAACACAGAGTCATTTTAGTGACGAATAAACTTGCTAAAGGTGAAAATGATGTTTTTTGAAGAGGGTAAGAGGCAAGTTTGTATGATCATATTTCATTATATCAGTTTTCATATTTACAGATGAAATTTGGAAGAAAAAGGAAGATTTTGGAATTTTCTCCATTATCAGGTAGTTTTGTAGCGTGTTCCAGGCTTGCAGGCCAAAAAACGCTACGAAATTTCTGAATTTCTTTTTGCCTATTAAACATTTTTTTGAAGATGCGAGGGAGGTTGATGGTATTCACTCATTTTGACCTAAACAAATTTTTTTAACCAAAAAAGGTGGCATAAGGAAAAGACAAAGGACAAAAACAACCTCACTACTAAACTACACTACGAAAATTTATGTACATGACTGTTTTAGCAGTCAAATCCAAGTTTGATTTCAAAACAAATGAAAAATTATTTTGGAAATATGAAAGTTTTTTCTTCAGCCTGGGTCCATCTACAAAAACCTCTCTCAGTTTCTGCAAAGGCATTAGGGTTTGGAAATTATACACTCATCTTTGAAGCCTATTTTTCAGAATTTTCACTAACACAGATTTGTGAAAAAATTGTAAAAATTTGACTTGGAGGAGGTCCAACTCAACATCCACGTGGCATAATGACACATCAACACTCTAGCACACTCAAAAAATTTGTTGGTTACAATTTATAAGGGTTATTAAATTGATTTGTTGAACTATTAATGAAAGAAGAGTCCTTTTTGTTTTCAAACTCTGCAAAATAGAAATATCCCTAGGAAGTCTCCAAGTGATGGAATCATGTTTGAAATAGGTCTCTAAGGTGGGAATTCGAAGCTAGCAAGGTGGAAAATAATTTTTATGAGTTCTCATTCTATAAATGAGAGGAGTTTTAGAGTTAGAAGGGGTTGGGAGATGTTAGGTATCTACTACTATTGTAATATTTCACTATCAATAATATACTTTTGCAGCAACTTGTTTCAGACCCAAGATTCATTGTATGTTCTTATCTATGCTTGTTTATCTTAGTCCTTTTGATCTTTATGCAGTGGCTCTCTGTAATCACTTGGAATTCAGTAATATGCTCCAATTTATTGTACACATGTACTTGTTGTTTTGTCTTTTATGTGTGATTTAATAAGAGTATAAGTGCCTTGGCCTCCATGACATTTTTTGTTTTGTAATTGAGGTTTATACTAACACCATGAGCCCAATGGTAGCAAGTCCTTTATATTTTCAACCTTCAATCAATCACAATCAAGTTAAATTCATAGATTTATCCATCTAGTAGAGTTTTTATTGCAAATCATTTGATAAATTGAGATAGTCCTCTCAAGTTGAAGAGGCTAATCTTCAGTCAAAAGCTGGTTTGAAATAGTTACTCCAAGTTCACCATTGTAGCAGCCCAATAGGACTCAATTTGGTGATAACATTATCCTTTACCTGTGGCTTAAGAAACCGCCACCCAGGGGCATCTAAGCCATCAAAATCACCTGGGGATCATTGGGCCACACCAACACTAAGCTAATTGGGTTAACTTGTCCACTCAACAACCTCCGTGAGTTTGATCCAGGGTTGCCCTTCTGACGAGGCCCATCCTCAACCTATTGTGCTAGTAAGACTTGACGTCCCATAGAGCTTGTTGAACCAATCGAAAAATAGAAATAAGATTTCCACGAAATTAGAAAATTATTTTTGAATTTACTGAAAATAGAAATATTCAACATTTTTCGGAAACTTTGGTTAAAATTGCAAAAAAACAGTAAAATAATGCAAAATCAATGCACTTTGACTGCAAGGTGAATTTTATAGTCCTTGGCATGAAGGGACTAATGAGGAAAATAAACTTTAAGATAAAAAGAAAGTATAAATAAATTAAATGAAATATTAACTAGTGTAGTCATATAAATTAAATGGTTGGTAAATGTTGATAAGTGTCAATATATCAAAATACCTACTTAATTATAAATCTAGTGTTGCTAAAAATGAAAAAATCATAAAACTAACTAAATTATATCTTTATTATCATTATTATTATTACTAGAAATTGCACCATATGTTGCAAAGGAAACGTTGTAAAGTAGTAACATAGTAAAAAGTAGTATAGAGGAAATGATCTCACATGAATCATGCAAGTAGGAAAGAGTAGTATAGAGGAAATTCCCTCACACTCAAATAACTTCCTAATTATTCTGTAAGAAGAGAAAGAGCACTACACAAGCTGTGAATTGTAGCAGGAGACTGATCATAGAAAAACTCCAGATTCCCTATAAGGAAAAATATTTCTACAATGCGCAATAAAGGTCTCCTAGACTCTACAAAAGAAAAAATCAATCATCATGAGAATGAATTTGACTACACCCCAAGTTCCAGAATCTCCCTAGAATAGAGCTCGCGAAATGCAAGACAATCAATTGAGGTTTGGAAGCTCTAACTCTGCAAAATATTTTCAAGCTCCCATAGTGATAATGAAGCCTGCCAAATCGGTAAGAAACTCAAGTAATTCTTCTGTTATTCCCTTGGAAGGGTTCCAAATAATCAAAGAAAAGTGAGCTCAGTATCCCAGCCTAGAAGTCCAAGCACCAAGATATCAACTATCGGCAACAAAGCCCTCAAGGATCAACAACCAGGTAGGCCTAATTCCAAAGGATTTGCAAATCACTATAATAATGAATCCATTGTTATACAGAATCATAGAAGAGAACATAATCAGGACCAAGTCCATATAAAATTCAAAATCTAAATTACCTGAATTTGGCAATGATTTTGCTGTACTAGAACATCTATAAGGACTCTACCTAGGCTTCCAATGTCCCCTGTCCAATAAACTTTGTATGTACTCTTCCTTAGACAATTTGCTGAAACTTATCCAAGCAACTATGGGTTTTCAAGCTAGGGTAGGTTTTCTGGCATTATACATTATATGTAGTGGGTAACTGATAGGCTACTTACTTTCATGGAACTGTATGAGATTCTCATTTATCGAATGATTAGCTGTTTTTTTTTCAATCTTGAAAACCTTGTTAGACATGTTAACTACATTTCTTATTTTGATACATTTTGTATTCCATGTTTTGTTTGCTAGTTATTGGTCTTTTACCAATCTCTTTCTGCTTTGTATGAAATTCTCTTCATGTGACCATTCATGGGTCATTTGTTTGTGATATATATTATAGTACAAGCAATCCTTTATTGCTAATCATTGTATATACCACTGTGTTGACCTATGGCATTGTTTGCATTAAAATCCAAGAAATTTTTCACAAGGAGGGCAAATGATAAAGGTTTATTAGTTCATCTTTGCATGCCTTGTTGAAAGGGCAGGTCTTACCTATACAACACAAGTTCATTGATCAAATTAATATTTCTTAGACCCATATATTGAGGAATTAATGTTTTCCATGTTTATTTTTATTTTTATTTGCAGATAATGAGATCAGAAAGGAATATGACAATCCAGGATGTGCCTATCCCTGGAATAGCTTTGCTTATGGAACCCCTAATTATCTTGATGTCAATAAAAAAATATTGAAGAACGTCCACAGCCTGGTGAGAAAGCTGGACGACCTGAATTCCTTCTCCACAGAAACAAACACCTTTCATCTCCACCTGAAATCAACAGAGAGCCTGCAAGGCCAGACACCTGAATACAAATATGTAAAATAAATCCTGTTGGCATCAGGAATTCACTTCATTGACACGGACTCAATCTCCGTTGATTCATTCCATGCATCTGGGTTCCCAATAAACCCCGAGCTCTTTCACGTGCTGGAGCAGAGAATGGCCTCTTAATACACCTGAAATCAACAGAGAGCCTGCAAGGCAACTGAGAAATAAAACCAATTGAAGAATATTTTAGCCCCTTGAAGAGAGTAAATGCAAGTGTTCATGAATTAACACTTGATTCTTATGTAAATAAATTTATTTTTCTTTGCTAAAGAAGCGTATATAACTAGATGTAATCATTTGTTAGCTTGGCTCAGGAATCACTTTTATAATTAAGTTGCTTCTTCATATAATTGTTTTGTTTGGTGCATCTACTATGTGCTCTTCCATGCATGTCTTCAATTTCATTTGAACTGGCCCATGGAGAATGGTAATGGTTTATAACTGATCCTTTTTTGTTGTAGCATTTGCAATTACAGCAAAGTAATCAAGCACATGTAGTTTAACACGAGTAACAGAGTCCCAAAGCAGCTAGCCCCTGCGCTTAAAATGTGGTTTAACACTAGCTATACTGGAAGCCCTAGAGGAATTTATATTTTTTATTAAATTGGTATTTAGTATTTATTTTCTAGCTTTTGGGAAAATGGTCTTCCACAAAGTCATTGAATTATACTAGAACTCTTGATTTGTGTCTTGTTCTTGTATCTTTACGTTTTATCTCTAATACCATAATATTAATATATTACTAGTTGAGTTTTCCACTTATTATGATTCATTAATATATGTAATTGGGGAAAATTTCAATATGTGGCTTGCTCTTGTACATATGATATATTTTCTTTCCACTATACTGCATTTAGCCTTTTCCTCTTCTTCTCACCATAATCTAGTTCTCATGAGGAGAGGCCGCGGGTTTTTTTTACTGGCTTTTGATAGAAGGGCTTGGGTCAAACAAGAAGAATATTTTTCTTTGAATTGTTGGAATGGAAGTGAAGATCAGAAGGGATTATTGTCTCTTTTCTCTGGTTTTTTCTGATTTTCCACCTACCCACTGTGTAGTCTGTGTGCATTGAATTTAACTATTCTCTTAGCAGGACCAGAGATGAAACCGTTGTGGCTTTAGTGAAGTCCGATTGTTTAGGTTTCTTGTCAATTAAAATGGTGGTCTCAAAGAAGAATGGAGGATTTCAAATATGGAAGGGCTCAGTTTTGTCCCAGTATAGAGGCTGCTTTTGCTACAAGTATGTTTGCGCTACTGGTTTGCCAAATTTCAAATTCCTTGTTTTTCCCCAAAATTCTGAGGAAGTAGAATACTAGCTTAGGGAAGCGTCTGTTTCAAGTTGGTAACAGTGAAATTCTGGAATAAGGAGTGTGTAATGAACTGGATTGATTCTACTGTGCTGGACACCTATTTGATTTCGGTGTTCTAAGGCCAGTCTTCAACTTTGACCAAATATATTTTTCTCAGGTAGAAAAAGAAGATTTTATTACCGGTACCCCAACCACATATAGGAAGAAAGCCAAGAATAGCAGTAATAATTCTAGAAATTTTCCTGTGTCTGTCAACTCTTAAGGTTGAGACTGTTAGCAGAACAAACCTTTCCATGAATTTCTAATAACTACAGAAAGATGATCATGTGATATAATATTTCATACCCATTGGTTCCACCTCCTTGTCACCTGCAAAGGGGAATATGAAACTAGCATCAGTGCAACCTGAACTAAGAATTGTACCTGATAGTGCATCAAATATACCTTGTGACAAAAAAATATTTTCCCAATGAGAACATAATCTATTTCTGTTTAAAAAATATTCTTGTCTTGTGACATTCATTTGAAAGTCATAATCGAAAAATTAGGTGCTGGTTGGTTGAGGTTTGAAGCAAAGATTCTTTAAATTTCTCGACGAAAAAACAATACAAAAGCCAAAACTCGTGAAAATTAAGCAGAGGTTCTTTGACATACCCCAGCAGATGGAGTTTAAACGGATTAAAAAAGGAAAGAGCCGAAATTCTATAAATTTAAGCAAAAATTCAACAAAACTTCCACAACGTTCTGAATTTCAAGGGATAAGAACAAGGAAAAATAAAATTTATAAAATTAAATAGAATTTCTTAAAATTGCCCATGGAATTTCAGGCTATTAAAGAAAAAAATTCCAAACCCCAAGAAATCCGGGTAGTCTTTTCTATCCTCTATCTTGAGGCACGTACGAGCATTTCTTTCTCCAAGTGCAAACAATAGCTTTCAAATACTTTACCTGTGATCTTCAATCGGAAAGCGACACAGAAGAGAAAGTTGATTTCGAGCTGGTTAAGCTTAGAATTGCTAATGCCGCCCACTCCAGCATAGAAAGCATTATTATAGTGCTTGAAACAAAATAAAACAAATTATGCAAAGATTCTTTAAAATTCTCGGACTTCCATGAAAAAATAATACAAAAGCCAAAAATCATGAAAATTAAGCAGAGGTTCTTTGACATACCCCAGCAGATGGTGTTTAAATGGATTAGAAAAGGAAAGAGCCAGAATTCTATAAATTTAAGCAAAAATTCAACAAAACTTCCACAGCATTCGGAATTTCAGGGGATAAAATCAAGGAAAAATAGAATTTATGAAATTAAACAGAATTTCTTAAAATTGCTCATGGAATTTCAGGCTATTAAAGAAAAAAAGTCAGAATTAGTGAAAGTCAAATAGAGAGTGGATATAATTTCAGGGGATGAAACAGGGAAATAGCCAAAATTCATGAATTCATGAGCAGAGATTCTTTAAAATCCCCCGCTAGAAAAAATTTAAAGCAATAAACGAAGGAAGAGGTCGGAGGTCGTAAACCCTCACCGAGTTCTGATGATGTCAGTAGAAACCCTCACGGAGATCTTATTTACGCTGTATAACTGATTAAAAATAACAGTATTAATCTTAAGGTAGAGATTATATTAATCTTCTAACATTAAATTAAAGGTGCACAATGATACACGTAGTCATTTAGGAAAGTTGTTTTCAAATAGGTACACTTTACAGCGTAATTAAAAGAAATTAATATATAAATTAACCATATATACATTTAAAAAAAACATAGGACAAGATTCTTAACTATGGAGATGTACCCCACATTACTATGGAGACATAGTGTTTGTTACAATACTATGGTTCAATACCATAACTTATCAATACCAGCTCCCCAAAAAACCATAAATCACTTTATATGACATAAAATTAAAAAAAATAATTAATTAAATAAAAATATTAATGTAATTTAATGTAGAAATGTAGAAATAAATATAAAAGGAAAAAATTAAAATAAAATAAAAGTAACCCTATAAAAAAAAAAAAATTACGTGTTATTGGCCTATCTAACGGGAGAATTAAACCAACCTAGATCCATCTTAACTTCGATCTATGAGGAGCCTAGAGGGATGAAATATCTTAGATGATTCTAGATGCCCTATTTCAAATTTGGCATGGCTATCTAGATAAATATTAAAAAAACAAAAAAACAAAAATGTAGAAAATAAATGGCATTAAAAAACCTTCAAACCAACAATGTAATTGCGCCCAAAAGTGCTCTCCAACCCAATCTGTTAGAGATTTGCAATGTAATGTATTGTCAAAATAAGATTGAAATTAAATTAAATTAACAACTAATAATTATAATTGTCAATAAATTATTTTAACTGGGTCAAATTGCATAAATTTTAAAATAAAAATAAAATCAAATCAAAAGCATAAAATATTAGAAGAGATTAATAAAAAAACATAAAAATTTTAATAGTCATGGGTTGAAATATTAATAGAAAGGGTAACAATATTATTAATTAATTATAATTTAATATATTATTAATATTATTAATAAATAATAAATATATTTGTAAGAAATAAACTAGCCTAGACCCATCTTAACTTTAGATTTACCAAATTATAAGCGCAAGAGGGATCAAATCTCTTGATATGCAAATATCTTTTAGAGTGAAAAAAATTTATTCTCTTTTAGAGTAAAAATTCTAGATACCCTATTCCAAATTAGACACACTTGTCCACATAAATTTAAAAAACAAAAAAATATAGAAGATAAATGACATTAAAAAGCATCAAACCAATAATGTAAATTATTGTGTCAAAAGGCACTCTCCAACCCAATATGGTAGAGATGTAATGTGATGTCATGTTTAGAATTTTCATTAGTAAAATTACATAAAAATAAAAATAAAAATTAAATTAAATTAAGTTAAATAATTAATAAATATTATTATCAAAAAACTATTTTGATTCAGCCAAATTAAATAAAAATAAAAATAAAATAGAATAAAAAACATAAACTTAATAATTATAATTATAATTATAATTAACAATTAAACCAGTTTAAATCCATTTTAACTCTCAATTTACCAAGCATCTAGAGGGACCAAATCTCTAGAAATGCAATTTTTTTTTAGAAAAGTGTCCAGGGACTAAATCTCTGGAAATGAAAATATATTTTAGAAAAGTCTCAGGGATCAAATCTCTTGTAGACTCTTAGTAGATGGGAAATTAAGATGGATCTAGATTGGTGATGTAATAAAGAACAATACTACATTTCTAAATATTAAAAATAATTAGGCTAAGCATAATCAAATAAATAAAATAAATTTTAAAATAATAATAATAATTTAAAGTTAAATTACATATAAGAAAAATGATAAAAATAAATATATCAAAAATGATAAAAATAAATAATAAATAAATAAAAATTAGAATATATATATATATATATATATATATATATATATATATATATATATATATATATATATATATATATATATATATATATATATATATATATATATATAAAACAAAACCATCAAAATATCAAGAATATAAAATAAATACAAATAAGAGAGATTAAACAAAATATCAAGAAAAGAGTGTGAATATAAAAGGAATATAAATGCATCATGTTTAGTATTTCAAGATAACATACATATTTACACAAATCCATATAAAAGAAATATAAATAAGATAGATTAAACAAAATATCGAGAAAAGGACGGGAATATAAAAATATTTGGAATAATGCTTACATTAGTCTATGTGTAGGATTAGGTTGTTGGTTGTTGGAGTTTTGTTGAGATATTTCTCAACAATATTCTCCTATTTTGGAACTGTTGGATCTCATGAGCACTGTTTATGTGGCTTTGAATGAAAATAAATGTGAAGACCAATTTTATGTATAGATTATGTACAGATTAAGGTAGGATATTGTTTGTTATGTAAAAATATTAGTTTTTTTTTTAGTGTGATTTGCACACTATGATCATTGTGTTGCTATAACCTTAGCCTAAATGGTGTTGACTAGCGATAATAGTTTTTTTTGAGTTTCGGGTGAGGGAATACCAAGGGTCACCATCGGTAAATACAGATTATTTTGCGTAACCATGGGTATACATTGGACAATATTATGGAGCAGTTGAGTCTGTAATTTCCATACAATGACAATTTTGGGCTTTCACATGCATCCAAGAGCATCGTTGACTATCAACGGTTAAGATTGCAAGGGATCGTGTTGCATTTTATGATTGTAGAATTATGGGGTTTCAAGATACCCTGTTAGACGAAACTATGAGGCATTACTTTCAAAATTGTTTCATTTAAGGTGTTGTGGACTTCGTATGTGGCAATGGAAAATCCTTATATCATGGTTGTGAACTAAATTCCATCCCTGTATATTATGGTTCATTTACAGCTCAAAGGAGAATTTTTGCGTCGGAAGACTCATGCTTTACCTCTTTAAATTTCAAGTTAACGGGAAAAGGACCAAATTATATGGACAAGCCCTGGGGACCTTACTCCATAGTATTGTTTTCTAACACTTAAATGAAGGACATTATTTACCCAATGGGCTGGGAAAACTGGGCTAATGACATTTACAAACAAAAGACTACACATTTTGGCGAGTTCCAATGTACCGTGCTTGGAGCAATGCAAAATAGTCGAGCTTCGTGGTCCTAAAAGGTCACTTGAGCCTAGACTACATTGATGGGTGTAGTCGGGTTAAACAATAGGAATCATCATTTTGATTGCGGCATCAATGGAGGTAGAAGAAGAGAGCGATATTTATATTGTTAAATATTTAATATTTAGTTAGGAATTTAGTTGAATGGTTTCTTGATTGTAATTCTTTATGAGATGTATATATACTTCTCGTAATAAAACATGTTTTGTGTGTGCTCTCGATAATTGGGTTTTTTTCTCTTCTCTCTATTTGTTCTAAATTTGTCATGGTATCATAGCAGGTTTCTTTGCAATCCTAGTTAGTTTTTTCGTTTCCTGAGAGTTAAAGAGAGCAGTCATTGTTTGAAGAAGGGTCTACCGCTACCAGTGATAGTTGTGTGTGTGAAGAGAACGATCAGAGACAAGATCAGCTCTATCATTGTCACCAGAGAAGAGAAAAGCCTGTAGAAAAGAAATTAGCTTTGCCTACAGTTCTGCCCTCCGTTCCAGCCAAAGGAGAAACACTTTTCTTGTAGTTTCATCCTCCGTTCTACACGAAGGATCCTCAAGCGAGGAATTTTTTTGCTGGAGCCCTGACTGGTGTTCAGCAGACATAGGTGCATTTTAGATCCTTTGTAAAAAAACTGATTCGCGGCTTTATTAGGTTGTGTAATCCCTCGGCTATTTTGAATTCCTCCTTTATTTTAGTTGATTGGTTTAGCTTTTTAGCATATTACAAGGCTATCTCTTTAAGGGGTTTATTGACAGTGTATATTAATCAGGCTATTGAAAGGAAATATGCCTTCAAATTGAAATGTTAATGTGAATCTTCAAGTATGGCATTTGTTGGTGAGAATAATCAATTATGGCATTTATAAAATTAAGGTGTTGATATTAAAAAGAGAGAAAACAATATAGTTTTTGATCGCCCTCATAGAAAGTCTGTTTGTCATATTTATTTTGAAGTGTTTAAAAAGAGTTGTTTTCAAATTTTTGATTGCTTCAAACATGGCTGCGACAAGTCATTTTGCAATCCCTACGCCTCTATTTAGTGGGAGTAATTATGATTTTTGGTGTCTTAAAATGCAAGCATGCTTACAAGGTTTAGGTTGTCTGGAAACTGTAGAATTGGGGTTCACAGAACGTGATGAAAACGTAATTGCTGCTATGAGTGTTGCTCAAAGAAGACAATTTTATGAACTTAAACAGAAAGAATGTAGAGTGAAGTATTTCATTATAAATTCCCTAGATGACTCTATTTTTGCTAAAATAACTGCTACTAAGACTGCTAAATCAATATGGGATATACTTAAAGTTGCTTATCAAGGTAATGATAAAGTAAAGATGGTGAAATTACAAACTCTCAGAACACAATTGGAAACACTTAAAATGACGAAATCAGAAACAATTAATCAGTTCATGACTAAAGTTATGGGTGTTGTTAATCAATTTCGGATGAATGGTGAAGAAATATAAGATCAAAGAATTGTTGAAAAGGTTATTAGATGTTTTCCAAAAAAAATTGACATGATTATTACTATTTTTGAGACGAAAGAATTAACAAAATTATTTGTGGAATAATTAACAAGATCTTTATTGGCTCATGAAGCAAGAATTAATTTAGATGTCAGAACTTTAGAGCATGCTTTCAAATCTAATGCTTATATGAATAGAGGTAGAGGCAGAGGTTTTCATGGTAGGAGAGGAAAAGGAGGAGGACAGTCTCAATCAGATGATAGATCACAAGTAACTCAAACACATTCAGAGCAATCTCAAACTGATCATGTTCATAGGTGGTTAGATAAATAAAAAATTCAATGTCACTATTGCAAAAAATATGGCCATTATAAGTTTGAATGTCGAAAATTACAATATGTTTTAAGTAAAAACAAAGGCAATGTCACAAACACAAAATGTGAAACATCATATGCTTTATTTTTGGTGTGCCAAGTGACTGTGAAGGTACCTAATAAATATGTTTGGTTGGTAGACAGCGAATGTAGCAATAATATGACTGGTCATAGTGATTTGTTTTCATATCTTGATACATCTTTTAGTTCCTCTATTATTTTGGGTGATGATCGTCAAGTCAAAGCTTCATGAAAGGGTGTTGTGCATGTATTAACCAAACAAAATGTTGTCAATAATATCTATGATGTTTATTATGTACCCAATTTCAAGTATAATTTGTTGAGTGTTGGTCAGTTAGATGCCCATGGTTATGATGTTAGCTTTCACAACACTACTTGTGTGATTTATTATCAACATAAGTCTCTTGTTGCAAATATTCTTATGACCAAGAACAGGTTGTATCAATTACAAATGAAAAGTGAGAATTTGTATGCCCATAATGTTTCAATGCCTAATGACACAAACTTGTGGAATTTGCAATATGGTCATTTACCTATAAAAAATATGAGTCTATTGCAAAGACAGTCAATGGTGAAAGGTTTTCCTACATTTTTAGACCATATATCTTCGTGTATAAGTTGTATAATGGGTAAAAATCAGCAAGATAGTTTCGCATCAACCTCTTATAGAGCCAAAGAACAACTAGAGTTAGTGCATACATATTTTTGTGGTCCAATGCAAGCACAATCAGTAGGTGGTAGTTTCTATTTTCTTACATTCATTGATGACTTTAGCAGGAAAAATTGGGTGTATTTCATCAAATACAAATTTGAAACATTTTCCAAGTTTAAGCATTTCAAAGTCGAGGATGAAAAACAAAGTGGAAAGTTTATTAAAGTTCTCAGGTCTGATAAAGGATGCGAGTATGAATCTAAAGAATGCATTGATTTTTGTAAACAACATGGTATTAAAAAACAGACAACAACCAGTTATACTCCACAACAGAATGAAGTCACAGAAATAAATAACCAGATAATTATGAATATGGCCTGAAGTCTGCTCAAAACATGAAATTTTCCTAAAGATTTATGGGCTGAAATGGTTACATGCTCGGTATATATTTTGAATAGATCATCAACTTCTAGTGTTCAAAGTCTTGTACCTGAAGAAGCATGAAGTGGACAAAGGTGATTGTTTCACACTTTCGAGTATTTGGCTATATTGCTTTCACTCGTCTTACAGAAAAATTAAGAAAGAATCTTGATGATATAAGTGAAAAGTATATCTTTATAGGGTATAGTGATCAATATAAAGAATACAAATTGTTTTAATCTTATAAATAAGAAGTTTGTCATAAGTCTAGATGTGAAATTTATGGAATACAAACCTTGGCATGAAATGGATAACAATACTTGTCCTAATCCTTTTATTATGTTAGATGAACATCAAGAACCTACAACAAGCACTCCAAGATTACAGGTTCAAGACAAAACCAGCAGTAGTTCATCAAGCAGTGCAGTTCATCATCTTTAAATGAGTCTGATTTTGATAATCCAAAAATGAGAAGCTTAAGTGATATTTATGAAAAATATAATGTTGATGATATTGTAAATTTTTCATTTCTCTCATTTCAACCTACTTGTTTTGAAGACGATATAAAGGAAAAAGAATGGGTAGATGCAATGAATAATGAAATTGATGATATTGGAAGAAATCAAACTTGGGGTTTGGTTGATCTACTTGATGATAAAAATTTTATAGGTGTCAAATGGGATTATAAAACTAAGTTAAATGAGAGAGGTGAAGTTGACAAACACAAAGCAAGATTAGTTTCCAAAGGCTTCTCACAACAACCTGGCATAAATTATGGTGAACCATTTTCACTTGTAGCAAGAATTGATACTATTCGATTTGTATTAGCTATTGCAGCAAAAAACAAGTGTCCAATTTACCAAATGGATGTAAAGTATGCTTTTTAAATGGTGTTTTGAATGAATAACTGTATGTTGATCAACCACCTAGTTTCGAAAAAAAAAACATAAGTTTTACAGGTTGAAGAAAGCATCGTATGGCTTGAAGCAAGCTCCAAGAGCTTGGTACAGCCGAATAAACCATTTCTTGCTAAATAATGGTTTCAAAAGGAGCAATCATGAACCCACTTTGTATATAAAGAATTATCATCAAGGTAATATGTTGATACTATGTCTTTATGTTGATGACACAATTTATATAGGTAACATGCAGTCAGATGAATTTAAAGCTACTATGAAAAATGAATTTGAAATGACAGATCTTGGATTAATGAGATACTTCTTAGGTATTGAAGTGAAACAAACACATGATGATATTTTGTATGGGTGAATAGAAGTATGCTACTGACATTTTGAAAACATTTAAGATGGACTGATGTAAACCAGTGGATAGTCCTATTGAAGTTGGTACAAAGTTAAGTAAAGATGATGTGGGTATTGTTGTTAATTCAACTTTGTATAAGAAAATTGCTGGTAGTATTATGTATCTAACTGCTACTAAACCTGATATAACATTTGCAGCTAGTTATATTTCCAGGTTTATGGAATCTCCTAAACACTATCATTGGAAAGATGGAAAAGGGGTGTTAAGATACATTACATGAACAATTAATTATGGTTTGTGGTATACAACCACTTATGACAATAAGCTTGTTGGTTATACAGACAGTGATTATATAGGATGTATTGATGATCAGAAAATCACTTCTGGATATTATTTTCTATTTGGCAGAAACTTGATTTCATGTCATCCAAAACGTAGCCCATAGTTGCATTATCTTTAATAGAGGCTGAGTACGTTGCAGTGAATTTAACATCATGTCAATTAGTGTGGTTGAAGAGACTTTTCTCTGACTTCGGATATACAGAAAATGAACCTATTTGAATCTTTTGTGACAACACTTCCGTTATTTCCTTGTCGAAGAACAATTTATTTCATAAAAAACACAAACATATTGACACTCGTTTTCACTTCATCTGTGAACTTGTTAAGAATGGTGATATTGTTCTCAAATTTTGTGATTCCAAGGAACATTTAGTAGATATCTTCACCAAGCTACTAGGAAAAGTTAATTTTTAATATCAATGTCAGAAGTTAGGTATTAAAATAATGTAGCCCTCAATATTAAGGGGGAGCATTAAAGATTTAATATTTATTTAGGAAGTTAGTTGACCAGTTTCTTTATTGTAAATGTTTCTAAAATGTATATATACTCCTCGTAATTAAACATGTTCTGTTTTTGCTCATATTAATTGGGTGTTTTTCTCTTCTCTTTGTCTATTTTAAATTGGGTGCAATCACTCAATCCCGTCTCCATAAGAAAGTGAAATTCCAAGGGCCTTTCTTCACCTTGTTTGTCTTATGTCTGAAATGGTCATACGTGTTCAAATTGCTAGAGATGTATTCATCTTCGAGATTTAATAGCAGGGTACTAGAGAGAAGAACGATTGATTGATATTGATGCAATGAGATATGTTGTTATTTTAATTCTATCTGTATAAAGTGCAAAACCAAAACTAATTAATGAACAGGAGAATATAATTAACCTAGTGGTTCTCAATGTTCTTCAGTGCTCAGAGAACACATCGCTATATTAATTGCGTGATTTTGTTATACATTGATGGGTCTTGTTGTGCTTCAGACTTCAAGGGCATTAGTTACATGTTATTTTATAAGATCCATGTGTGCAGAAAGTTCAATTGCATAATTGACTATTGGATACATTCAAGTATCGAGATTGTCCTTCGAGAGATCGAGAAGTGTCAACTATACAAAGTTCATCAAAGATGATCATAGGTGTTTATGTCTTAAATGAGTTGAATGGGAAGATTGAAGATTATGGTGGTGAAAATAGCATTGTCTGGGAGACTTCAGAGTGGGGATAGTGCTGAGGAATACCAATAAGACATATGTGACATGTGAATTGTAATTTCTCATTTTTGTATTAATATTTGTAATAATATAATGTAAGCATTAAAGGGGGAACTTGGAATAATCCTTCCATTAGTATATAAGTAGGATTGTGTTGTTGGTTGTTGGAGTTTTTTTGAGATATTTTCTCAACAATATTCTCCTTGTTTGGACTCTATTGGATCTTATGAGAACTATTTATGTGGCTTATAATTTGGCTTTGAATGGAATATATGAATATTTTTGTGTGCACCATGTTTAGTATATAAATTCATCATGTTTAGTATTTCAAAATAACATATACATTTACACAAATCAATATATTATAGACAAATTTTTTAAAAGAATTTTTTTTTGGCGAAGAGGCACTCACCAACCTAGTATCGGAGAGATGTTGTAATGTAATGTTTAACATTTTGACCAAGTCAAATTACATAAAATAAAAATAAAATAAATAAAAAATATTATAATGTAATGTAAACATTTTAACTGGATCAAAATCAAATCAAATAAGTAAAAAAATAAAAATATCCCTATAAAAATAAAATAAAAATAGTCCATGGTATTAAGAACCCATGGTAATGACCAATAGTATTCATGTGGAATACAACGTATCTAAAGGGTGAATTAAACCATCCTAGATCCATCGTAGGATCTACCAAGCGTAGAGAGGGATCAAATCTCTTGATTTTATGTTCACACAATTTTTTTAACAAATTGGGTTACATTGGACCCTCATTTTCTTAACCTACAAGACCATTATACTTCATAAGAGTCTTTACACAAATATTGTATAAATTTCTGATTTTGTATTATTAACAATTATACAAAAAGTAAATTGAGCCTATTTTATGCCAAACAAAAAACAACATAAAAGGATAGAATTTTTTTAAAGATTTGGTAGTGGAATTTCATAGAATCCCTTTCCTACCCATCCTAGACTTCATAACAACCAAAGGAGACTAGGAAAGAGACAAAACTTGCTTTGATAACTCATATGTTTTTTTATTAATCTCCCTATATATATGCCTAAATAATATCCCTTGGGTGGATTTTATAGAAAATTGAATATCATGTAAAACAGAGCCTCGAATAGGAATTCCACCACAATTTTCTTATGTTCCCAATCAATCATGGTCTTCAAATCTACCAATACCTACAACTTGTCTATGCCTTGTTTCAGATAAAAGTAAAGGAGGGCTCATAAAATAACAAAATATGATTTGATATTTGGGCCCCTTCCTGGTCATATATAACATGATAATAATGAGATTGATTTTTATACAATACAACACCCAAAACCACAGTTGAGTGGCTCCCCTTAGCTCACGCTATCAAAGAAATCCCAAGGCATTTCTAACTCAAGATTAGGCATAACTAGTATTCTTGTGTTTTTTTTTCTTTGGCTCATTCTTATATTCCTTTGATAGCTTTTCAATCGAGCTCATTGTAACTTCAAGAGTGATATCCTTATCTCTGAAAATGCTAGAATTCCAAGCCCAAAAAATAGCATAGACCATAAAACAAGGGAAAGATACATAATCTTTGACAACAAAATCTTGTTTCCATTTTTTTATATAACCAACCAAATTATATTTGTTCCATGAAATAGAAGGAAAGAGAGTTGTCACCACAATCCTCTAAACCTAGGCTGCATGGTGACCAAAAACAAAGAGATGAGATACATATTCGACATATGATTTACAAAAGGCACATTTACTGGGTCCTTTCCATTCACTCGTAATTCCATTATCCTATTTGAGAATCTTGTTGCAAAGATATAATAAAACTAGTTTAAATTTTAAGGGGCCATGAATATTCCAAATATGAACCCACCACCATTGATTGTCTTCCATAACATGAGATTCCATTTGAACACTATATCAAAATTTTGTAGTAAACTCACACGCATGGTGGTTTTTAAACTAGCATGGAGAATATTCAACCTCATTCGAAATCCTTATGAAAATTGAACATAGATTACTAGTGTACTTTCGCAACTCATCCACCTCTTCCTCTCTCAACCCTAAGTTAGAGGTATATTTCCAATCTTTATGCCCCCACTCCTGTGAAGGTTGAGCTCTAATATTTGCTAGAGAGGAAACACCAACATTGTGGATAGATTGGATAAGATGATTTGAAAGCTTGAAGTTTTTGCCAAATCCCAACCATGGTCTTACCCCACTCTTACTTTTCAACCATTTCCCACTTACCACATTATCTACTTGTCAATTGTGGCAATGCATTTGTCAAATATTTCCACATAATATAACCATATTTTGTTGAGTTTTTAGGAGCTATGTACCACTCATCCACTGTCAAGCCATTAAGATATTTCAATATCTTAACCCTACCCAAAAGATATGAGGTGTGCATCAATATCCAAATATTTTTGGCTATTAAGGATTAGATGAATTAATAATTAATTTACAGACCCAAACTCCCTAGTATTTTTGTCATCACAACTTTTCACCATTGCACTAGAGTAATTCCTTCCTTATAATCATTTCTTGACCATGAGAATCATAAAGTCCTTTTCCTTATCTTGGTAGAATCCTCTTTGGTACATTTTCAATGTACATCCAATACACTAGGATACATTCCAATATTGACTTTAGAATAATTAGGTGTCATGCATGGGATAGCATCTTCTTAGCCCATAAGGATATTTGAGCTTAAATATTATTTTTAATCCAAATCTAATTTATGAAATAGTATGAATCATGCTTCAAAAAAAAACTAAGATACTTAAATACTCTATCAAACTCCTATGTGGGAAAGGTAAGAATACTATCTAAAATTTGGACCAAGGGATTAGGAATGAGATTGGGAAACAATAAATACTTGGATAAATGGATAAAAATTCCCAAAGCTTTGTAAAAAATGTCCAGAATACTCTTTGGGGTCTTAAATTTATGAAAGGACCCATAGGAAAAGAAGTAGAACATTTTCCATGAAGAGAAAATGGTTAAGGTTTTAAAAATGAGACACACTTAACCCTTTCAAGTCCCTTTTAGGTTTAGCATCATCCAATAGTTTTTTAATTTTTTTCCACTAAACTAAAAAGGAAAGGAAACAACAAATGTCCTTGTATAATGCATGAAAAAATAGAGAGAAACTTGGAAGGTGGCCCATTGATTTATACTACGAATGAAACCGACCAAATGAATCCCATTATCTATTTTATTATATTCATATTCATATTGATTTGGATAGGAAACATCCTCAAAAAAATCAAGCTAACCTTATCAAATCCCTTTGAGAGGTCCAAATTGAGAGTAAGAGTTTCAAGCTTGGATTTCTTAATGGAGTGCATTGCTTCCTAGACTAGGGCCACGAAATTGTGAATGTGTTAGTGTTGTAGAAAATTGAAATTCTATTCAAAATTAAAGTCACCTAATATTGGGGTTAGTTTATGACATAACACATTTAACATCATGTTGGAACAAAATGTCAAATGATAATCATCAAAGGTTGAAGCATTTTTATTTTTAGGAATAAGCATTATAAAAGTGGAATTAAAGGACCCAAGATTTTCCCCCTATTGCTAAGATTTTGAACAAATTTAGGGAGGTCCTCTTTAATGTACTCATAAAATCCCATATATAACTCCATTACTAATCCATCTAGGCCCAGGATCTCTCCTCTCTTTATGGATGGTAATACATTCAATATTTCACCCTTTGTGACTTCCACAATTATGTATTCCTTCATTTCCTCTCATATAGACCAAGGAACCTTGCTAATTGTTTTGAGAATTACCTAAACAAGGCATCCTCTAGGTTCTTGGAATAAATCCATAAAATAGTGCATCAATGCCTTCACTTTGTCTTTGAAAGATCTAACCATGTACCCCTCAAGATTTTCAATCTCCCAAATAGTATTATAATTTTTGTGACATCTGCCAGTGGTCAATACAAGATGTCTCAATTCTTTCATAGTCATATGGTCATTACTGTAAAAAAAAAATATTATATTTTTTGTGATAGGTTGAAAATTGCTAGAATAATTGTATATTGTTGTTCCCTTCTGTTGAAAACTGCAACAAGAAATTATCAATTTTATTTTTCCTTGTTTAAATTGAGAAAATTTGAATTTCCACATCAACAAACAACTTGGATTATGTTAACTTGAGTGACATGGCTTGTGTCACCCAATTTACTTAGTAAATTTGAGATGGAGAAGTTATAGTTCATTTAAGCATGTGTGATTGCTAATTTGTAGTAATCAAGGTCAGTTATCTAAGCTTGTTTTCAGTTAAACTAGTTCCAACTATTGGAAGAACTAGTGGAGGGTCAAGTTGTGCAATGGGACTTCAATCAAACTCAGTGATCATCTAGTTAAATGATAAATTAGCACAAAATAGCTAGTACATGCAGAGAATTCAAGTTACCTAGTTGAGATGGAGATTCCAAGGTAGTGTAACATCAGTTCTAGGCTAGTTCTGAGTATATAGGTGTTGCATGCAGTCAGATGATCAACATAAAGGAATTGTGCAATAAATTTAAGGAATTTCATAAATAATAGGGACCGAATTCTTCAAGGTACAACGCAACAAAATGGGAGCTCAATCGAAGGTATAAATTGACCAGGTCTACGTCATAAACCTTCAGTGAGCAGAGAGATAGGTTTTGAACTTGCAGGATGAGATTAGTTGAGAAAATAAATTGTATTACATCTCTATTTAATTTTATTAATGAAAGAGTCATTGGGGTTTTTAGCACATTTATTTCCCCAGATAAAAAATTCTTGTTGCATGTGTGTGATTTCTTATTTCATGTCAAAAAATTTTGTTCTAAATTGTGAATTAATGTTCGCAGAGAAGTAGAGTAGGTTTGTGTCTTGTGAATCTGATTAAAAATTCATGAGCAGTAGAAAATATACAACATAATTTCTACATGGTATCAGAGTTGGATTCACAGTAGAGCATAAATTTGAAGCTGTTTCTCAGAAGCTCGAATTCATAGATCAATGTTGCAGGTTTTCTTCATAACTGAAAAGATGGCTTTCAATGGACTACGGTTATAGTATGCCTTGGAAGGCACCTCTAATTTTTTTGCATGGAAGAATCGCATGGAGGAAATATTATATGCCAATGGATTTCTATAATACATCAAGACATATGTTGCAAAACCACAAGCATTTGATTCCCAAAACCTTTCTCAGTGGAAGAAATATGTAGCCAAAGAGAGAATCATATTATAGGGAGTATGGGATCATATTGTCTCAAATATCCACGAAAAGGAAACTTAATTCGTGATGTGAAAAGCATTGTCAAAATTATTCTAGAATAATAGTGACCACAAGAAGTTATCGCTCAAGGATAAACTTTGAAGTATCAAGATGCAGAAGAATGACACAATTCTGCAATATCTACGCAGGTTCACACAGTGCCGTGATGAATTTGGTGGGCTCAGTGTTAATGTACTTGAAGAAGAATCGTAAAGCGTATCCCTTCTGGGCCTTCCTAAGATTTGGCACAACTATCAAGATTCGGTGAATGGGAGGGAGAAACTACCAAATTAGGAGCGACTATGGTCCAATTTGGTATAGGAGGAAATAAAGAGGAATATCATAGATGGGACTTCATCCAAGGGCAAGGATGAAGAAAAAGTTTCATTGGATGGAAAGAAAAAGAAGGGAAAAGGGAATAAATCCCAATCCAAACCAGAATCCAGTCAAGGGGGAAAGAAGAAATATCTGTCAAAAAATAAATGCCTTGATTGTCATGAATTCAGGAACTATGCCACGAAGTGTCCACACAAGAAGAAAAGAAATAATTCCTCATGAGGAGCAATAGGTGAAGCCTTGGCTTCACAATTCAAGCTTGAATTTACCGTCATTGCATGCATGGCTAGCATAGTGATGGGGAGCGTGTGGTACTTGGACTCGGGTGCATCATTCCATGCGACGGGGAATAGAGACTTTTTAGTGACTTGGAAGAAAAATATTTTCATATGCACATCAAGATGGGGTATGAAGTAAGGTACAACACTATCGAGGTTGGTATAATCACCTTTTAGAGGGATTCAAGCTCCCCCTGAGGCTCAATTATGTCATGTTTGTGTCGGGCCTAAAGAAAAACCTCATCTTTGTTGTATTTTTGGAATATTTTGGTTATGATGTGATCTTCAACAAAGGAAAGGAATTCTTGAGACGCATAGTCACGAGACAGGTGAAGCAGATCGGGGTTCGGGTGAAGAAACTATACAAGCTACATGTGGAGGATTGTGTTGCATTTAGCACAAAAGCATAAAAGGTGCAGAGTCGCATTGTAGGTGAACTTTGACATATAAGACTTGGCCATTTTCATCATGGCACTTTGAAAATCATGCAGCAGATAACCATAGTCCTCCCAAAAGGAGCACTTGAGCAGCATGATGTGTGCAAAGGATGTACTTTGGGGAAGTACACAAAATCAACTTTCCATGAGTGAGGAAGAAAGGCACATGCAGTCCTAGAAAGGATCCACTCTGATGTATGTGGACCTTTCTTGACAGCCTCCGCTGCCAAGCACAGGTATTTTGTCATTTTTATTGATGACTTCTCATGAAATTGTTGGATCTTCTTCATATGGAAGAAGGAGGAGACACTCTCCAAGTTTGTAGAGTTTAAGGAACTAGTGGAGAAAGAAATAGGAAAGAAGGTGAAGGCTCTCAGGAGTGATAATGGAGGTGAGTACGTGTGAAATGAGTTTAAAACTTTATTTGCAAAAGAAAGCATTCGATGATAGTTGATAGCACCCCACAACCCACGGCAGAATGGAGTGGCTAACAAAAAAAACAATAGCATTGTGGGATTAGCGAGGGTGATGTTGCATGACTAGGGCCTACCTCTTCACTTATGGGCCGAAGCATGCAACAGAGCAGTCTATTTGTAGAACTAAATTTCACATCATATTTTGAGCATGATTCCATCGGACAAGAATTTCTTAGGGATGAAGTTGGATGTGTCGTACTTTAGTATTTTTGGAGCTTCTGTCTACTGCCATGTCTCCAAATATGTCAAGAAGAAGCTAAAGTCGACAACATGTTTGGGGATATTTTTTGGATACTCAAAAACTCCCCACAACTATCGTGTGTGATTGTCATCCCTCAGAATGATAGTTGTGTGAATAAGTGTGAAATTTAATGAGGATAAATTGATGTAGTGATCTCTTGAGAAGGAGCTTAAGATCCCACCAACAGAGGAGATTTTAGCTCCAAAAGAGGAACCTCAAAAAGTTTTGGAGCAGCCAAAAATTGAGGAGCAGAGATTCGAGATAGCCAATCAAGCAAAACCATCCAGAGAAGGCAGGAAAAGGACTAGGGAATCTGAGAGACTTGTGCAGGATTTGAGGAAGAATTTGGGTGCTCCTTCAAATGAACGGAGGCAAAGAAGGTCACTAGATTGGTACGCTGGATACATGGCTCTAATGATTGAGCTGGTAGAGATTGATCCATACTCTTTCGAGGAAGCAGTAGAGTAACCTATATGGGTTGATGAAATGGTAGAGGAGTACGAATCCATTACAAATAATAGTGTTTGGTAAGTGGTCCTAAGACCAGAAAACAAATCAGTTGTGGGTTCATGATGGATCTTCAAGGTAAAGGTCACATCATATGGAAGCATAGAAAAGTAAAAGGCTAGATTTATGGCCAAGGGGTACTCTCAAGTTGTAGGGATTGACTATGAGGAGGCCTTTTCTCTTGTAGCAAGGTACCCATCCATTATATCAGTTCTTTCTCTTGCTGCAGATATGTAGTGGAAGGTCCACCAGATGGATGTAAAAACAACATTCCTCAATGGAGTTATTAACGAAGAGGTGTACATCGATCAACCATAACGCTTCGATAATTTGATCGAGATTATCATGTGTGCAAACTCAAGTGAGTGTTGTACGGTCTCAAGCAAGCACCATGTGCTTGGTACACTAGGATCGATAACTATCTCACCGGTTTGTGCTTCACCAAAAGTGAAGTGGATGCAAACCTCTATCATATTTTGGTAGAAGGTAAATTGTTGATTATTGTCTTATATGTTGATGACTTGATTTTAACTAGTGATGAAAATCTGATTAGATCTTGCAAGGAGGACCTTGCAAGAGAGTTTGAAGTGAAGTACATGGGTCTCATGCACTACTTCCTCAGATTGGAAGTGTGGCAAGGACATGGGGAATCATTTTTCTCTCAAGGAAAGTATGCCAACAAGATACTTCATAGGTTCTACATGGACAGATGAAAAACCATGAAGACTCCTCTAGCGACCAACTAGAGGAAGGAGGATGCCACTTCATGTGTGGAAGTGGATGCCATTTTTACTAACATTTGGTGGGTTCACTCATGTATCTTGTGAACACATGATCAGATATGTGCTATGCAATCAACCAATTAAGCCAAGATATGGTTTGACTGACCAGATTATATTGGAGGGCAGTTAAGCATGCTCTATAGTACCTCGGAGGCACTACCCAATTTGGAATATGGTATAGATGGAAAGAGGGAGTGAATTTTCATGGCTTCATAGATGTGTATAGGGTGGGGATTCCATCATACCGAAAGAGCACATCAGGTGGAATTTTCAATATTGGATCCACATCGGTTTCTTGTTACAACATAAAGCTAATATTTGTGGCACTCAGCTCAGTAGAAGAAAAATACATGGCTACCAGTCAAGCATCTTATGAAGCTATCTAGATGATAAAGATACTTGTTGGATCATTTGGTCAATTTATGGATCCAATTGTGACCTATTTTGAAAATCAGAGTTGCATCAAGCTCTCTTGGAATCTTATTTTTCATGATGTAGGAATTTACAGGGTAAGTTCCTTACATAAAAAACCAAAGGTCACTGCTTGAAAATAGATCACAAATCAGTACACCAGTATTATCACATGGTTAAAACCCTCGAAGAGGGAAATTGTCCACGGCCTGAGCCAACATGGCCACTTCAGGAAATTTATTAATATAAAAGAAAGATTACACATATTTCTCTCATAAACCGTTACCAAAAAAATGACCCTCCATGATCTTTAAATAGGGATCATGGACCAATCAGGTGTTAAGCCATGGATAAAGTGTTGTTAATACCGAGGAGATAGTGAACTGTTGGATCACTACAAACCGTGACCATTGGACTATAAGTTACAAATGTACATAGTAAAGAAACACACTTTACCTAACTCTACACTAGACTAAGTTATTCTTAACTATTTCCTATGTGTCGGACTATCCTAACATCCCCCCTTAAGAACAACTTGGGATAGGATTGAAGGATTTACAAAGGTGACACAGAAGGAGCCTATTTCCTATGTGTCGAAATATCCTAACATCCCCCCTTAAGAGCAACTTGGGATAGGATTGAAGGATTTACAAAGGTGACACAATAGGAGAAGGAAGGAGGAATTAAAGCCTATCCCCCCTTAATGATAACTTTCCTGAGCTCACTTCTATGAGAGCCTTTGCAAAGATATCAGCTACTTGATCATTGGTTGGACAGTACTGCACTTCAAGAACACGATCATGAATGAGATTTCTGATGAAGTGTATGTGGAGCTCAATGTGTTTCATGCGCTGATGATGAACTGGATCTTTACATAGCTGAATGGCACTCTGATTATCACACCAAAGTGTAGTTCTATGCTGCTAATGAAGACCAAATTTAGATAGGATCTGACGAAGCCACATGGCTTCCTTGCAGGCTTCAACTGCACCACGATACTCTACTTCGATTGAAGAAATAGAAATGGAACTTTGTTTCTTAGAAGACCAATAATAGGTCTTGAACCAAGAGTGAATACATATCTTGTAGTAGACTTTCGATCGCCAGGGTCACTAGCCCAATCAGAACCAATGAAACCAATCAACAATGGAGATGCCCCTGCACTGTAATGAATCTCGAACTAAATTTTACCTTGAATATATAAAAGTATTATTTTGGCTTATTTCCAGTGACTTTCATGAGGTTGGTGCATAAATCGAGCAACAAGACCAACAACAAAGGAAAGGTCAAGATGGGTATGGGTTAGATACAGAAGTTTACCAACAAGTTGACGGTATAAGGTAGCATCAACTTTAGGGGTAGTACAAGTGATTGAAAGCTTGACTCTAGACTGAAAGGGAGAAGGGGATGGCTTACAATGTTCCATGTAAAAGTGGTGTAGAAGATCATAGGCATACTTCGACTGAGAAAGGGTAATAAATTATTTGGATTGCAAGACTTGAAGACCAAGGAAATAATGCAAGTGTACTAAGTCTGTCATTTCAAACTTATTTTTGAGGCTAGAATTCACATGGTTTATATGGTTGGGATCACTACCAGTAAGGACAATATCATCAACATAAAGAACAAGGATGGTGAAGGACTTACCCACTTTCTTGGTGTAGATAGTGTTGTCAGAATGACACCTAGAAAATCCATTATCTAATAGAAATCTATCCATTTTGGCATACCAAGCCCGAGGAGCTTGTTTGAGACCATAGAGAGACTTCCTAAGGTGACAAACAAGGCTAGAATCGTTTTGGATAAAGCCAGGGGGTTGTTCCATGTAGATTTATTCATGCAAATATCCATGTAAGAAGGTGGATTTAACATCTATCTGATGGACTTCCCATTTAAAGGCGGCAGCAAGGGAAAGAAAGAGGCAGATAGAATTCATTTTGGAAATAGGGGAGAAGGTTTCAGTATAGTCAATGCCTTCAACTTGTGAAAATCCTTTAGCGACAAGATGAGCTTTATGTCTATCCACTTTTCCATCTGTTCCAAACTTTGTTTTGTAAACTCATTTGCATCTGACAAGTTTTCTTCCTTTTGGAAGAGGAACAATATCCCAAGTATCGTTTGCCAATAAGGAACGATATTCTTCATTCATAGCTTCATCAAAATCTGGATGACTGGAAGCTTCTTCAAAGGTTTCTAAATCAGGATTTTCTGGAACTTGAGCCAATAAGGAAGAGGCTCTTTCGAACTGAGAACATGTACGTCATCGATCTATAGGGTCACCTGCAAGAGAACCTGCTACATCCCGAGTAGAGCGGACCCATCTTGGAAGTTGTGGAGTAAAAGGAATAATTTCAAGAGGTGGAGGAGGATTGTCATCCTCGCTATCATCATCTGAACTAGAAGGAATGCTATTAAAAATGTAAGAGAGAGAGAGAGGTGGCACATATGTTGAATCAGGCTCGCAGGCCAAAGGTGGCACACTCGCAGAACTAGGCTCATAGGCTGATATATTTTCATCAAATTTTACATCTCTTCCAATGATTATGTTTTTTTATTTTGGTTGAAGAAGTATATATCCTTTGACATCTTCATAATATCCAACAAAAATGCTTTTTTCACTCTTAGGTTCTAAGGCTTTATGTTTCACATCTGGAATATGGGCCCAAGCATCACTTCCAAAAACGTGAAAGTGACTTACATCTAGTTTGATTCAGCTCCAAGCGTATTTTGGAGTTATATTATTTAAAACCGTATTAGGAGTGTGATTTACTATGTAATTTTCACAGTTAATTTCTTCTGCCCAAAAATTGAGACTAAGTCTTTTAGATTGAAGCATACAATTAGCCATTTCTTTTAAGGTGCGATTCTTCCTTTCAGCTACACCATTTTGTTGTGGAGTATATGGAACAATATGTTGCAATTGAATGCCATGCTCAATGCAAAAGTTGATAAATTTGTTGTTAACATATTCTCCTCCATTGTCTGATCTTAACTTGAGAATTTGATGTCCAGATTGTTTATGAACAAAGGCCTTAAAGGCCAAGAACATGTTAAAAACTTCACTATTGAGTTTTAAGAAGTATACCCAAGTGTGTCTGGAAAAATCATCAATGAAAGTTAAGAAGTACTTGCAACTAGAGAAACAAACAATAGGAAGTTGACCACATAAATCATTGTGCACAAGCTGCAAAGGGGTTGAAGCGTGCCAAGAGGCACGCTTGTCAAAATTATCCTAATGATATTTTCCGAGTACACATCTGAAGCAAACACCATCTCGACAAGATACTATAGGAAGACCTATCACCATATTTTGTTTACATATATTTTGAAGAGAACGATAGTTTAAGTGACCAAATCGCTCATGCCAAAGTTTGCTCACTTCATCATTATGAGCAACAAAAATGGACGGAAGACATGATGACCCAAAGTTGTCAAACTTATACAACCTTGTGGAATCATCAGCAATGTCAGTAGCTAAAATATGTGTAATATTTTTGAGGTCCTTGATTACAACATCATGAGGTAAGAATTCCACTATTTTCCCTTCACCTGAATGAGTTATCTGATAAACAGATAGAAGGTTTCATGACAAGTTAGGAACACATAGTACATCGTTAAAATGACCATTATCTAGATGAATGGTGTCAAATCCTACAACACTAAGAGATCTATCATCACCAACATAAATATGTTTGGTGTTACAATCATTTAAAGAAGAAAACATGGCTTTATTTTTGGCCATGTGGTAATAAGCTCCAGAATCAATGAACCACTCATGAGAATGAGAAGAAGAAGATACATTTAATGCATAACCAGATTTTGATGCTTGACAACCACAAGCATAAAGTGTCATTCCTAAAGAAGAAGGTGAAGAGTGCTCCAAATTGATGTTGTGCTTCTTCATTGCTGCTTCTAAGGCTTCCATCTTCTTAAAACATTTGGACTCTATATGGCCATCCAGATTACAAAATTTGCAATGTCTATCTATATTCTTCCTTTTGTTTTTATTTGCCTTATCATTTTGGTGAGTTGCTTTTTTAGTTTGCAGTTGAAATTGCTTAGGACCTTTTTTGATTTAGGACCATACTTTTCAAGATACTACTTCTTGGGGTTCCATTGATATGGTTGCTTTTGGGCTGCTAAGGCTTTCTTAGAAGCATTTCCAGAAGTGATAAAACCAAGGTGTAAGAGTTTTACTTCTTCTCTTATCAAAGAATCACAAAAGGCATCAAAAGAGGGGTTCTTGTAGGCGGTTACTAAAGAAATGATGGCTTCTCTAGTGGAATGGAAGGTGGAAACAAATACAGAGTATGCAGGGCCAAGCTTAGCAAGAATGGAATAGATGAGGCTACCATCATCCTTTTTGACCTTACAACCTTCTAAAAGAAGTCTAAGGGTCTTGAATTTGGACAAAAAATCTTCAATAGAGGAGAAATTATTAGGGTCCAAAGTAAGCAACTCATTATCAAGTTGGTGGGCCCTGATTTGATTTTGAATGCCAAAAACAGTATTTAGCTTTTTCAGGGCTTCATCAAGGGTGTCAATTTCAAGGATATGAAATCAAAGATCTTGAGCAATGGACATTCCTATCAAGCCTCTTGCTTGATCTTGTTTATTTTCCCATTTAGTGACTTTATCATCATCAGAAGGTTTAGTTTTTTGTCCTGTGGCTATTCTATAAAGCCCTTTACTTCTAAGTATATCTACCATGTGAGGTATCCATTAGAAATAATTGGTGTTGTTAAGAATAATAGGGAATTCACTTTCCATTTTTAAAAAAACTAAAACTAACTACTTCAATGGAAAGATCTCAAAAAATTAGGCTAAGTAAAAAAAAAGGCTCAAAAACCAGCTTCCGAATGAAGAAGTTATGCCTTTTTGAAAAAATTGAGTTGTAGATGTTGAATAGTTACAGGAACGGTTTGAAATTTGATGATGAAGTTCAACTTTAAAAAAAAAAAAAAAAAAAAATCCCGCCCTTTTAACAATTTTTTTTTACAAAAGAAGCTTAAGAAAGAGACTTGAACCCAAGACCTCTATTCTCATAAACTAATTTCTCACCAAGTGAGATAGTAAAAGGATTATGTAATTGTTTGAAAGGAGGAAGGGTTTTTTTTTTTTTTTAGTCTTCAGTGTGCGTGTTTTTTCCTGCACAAAAAACACAAAAATCTGAGCAAAAAAAAAAAAAATGCAACCCTTATGGAAAAAAGTTAGATTTTCTATTAGCCTTACTGCAAACTATCTATTTTTTCACTATTTTTGATTTCCCAAGATCGCACAAAGACGCAAGGAAAGAGCATGCGTAGCAAAAAAAATCCCTTCTTCATGTTTCTGATTTGCTGAGATCGCACACAGCGCAGAGCAAAAATAATACACAGAGAAGATATCTGGAAAATAAATAAAACCTAAAAACTGAAATAAAAAAAGGGAACTGAAATAAGCAGAACTATTAACAAATATAATTTCAAAACAGATACTTTATACCTCCAGATCTAAACTGACATAACTTGGGCAACCAGAAACCTTTTCGCATGAAACGAAAGATGTTCCTCACTGTAACAGACGCTCCAGACACAACAATGTAGTTCTCTAGGCCCGAAAATGTTTATAAATAGTAGATCTAGAAAACGATAGTCACATGCAGTCAAACCAGCTTCGGATTTGGATCAACAACGGATGCAGCCCTCAAAATAGCTTTGATGCCATGTAGGAATTTACAGGGTAAGTTCCTTAGATAAAAAACCAAAGGTCACCGCTCACAAACAGATCACAAATCACTACACCAATATTATCACGTGGTTAAAACCCTCAAAGAGGGAAACAGTCCACGGCCTGAGCGAACACCGCCACTTCAGGAAATTTATTAATATAAAATAAAAATTACATATGTTTCTCTCATAAATGGTTACCAAAAGAATGACCCTCCATGCTCTTTAAATATATATCATGGACCAATCGGGTGCTAAGCCATGGATCATGTGTCGTTAATACCGAGGAGAGATTGAACCATTGAATCACTACAAATCGTGATCGTTGTATTATAAGTTACAAATGTACATAGTAGAGAAACACACTTTACCTAACTATACACTAGACTAGGTTATTCTTAACTATTTCCTATGTGTCGGAATATCCTAACACATGATAGATCCAAGCATATAGATATCTGGTACTCTAGACGAGTACATTTTGATAGAGGAACAAGATGTTGACATTTTGACAAGGGCCTTTTCAAGAGGGAAGTTATAGTTCCATAGGTGTAGGATAGGAGTGGTTGATAATCCATTTCTTGTTGAGAGGGAGTGTTGAAAAATATTGCAATAAATTCTCAATTTTATTTTTCCTTAATTAAATTGAGAAAATTTGAATTTCCTCATCAGTGGAAAATTTGGATGATGTTAACTTGAGTGACATGGCTTATGTCACCTAGTTTAATCATTAAATTCGAGTTGGAGGAGTTAGAGTTCAGTTAAGCATGTGTGATTTCAAATTTTTAGTAATGAAGGTTAGTTATCTAAGGTTATTTTTAATAAAATAGTTCCAACTATTGGAAGAACAAGTGGAGGGTCAATTTGTGTAGTGGGACTTCAGTAAAAGTCAGTGATCATCCAGTTAACTGATTAATGAACCCAAAATAGCTAGTGCATGCAGAAAATTCAATTTACCCAGTTGAGATGGAGATTCCAAAGTAGTTTAAAATCAGTTGTAGACTAGTTCTAAGTGTACAAGTGTTGCATGAAGTCATATGATCAGCCTAAAGGAATTGCACAATCAATTTGAGGAATTTCCTAAATCATAGGGGCCCAATTCCTCAAGGTAAAACACAAGGAAATATGAGCTCAATCCAACACAGATATTGACTAAGTCTAGGTCAGAGGCCTTCAATGAGAAGAGAGATAGGTTATGCACTTGCAGGTGAGCTCAATTGAGCAAATAAATTGCATTAATATCTATTTCATCTGATTAATGCAAGAGGCATTAGGGTTTTTATCATATTTCTTTCCCCATATAAAATATACTTTTTGCATGTGTGTGATTTCAAATTGAATGTCAAAAATTTTTGTTCTAAATTGTGAATTAATGTCCGTCGTGCAGTAGAGTAGGTTTGTGTCTTGTGATTTTGATTAAAACTTCATGAGAAATTGCAAATCTACAACATAATATCTACTCCTTTCTTCACCCACAATGCCTATAAACACCATGCCCAACATGTCCTATCACACTCACTCAAAGGGCGTCAAAGACACAATTTCCTCTACTAAGAATATTCTTGATGAGTATTCATCAAAAACCTTTTGATTAAGGTATCTATTTCTTTTAACGGGGCTTGATATTTCTCCTTATAACAGGCATATCAAATTATCGTTGATGCTTTTACCCTAGAAATGTTATCTATGAATAGGTGCATATAGGAGGAGAATGAATCAAGATGAAAAGGAATCTACACTCCCTTAATTAAATTTTTTTAATCCTCCTCAAGCACAAGAATAATTGAATTTGAGGGGAGCTAGCAGCTTCTAGTCTTTCATTTCCATTTTTAGCACTTCGGGAAAATTATCATAGATACCTCTAATATAAACCTAGGATTTCAAAAGAAATTTATTTGTTATCAAAGGTTCCAAAAACAAGGCCAACCTTTGTCTACGAAAAGTTACCACTTAAGAACATATCCCCCAGTTCTATCTATCATAGTGACATAGATATCACCAGATTGAGGGGATTTATCAAAGTTTTGAGATGGACAAGTCGAAACATGTTTAAGAGGCTAAGAAGGGCACTACAAGACCAAGGCATATGACTTAATAACTATTATAAGAGGCAACTATCGAACCCTACTTTCAACCTCTAAAGCATCCAAAGGAGGAAAATATTGATTTCGAACTGAAAGAGGTATTTTACCTGTGAAATTTGCTTGTGATTTCACTTGAAAGTTTAGAAGAGATTATTCCTTAGAAAATTCCAACAAATCCCTATATTTTAGGAAAAATCAACCAGAAAAGATGCCCATAAAAATACGAAAAACATTGAATAATTAGATTATACTTTTAAAAACTTCAAAACAATGATGTAATATATAATATAATAAAGAAAAATATTATATAGTTAATATCTATATATATATATATATATAATAATAATAATAATTTAAAATTTAAGTTAAAACATAAAAAGAATTGAGGAGATAAATTATTTAAGTAAAAAAAAATGCTACCAAAGAATAAGTAAGAACCAAGGAAGAACTATCAATTTATCAAAAAAATAAAAATAAAATAACATAAAATAAAATAAAAAGGAATTAGAAAAAATTAAGCTTAAAATATTAATAAAATAAAATGAAAATGAATAGAAGTTAAAAAGATAAAAGTTAATTTTGAAATAAATAAGAAAAAGTGGAGAAACTTTAGATGTTAAGAACATAGAAGAAAGTAGCAATGGAATTGGACGTCGCAAGAGCAAGTGGCTAGGATTTCTTAGCCATCATTGTTCCCCCACCCCCCGCATGTTGATCATTTTGTTATATATCTGGGGTTTCATTTGTCGCTAAGTGCATATATTTTGAGTCTTCATTGTAGATCTATAGTTTTTTCATTTAATTAGGGTTAGATCTAGGGTTTCATTTGTGTTTGAGAACAATTTTTTCAGTCTTCATGGTATATTTGGAGCTTTTTCTATTGAATTGGGGTTTGTCTAGGTTTTCAACCAGCTTGGTTTCTATCACCTTAGATGTTATTTTATTATTCCATGTGTTCATAGATCATTGGGGTTTTTCCTATTATCGGGTTTTTTTCCTGGTGTTCCTCTAGTTCTTGAGTGGTTGAGATCATTTCTTATTTAACGGATTGTTGGCTCAAGGGGTCCTGACCAGGTTCGGAGGTTAAGGTTTGCCAACAAACCCCTATACTACTAGCTCTTTCGGCAGTGACCTGCTTACACAGGCCAAAGTCTCACCCGAAGTAGTATGGGAGGGTGCTGGAACCAGGTTTCTGCACCCTGGGAGAGGGTAAGTAAGCATTAAGGGAATTTTGAGGTCTAAAATGGGCCTCCTAAGAAAACTATAAAATAATAGTGGAAAAAATCAAATAAGATTTGATGACATCATCAAATTTTAGAGGGAAAAATGGAAAAACTACTTTTTCAACTCATATTTTCAACTTATCTCCCAAATTAAATTTCGGAAGTGAGTACTCATCGGATGCGAATTTTCAGGAGACATTCCCATCCAAGGAGTACCTATGCTGTATACTTCCCTCGATGGGCTTTAAGACACCTTAAAAATGAGAAATAATATAAAAAAATCGATTACAATCACGTTTTTTATGTATTTCTCATTTTTCGTGTAGTAGAGTTTATCGAAAGTATGCAACATGGGTACTCCTTGGATGAGGAATTAAATTTCGCATCCAACGAGTACTCTCGCTCGAAATTTGAGGAAAAATTTTGGGAGATAAGTTGAAAATACGAGTTGAAAAAATAGTTTTATTATTTTATTATTTTTTGATATTTTTACCCTTTTATTTAAAAAATGGTGAATCATCCCCCATGGTTGACATCATCATCTTGAATCCTATTGGTTGTTATAAAGTTTATTTTTGTTGTAAATTTTTCTTAGGAGGCCCATTTTAGACCTCAAAATTTCCCTAATGTCAGGCAAAGCTGCGTTCAACTTCACAAATATCAGATCGTATATCACAAAACCCAGATCTATCAGTCCCTTCGCATCCACGTGCGCAATACCACTTATAATCACAGTAAACAACAGATACAGGACAATAAAGCAACTATCGCAGCTATTCTTGCATAAAGTATAACAGACAGTTTCAGATCAAATGTCAACACAGCATAAGCAAATAACACAGTTACTTTCGGAGCTCCACATAGAACCATGCATAACATAAAATATATCATAGAGTCACATTAACAGATTCAAACATTCCAACAACCTTCTGCTTTCATTAATCCCTCATATCCTTTTACAATACCCAAAACCCAACCTATGCACACAACAGCAGGGTCCACACATAGCAGGACTGAGGATCTTCATGCACACAGCTAGCAGGATTCCTTTCCCCAATAACCCAAATAGATCTACTAATTCGTGATTCACACCAGTCTTAATTCATTTTCTCCCTATTGACTCAAAATGTCCTTATATTTATATTGATCTAGCCTAATCTTTCCTGTGGTTTGCAAACCGTGGTTTGCGGACTCTAGGTCTACCCTTAGATCCATTACAATGCTTTCAGGGCTTTGACCCACCCCAAAACCCCTGCACTAGACTAAAATATGAAAAAAATATACAAAAATACTCAAAATTGTCCCAATTCACAGCCTTTAGAGGACCCTGTTCCAACACGGATCTCCCAAGTACATTTGATAAAAAGGTAGATTCAATTCCCTCTCTTGATTTGGGGTTTTCCTCCTTTGTGAAGAATAATTTGACTACATTGAAGGAAAGAGGGTTGATTGGTAAGCCCAATTGCCCTTTATCTAGCTATAATTATGTTAATTGTGTAAATCATTGACCCGTTGGTATGTTTTATTGTGGAAACAATTATTATGTTTTTTTTTAAACAAGGAGGATAGGGATCATATCTATATATTTGGACCTTATTTCATGGGAACTAGAGGAATTTTTCTCATCCACTGGTCTCTAGATTTCAATCCCATGATGGAATCTTTTTCTGCACCAGTGTGAATCATATTTCCATATATTCTCCTTCTTTTCTGGGTTGAAGGTATTTTCTGTTCTATAGGAGAAAATTTGGGTTAATTTACTTCTAGTTCTATGGCCAAGGAGATTAACTTCTCTTGTGCCATAATTTTCATTTAAATGGTTTTTTAAAAAAGCCTTCTCCAGAAGATTTAGCTTACTTGGACGGTTTGTCCCATATTCATGCCTCAAATTATGTACATGTTTCCTTTAGATGTAATTTTTCATGAATATGGGAACTTTGAAAAATGTTTTCCTAAGGCTTTAGATTCTCAACATTCTCCTAATCGTCCACCATATTCTCATAGTAATGATGATCAAGCTGCTTTCAACCTAGTTACAAGGAAACACAAGAAGCATTTGACTAAGATGCTACATGCTAGCAAGCTTGAATCTCATCATGATCCTCCCTCTAGTAATAGATATGAAGTTTTGAAGCCCCCATAGGTAGATGTTATGGGTAATAATTCAGTTTGGAAAATAGAGTGTCTCCAAAGAATATTAATTCATCCATTAAGGAAACGTTTTCATCCAAGGATACTGAAAAAATCCCTCTTTTATAAAAGAATGAAGAAGAAGTTGGAGAAAAAGATGAGGAGGAGATCAAGCTCGCCTCATTCTCTCCTTCCTATTCACATATTTTAAAATATAATTTGCATTATTACTTTACTTTAGGAAGAATTAGGAAAGATCAAAGTAAGAAAACCCTGAAAATTGGTGCCAATAATTTTGTTTCCTCTTGTGGGTCTAATGGTGGTAAATTTCTATCAAATCTTAAAAATGTTGTAAAAATCTACTCATATTCTCAAGAATCAATGGAGGTAAGTTTTAGAAGGTTTAGTATTGGATGTTTGGCCCTCCATCTTTTTTTGGGCAGAGGATGGTTTTTAACTCTCTCTTTTTTATATTTATGGAAGAATTTTTATTTTTAATAGCCACTATGATGTCTTTATTGCATGTTTCAAGCTCAGATTTTTATCAACACATCTCATTATTTAAAAAAAAAAGAATAGAGAAGAAATCAAAATGGTCCAAAATTTACAAGTGGGACATTAACAAAATATCAAGAAAAAATGCATGAATATAAAAGGAATACATTTTTTCCTTTATAAATAATAATAATAAAGAAAATAAATTATTGAGGGAAATGGATTGAATATATGTGTTTGTGTTAAAAATAAAAAAATAAAAACAAAAAAACCTTAATGACAAAAAAAAAATACAAGGATTTTTTATTTTATTTTATTTATCGAGTACATGGATCCTTTCATTAATTAAAAAAAAGTTACATATGGCGTGTATTTTCAAAAGAGGACTAAAATCCAAGTTATTCTTGAAACTATCTAATAACAGACAATCAGAATATTACTACATAGAAAACTCCTTGAAGATGTGTGATTTTAAGGGTGGGAATGCCTTTGACATTGGCATTATTTTCTCTAAGTTAAATAAGTGTTCATCGTCTTCCTTGATCAATGCCTTATTTCTTTTGTAGCCTCATTTTTTGACTTATTTTTCTTTCCTCGCGACAACCTTTAAATCCTTCGTTTGAACCGCAAGACCAGATTGTGAAGAACTTGAGCCTAGTGATATTTTTTATTGTATCGAAGATAGGCGTTTTAGAAAATCCAAGCATGATAAGTTGGTATGTCCTCCATTTCTTTTCTAAACCATTATTATACAAGGGAAATTAGTCATGGGGCATCCAAAGCCAATATTTTGGTAGAGCTTCTACTTTAGCTTCTTCCAATGGGGAGATAACCATTTCCTATCGTAATGGATTTTGTTGGTTCTCTTCAAGAGACTTTTTCTCGGACTCTGTAGGATTCAATAGAGGGTTATGGGATTTTCCTTCTATTGATTAAATTCTTGATTAAAATTTATTTTACTTTGGATACTCCTTCGGAGTGGAGTGAGACTCGAACTTATTTCCAGATCTAAGGATCTCGTTTGGATTTGATGTACCTTGAGGATTCAAATTTCTTCTTCCTTGAGGGTATTTTCCCAAATCATTATGGTCATTCTGAGAAGGGTTTTATTCAGGATATTCCTTGGTATTCATTGGATAGTATCTAATAATATGCTCGCATTCATGACAATGTATACATATAAAGGAAACATGTTCATAATTTGGAGGTTGCTTCCAAACACTATCTTGATAATAAATATCTATGGAGGTGGGAATAGGCTAGGAGATATTCATGTAAACACAAATCCAAGCATCTGATGTGTACCTCCCATTATTAGTAGCCTATGATACATTGAAAAAGTTTATGATGGCATTGTTTATACCTTCAATGTTTCCTTATCCCAATATTCCTTCCAAAGAGAAAAGAGTTTTACCCCACAGCGAGGTAGCAAGGAAGACTTCCTTCTCTGTTTTATACTTCTCCTTCCAAAATTTCATAAAGAGCCATGCATTTTTAGAAAAATGTGGCATTCTTTCAAAAACCCTCGATCTGTATTCCAAGCTTAAGAAAATGACTATGAAGAATCCTTTTACCCCTAGCTTCAATTCTATTTGACCCTGGATGTTCCATTTGTTTCGGATCCACCCAATCAAAACCTTTTTAAAGGGCCATAATCCATTGAATTTGTAGATTAGAACCTGATCCTGAATATATTGGATATATTCCTTGATATTTCTAGGTGTAACCTCATATTTTGGATCTTTCTCTTATTTTGGTATGCACCGCACCCCTGAATTTATATTTTTCTAAGATACACCCAGCAGAGGTTTCAATATGAAACCAAAAACCCCACTTTTCCTATATCCTTGTCATTATGAACTCTTGAAACAATATGGCTAAAGGAGGGGGAAGAGCCCCCTCTCGTGAAGGTAAGCATGTATTCTATGTAGAAGAGACACTAAAATTTGTAGAGAAAATAAAAGTAAAGGATTAAGTAAAAAGAGGAGGATGAAGAAATTATAGAAAAAAAGCTAAAAAGCTAAAAAAAATGAAAATGCAAGGTTAGTAGGTGCAGGTGGGGTTCTGATAGACCTAGGATGAAAAATCAAGTGTAAATATGCTTGGAGCATAGGTTTTTTATCAAAAAACCTTGTAGAAGATTACACCCTCCTCTAGGGTCTCGAGACATTGCCTACCTCCATATGGTGGCATACATTAAACTAGTTGGTTATCGAGAAACAATAATCTTCTCTGGAATCACATAGATGTTGTAGAGAATCATAGACACAAGTTTTTGTTACACTTTCTAATAAAACAATAAAAAAAATTTTTATGCTATTCTAACTATTAGGGAAAGAGAGGGTTTTAGTAAGCTTAACGGTAAGATTTATCAACAACCAATATCTTAATGACATGTGGCCCATCTTCATGAGTTAAATCACAATTTAAGGAGCACTTGGATCCCATGCAAGGATATGAACAACAAGTCATAAATGTGGGGTGATGCAACAACCTCACAACACTTTGTTTATGTCAAGACATAGTTCTGGTTATGAAGTAGACAACAATGTTCTGTGTGGTCAATTATTTGTAAACTAGCATGTATATTCCATTGGATAATTCATGATAAAATATCTAATAAGGAAAATATATTGAAGTCCAAAATATATACGGAGGGTTAATTTTTCCTTATATTTCTAGAGCACTCGAGTTATTTTTTACTTCGCATGCATGCAAAATATAAAAATTTAGAAAATAGAGAAAAAATATAACAATAATTCACAAAATCACAATAACATAAGGTATGACATAGTACACCCTTTCGAAACAAAACCCAGTTGGAAGGTGAGGCTACTTTGCTCTCTTTTTCTCTGAATGGAAATGGATGAAAATACAAAGGAGTTAGACATATGTACCATGGGATGTAATAAAAAAAAAAACCCTCTCGATTTTATATCGCTTTATCGACTCTCATCTACTCTACTCTTCTATGGAACAATATGTACTCAAATAGAGTGGAACCCCTTTTCTTCCTAGTGGTTCGTTATAACACAACTTTATAGTCAACTAAGGGTTAAATTTGACCCATTCAACCATAAATATGAGTTAAAAATTTACTCCTCTATAGTCTTCTTCATCATGGAAACATGGCTTGCCCCTTTTCCATGAGTAATGGATCTAACATAGGATCCTCTTGAATCATGGTTAACAAAATAGGAAGGTCAACTTTTTGGGGGCCATAACATTTTCATGTGGAATCCTTTTAAGGTATCTCTTTCATCATTAGAAATATATATCAGTGCAGAACTTTGATAGGGAGTATTGTGCCATAAAAATCTGTCAGACCCCAAAAAACATCAGGAAATGGCTCAAAATGCATCCGGAAGGTTTAAAACCCCAATTCACCAAATTGGAACCCACCACTAAAAATGATCCTGTGAACCAATTCCTCCAATTTTTCCACTCTAGAAGCATCAATATGGATGAAAAATAATATAATTATCCAATTTAGATCAATCAAACTGGTATGAATTAGTTTGGGACAAATGGTAATGGTAGCTCTAAGTCCCACGCTAAGGGATCTATTAGCTTTTTTTCACCTAAAAATTTGTTGAAATTGATAAGTTTTAGAGGTGTAGAAGGATTTATCCCTAGGAACTTGATCATTTTCTTGGGTCATAAGTATCCCCTGCCCCCCACCCCCCACTCTTCATATTTTTATTTTTTATTTCTATGTTATTTTCTCAGCTTATTTATGTGTGCAATATTGCTCGTGGCTACCTCTATAGTGAATCTTTAAATTAGGGTTGAGAAATTTTTTTTGGTCTATTTATGCTCGTCTTCTAGTTTTTTTGTTGTCCCACCATGGTCTCCTATCCTGGAGAGGCTTTGATTCTAGATCTAGTTTGGGGAAACCCACTAGTCCCCCCCTTGAATTTCTCCATGACCTATGCTTTGTATCAAATTTCTCACACCTATAATCTAACTATATTGAAATGTGGAACATATTAGAAAAGATCCAATGTGCATTGGTGATAAATTGTGAGCTCTCATATGTTAGAAGATGGTGAGATTAATAAAAATACAACCTTTCTCATCTATCTCTCATGTGCCAACTCCATGTACATAAAATCTCTATTATAAAGCACAAATAAATTGTAATAAAAATCATGGTTAGGCTCAAGAGGCAAGTTAGATATTTGGAATATAAATGCACAACTTTCTATTCTATCATTAGCAAGTTGTCACAAAAAAACACATCTATTCCTTTAATTATTGAAGAAATTTTGGTTTTCAAGCAAGCAAAAGAAGAATATTAATCTAACATTCCATACCTTAATGAGCCAATGCAAGGCCCTCCTCCAATAGAGATTATAAGGAAATTTGATGATATTCATGTCCCCCTATGCCACCCCACTTCCAAATAACATTTTTAAGAGTTTTGTGGATTTTTGGGTCTTTATGTAGAATTTACATAATTAGGTTTTTTACTTGTCTTGTCTAACTAGTAGCTAGATTTTGCCACTACTCGTTAGGATAATTTTTATACACAACCATTATATTTCAACCTGCATAAACATATATAATCTATTTTTACTAATGCTAATTGATGAGAATCTTAACCTTATTTTTGCATAATATAAATTATCTACTATTTCTTTATTTTTATTTTTTTAAATAAAATACAATAAAGGGTATAGAAAGTCCATATACAAAATAAATGAACCAAAGAGAGGGAATTGAAGCTAGGGAAGGATAATGTTGCAAATTAAGCCATCTCAAGAGGAGAGAAGAGACTCCATGAATTTGAAAACTTTGATTATAATATGGAGCTAGTACACAAATAGAACCATATATATTTGAATTGTGATCTACAAGTAGTCCTTATAAAACCTTTGTAGGGGTGGATTGAGGTCAAAAAGAAGAAAGAGAAAAAATATAGGATCTAAGATTATAATACTTATGTGCTCTTGATTTACTTTCCTTTGAGTCTTTTTCTTCATATATTATTTAGCAAATGAGTTCTTGCACGCATCTAATTTATGCATCTTTATTAATACTCTCATGAGATCTATCACATGTATCCTTTTTTTTTCTATTAGTGAGGAATTATGATTCTTTTTCTAGGGAAAAAATACACATACATACATACATGTGTGTGTGTTTAGCTAGTTCTATGTCAAAAGGTTCTTGGTTAAAATCCATCTTGGTTAGAAAAAAAAGGAAACTTCTGTGAGTTTATTGAGTATGCCATCCATGAATTTGAGAAAACATCATGAGTTTTGTTCAAAAATTATGTGTATGCTTGCGTTCAAACACATACATGTGTGCATGCTAAATTATGTTAACATCAACATGACGCATTCCCCCCACTTTCACTGTAGAATGTGTCTCTCAATGCAATAACTTTTTCTATTAATACTATATTTTCATTAATATACAAATTATAAATGTTATCATTATTATTATAAATAACTTTACTTTAATAGGTAATTTGGTTTACCTCAAGTGGTTGGGAAGAATTTTATCCTCCTCGCCCAAACTAAATCCCCATAAGTGACATGATGAGGCTTGTTTCAATATAGATAATGTCAATTAGATCTAGTATGGGACCGTGTTTAGGAGAAATGATTGTTAACCTCTCCACTCATGTTCAATCTCCATAAGTGACATGCTTGAGCTCTTAATTGAGATATTTGTGATGGAAAGATATTAGCAACCTCACTCTTGCCTTTAGGCTTACCAACTTTATTCATTAGGCAATACCCAATACCCATCTCTTGATTCAATATAGTCTGGGTGGTTGGGAGGAATAATTATTATCTCCCTCATCCAAGTTCAATTTTAGCAAGTGAAAAATTGATCTCTTAGTGACTATATTTTTGTAATGACCTTAAGCCTTGTATTATCATGTTAAAAATTTAATGAATATATTGTTAAAATAGTCTTAAGTGTCTATCTTTTGCAAAATTCATATAATATACTAAACACACAAAAAAACATTAAAAGTGCTTTAAAAATTTATAACAACAACTTATAATATAATAGAGAATAATGTTACATAGATTAAAGAATAGGAATAGTTATAAGAGAAAGTAATACAATATGAAAACTAAATTTTGAAATAAAAAAGAGAAATTAAACCTAAATTCAATACAAGAAAGAACTTATAACGCGAAGCTCCAATGGCATAAACCCTAGTATTTTCACTGGTGGTCGTATCTGTGTAGTAGGGTAGAAACATTTTGCGCTTGCATGGGGGGCCGGTGTCTAGTTGGTGAGCGAGCCAGGTGTTGTCAAGATGGGGGAAAACACACCACTTGGAAGACTGAACGCTAGCCACCTTGGGTATAGGCTTTCCGGCACGTGGGAATTTATCTTTTGGTTTTGTTAATCGCCTTGTGTGATCTCTTTTGTTTTTTACACAGGGGGAGTCTATGATCATTGTTTTTTTGGAGAGGGTTGGTTTTGTTGTGTTATACTTTTATTTGTGATACTCTAGACTTTTAGTTGTCGCCTCCAGGTCAGGTGGCACATAAATTTTGCATTGGGTGGTGGTAAGTTTATTTTCCTGATTTCACCCACTATTCACAACATGGTTACAGTGTTTGTTTACGGTTTGTTTTCTACAGTGTCTGTCGGTAGTGCATAATATGTG
This sequence comes from Pinus albicaulis, assembly GCA_034641835.2. Taxonomy (NCBI): domain Eukaryota; kingdom Viridiplantae; phylum Streptophyta; class Pinopsida; order Pinales; family Pinaceae; genus Pinus; species Pinus albicaulis. The sequence goes on along the minus strand of CM076575.1, from coordinate 1,373,781,523 downwards.
AGGGTTTTCAGAGTTTCTCATTTATATGTTTGGAACCATATAATAGTGTTCTTCATAAGATTTTTTTTCTTTGTCATGGGAAGAGTCCCGATTTTTTCTTGTCAGTTTTCTTAGTGACTGTCATCGGGAGTTTCAAGGTTTCCAGTTGGTTCCGGGTTTTCTGCACTATGGGAAAGGAGAAGGATTTTGCTGGCATGGTGTTAGTGGGTGAGGATATATTGTCAGTATGGGGGTTAGAACCAACTAAAAAAAACCTGGAAAAGGTTTCCCTTCCGCCCAAGTCACATATTGAGAGTGCTGGGGAGGAGAAGCTAAGGTTGAACCCTGTGGATAGGTTTGTTTCTCTTAATGGGGTTGACATCAAAACCCTGTCCCCATGAGCCACTAATAGACCTGGGTCATCATATCTCTCGTTGTTGATAGGGACTAGGGCTGAAAGAAATAGTCCTGTTAAAGCTTTGGTGGAAACATAAGGAGTTAAGAAACCTTCTACAACCCTGTTCTGTTTCATTCAGGTGGTTTGGAGGAAATAGTTTTTGGTGTGGGTGGTGAAGGGAAGGTGGGTTTTGGTAAAAAATTTGATGTCAGGGCTTTGAATACCTATGAAGCTAAGGTTGGAGGTTCGTCCTAGTATGTGAATGAATAGACCTTTGTCTCCAGATCAGGCAACGAATCTCTCCGTCATGAGGGTTTCACTGACAAAGGAGCCTATGGATGCAAAGGCACAAACTGGGGTAATCAAGGTGGTTTTGGTAGTTTTACCTTTGGAGGATTGAGTGGTGGACTCTCGGGCCAACTAGGGGTTATCAGTGAAAGGGAGGGTGAAATTTTCGCAGAAGGGAGTCCCAAACTCTGGGTAGGGAGAAATGTTGCCCCGACATCTAGTATTTTGGCTCCTTTCCTGAGTCTAGAAGGGGATGATGTTTTTCTAGGGGGTGAGAAAAACCCCTCTAATAGCACTAAGCAAGGGGAGGCATCGGGAGGTCTTAAAAAATCATAAAATTTTTAAGTGAAATTCGATGGTCAGGCAGGAGACAAGAAAAAGAAAGGGAAAGTTATAAAGGAAAGCTCAGAATGCCCAAATTTGGTTTTTAGGGTAGACCTACATTTTGATAATGTGATGGCGACATCTGAGTCAATTCTAGTGGGCAGATCTAGAGGGAATTCCTTCTCTACAGAATATATCTTGTAATGGATTATGAGGAGTTGGTATAATGCTCCTAGTAGGGATGTGGAGGTCATTACCCTGAATAAAGGATGGTTCATGGTAAATTTCAAGAATCCATCCACTTTGGATTGCGTCCTAGAGAGATAGTGGGGTTTTGTCATTGTCCCAATTCTTTTTAAGAAATGGACTCTGTTATTCGATGCAAATAGAGAGAGGGTGGGTGATATTCTTGTGTGGGTTATACTTCCAGCGCTCCCTCCACATTTTTGGACGATGGAAGTTTTTCAAGAAATCAGAAATAGTTTGGGGTCTTTTCTGGAAGCGGATATGACCTTTTTGGAAACTCGATCTAGGAACACAGTGCGCATATTGGTTAAGTTGGCTCCGATAGAGGGACGGATTGCGAAGATTATACTGAACACGAATGGTCATGCATTTGAGCAGTTGATTGATTATGAATATCTGCCTTTCCGTTGCAGAGATGTAAGAGGCTAGGACATTTGGCCCGGGATTTCCCACTTGGCTTTGTTAGGCCTTTGTAATTTTAGCAGATTGGTAAGACTAAAGCTACAGAGATAACATTATGAACCACTTTGGGATTCTAGGATCTAGCCCTCCAGAATCCAGAGAAGGATCTCTCTTATAAGTGCAAAGATTGATTTATCTTTAAGGCTTTTAGTATGATATTAGGCTAGTTATTAAGAACAAGGTTTTTTTTTTGTTTGGATGGTTGAGCATGATTTTTAATTGAGTGGAAAGTCCTAAAAATTAAAGAGTTTCAAAGGGGTGAAGGTGTGAACAATCATAACAAGATTTAGCTGATAGGATAGATATGAAACAACAGTTAATCCATTGGGCTATGGAGTCATAAAAGGGTTTAATTGTGCAACAATTTCAAGAGTGATCCAAGGGGCAAGTCATCTATATCAAAAAATACTTTAGATTAAATGATGAATGGAACATTAAAAGTGTTGAGAAGGTGGAAAAAGTAAATAATTTCAACAAGGATTTATCAACTTTCCAAACAAGAAAAGCCTTTTAAGAGACTATTTGAAACCAACCAAAGACAGGGCTAACCTTAAAATTCTTTGGACAAGCTTGTATTAAATCTAACTTATCAGATAAACAATCCAGAAATCCACATGACTACTTTCAGAAGGGATGAAAACAGATAAGAAAAAAAGGTGCAGCTTAAGATCAAGCAAGATACATTAAAATCTAAGCCTGCTTCAACATACTCTTAGGGAAACCTTCAAAACAACCTTTGGAGAAAAAACTAGAAGACAGGGCAAACCATAAACCTTCCTAGTCCAGCTCTACTTAGCATATAATGAAAACATAATTCAAGAACTTCCTTTCAAGCTTTGCACATCAAGACATGGACAAACCAACATTCCTTGATAATGTTTACACTTAACTTAAGTCATTATTAAAAACATAATTGGAGGAAAACATAAATATAAAGCTTATCAATGAGAGTAGGGTACTTTTAACAGTAAATATATTTGCTATTCTTTATCAGAGAAAAGTGAAAAAAATGGCATACATGAAAGGAAAACAATAACACTGAAGTACTTCACTAGTGATATAGACCAGGATCCCAAAAATAAGCTTGTATATTGATGTCAATCCAGTTACATACTTCAAGTCCAATGTTTCAGTACAGCAATCATCTTCTCTTCTCAGCCTAACTTCCTTGATCACAAAACAGAGCTTCAAGAGCCTCTGAAAACTATTTACATGTAGAAAGTTTCGAGCATAAGTATTACATCAAAGTCTAGCAACCAACCCTTTACAATATGCTCCTCAAGGAGATTTTATAAGAAAATGAGGAGGTGGAAGATTTTTTAGGGTTCAAGTATCATTAATTCCACAATTAATGCAATTCCTAGCCTTGAACACCATGCAAGGCATAAGGCAAGAATGCATTCTATCTATATCTATGTTTCATAACTCTATTCTACTTTATGAGGCTTTAATGGATGATAAAATTGACTTCAGGGTTTTCTCTTATCTTTGTAATAACTTTGCTGATAGTTAATAATAAGTTCCTTTGATTTGAAATAACTATTCAGCTGTCTTAAGGTAAATATATTTGAAATAGGCATTAACTATGCCTTCTTTGATTTCTTTGAGGTTGCAGGTGGCTTTTGGTAGCTGGAGAGGATTCAATTAGCCTATGATGTGGCAGTGGAGGCTTCTCGGACTAATAGATCTCATTGTTTTTTCCTAAATCACTGTTAATTTGCTTTGATCCTGTGTTTTAGGTCTGATTAGGCTTAACTTTTGTCTTCAAGTCTTCATACTGTCTTTAACTATGTGGATTAGACCTTTGATAGTCGAATGTATGCCTTAATCCCTCAAAACTATGTTAAAACCTTTAATCATTGATTTATTCTTTGATTATATGCTGTAAAACTGATGCTCTCTGTATAATTAAGGTTTGTTGTTCCTCTGTTATTTTATAGGCGTGCAGAGGGTTTTATAAAGTTACGAGTGCTCATGAGGCATGGGTAAATTTTGATGTGAACCCTGCAGATTGATCTTCTTCATGAATAGTGGCCTGAGGGATTGTCATCCTCAGCCTTTCATTTCTTTTAAAACTACGGGAAAAACCTTAAAAACCTGCAAAAAAAAAAAAAAAACCAAAATAAGAAAAATCCAGTGAAAATAGGTCAGAGGCCGTTTTGGAGGCGAGGTTTAATTGTGGCCATTGGATGACAGTGATGGACAACCATGATCTTTTACTGGGGTCAATCGGGGGACAGTTGGGTAAACGGTGGGGAGATTAAGTCCGGGCCATTGATCTATATTGATCAACGACTAGGATTAATTGGGGATTTTATAATGCGGAGGGGAAAAGTTATAGCAGAAAGGAGGAAAATGTAAGAAAAAGGAAGAAAATATTTATCGGGAGCGAAAAAAAGGTTGGAGTGAAGTTTGGACGCGGAATAAATAAGAGTCGTTGATCTAGAATGATCAACAGTCGAGATGAAATGGTAGAGCATTTGGGAGCAGAGGAGATAGGCAATGGCTTGGTGGAGAAAATTAATCAGAACCGTCGATCTGTGGAGATCGACAGTGGGAAACAGTCGATTAGATGGCCAAGAGAACAAATGAAGGAGAAAATACTTGGGAGTTTAATGAAATCTGGGCCGTCAGATTAAAATAATGAATGGTGGAGATTTAACTGGGAAAATATAATACGAAGGGGAAAGGTGGTTTCGGCTGAAAAAACCGCTGGTTTCGCGCTGCTCTAAAGTGGTTTCGAAAATCTTCAAAAAAATGCGATATGCCTCACTGCCTGACACGCATCCCCTCCAAAACCGCTTTTATCGCGTAAATTCTTGGCGTTAAACCCCAGATGCAAAAAATATGTGAAAACGATTGTGAGCCGTTAGATGGGGGATCGAAGATCCGACGGTGCAGATCACACGTGACGGAGGAAGATGCGGGTTGGGGAGTTAGTGGAGTCTAGGTGGTGGCTTATGAGTGGTTGGGTGCTTTTCGAGGCAGGAGGTAGGCCTCAACAGAAGTTGGGCCTATCGGGTTGAATATAGACCGTAGGATCTAAATGATTGACGACTCAGATTTAATCTCGGGGTAATGAAATCAATGTCAGACGGGGGGTCAGGTGGATATCGAGTGTAATAAGGACCATTGATCTGCAAAATATCAATGGTGGATCTTTACCGAGAAGTTTAAATTGTCAGGTTTTGTGAAATAACAAAGAAAGGTTGGGTTTGATCTGAACCGTAGGAGGACGATCGAGATCCAATCGGGGTGATCGAAAATCGGAGGAGGAAAGGGGAAGACACAAAGGGAAACTGCAATGTGATTGTGGATTGACCGTCAGATCAGAGGGATGATCGACAACTGATATTCACTGAAACTTTGAATTGTCGGGTTTTATTTAAAACATAAGGAAAGTTAGGTTTTATGAAATACAAAGGAGAAAAAGGTTTTGACGGGGTTTGGAGAGGAGTTTAGGCCCTTAGCGCCCGATTGCGGGGCTGCCGGTCCTATGAGAAGTGGGGGTTATAGGAGTTAAGCCCTCGGGGGCTAAATTTCCATACAATGTAATATAAGTGTTTTTAGGCTAAAAAACAGGGTTTTTAAGCCAATTTGAGGGTTTCAGTAGAAGGAAAAGCAGTTTTTAAACCAAATGGAAGGAGACCAAATGATTTTAAAAGGGTCTTGAAGTGAATTTGAAGGTTAAATGAGGCTCAAGGAGGGACTTTATGAAGAAAAAGGGGATAAAAATGGAGGTCAATTATGAGTGAAAGGAGGGGTAAAATGAATGGGAAAGTGGGTTTTTAAGCAGTCTTCTTCTTCAGGTAAACAACAGATTTTTCAAGTTTATGAGGGAAACAACAGTTAAGGTTTTCTGAAGGAAACGAGACATCATAAGACTTCAAGAACTCACAATTTGGAAATGAATTATTTCTTGAAGGCTAAAAAGATTTAGCCACCATTTGTTATGACAAATTTTTATAGGTAGCAAACAGTGGCTCCACATGGGGATGGCACCTTCTTGAAGGTGTCAAGAACTTCAGACCTGTCTTCTCTGGAAGCTGATCAATGCCTCATCGATTGGGCTACAACTTTCTTTACCTTTGCTGATCTTTTCTTGCTCTAACAATGTTAGCAGCCATTAAAACAATGGAATTCTATCAAAACAAGATTTCTACTTACCCAATCCTAATGATCTAACATTTTTTCTTCTTTCAGAGTGCATTTGGATTGGAAAACTCTTTTTACAAACATTTTATTCTTTTGAAAGCATAAAACTAGTCTATTTTCTACCCTTATTTCTCCATGAACTCAGATTAAGCAGTTGAATTCATAAGCTTCTCTACCTAACTACTATCTGTCAGGATTAGTCTGTCTGACATATTTTATTCTCTAAATTCTAAAATAGAAATTTAAAAGCAGACAAGCTAGGATTGAATAATATAACTTGTTGCTGACCTATACCATAAAAACAAGCTGCACATAGACTAAAATTGCAGAAAAGTAAAGCAAAATGGTGAAGGCTTAAGATCTGAAAGTTTAAGAACATCCTTCTCTTTTCTTCAGCTCTGTTTTTAGGCTTGTTTGAGCTGCTTCTTCTTTCTTCCCTGGTTCAAGTTTTGGGCATATTAGAACCAGTTTGTTTCTATCTTTGGCTCAAGATTTAAACAGATTAGAGCCATTCTTCTTTTTGAAACTCATAGGTTCAGATTTTGAGTTTGTTTGAACCTTTATTTTTCTATCCTAATCTACCTTACTGATAAGCCAAGGTTAATTTGTTTGGCAAATATATTTCACTAACCTATCAGCAGTAAATTGAAAAACTAATTAGTCATGTTTAGGCTGTATGACTAACTAGAAGTTTGTTTTTTTAGGAGTGGAATTTGAGCTTGGACACTTTCAGACTTTGTTTCTCTTTTTTGGTATGGGGCTGTACCTTTCTTTTTTTCATTTCTGCCCTCTTTTCTCTTTTCTATTGTTTTTGTATTTTTCTTTTTCTTCAAAGTAGAAAAAAACAACTATCTAAATGCTCAAAGGTTGAGCTTTATTGACATTCCTATCTAACCTATTCTATCTTGGAATATTTACACTTTTCATATGATACAAAAGTGCCAATGCAGCCAGTTGATTAGTGACAAAAAAGAAAAAGAAACTTTGGCTGCTTGTCAGGGGTATCCATAGTATATTTTGAAGATTAATCTTCAAAACCAAGGCTATCACAGAAGGTGAGAACTTTTCATGTCTTTAGCTCTTCCAAAGGATCCATTCTTGATAGTTTGAGCGAGTTGGGGCTTCCACACACTCTTCCAAAGGATAAAAAAAGAAAAGATGAAGACTCTCTTCTTTTTGGCCCTCCATGATTGGTATATTGTCTGCCTCCAAGGTATCAGATTTGAGGATTATATCTTCAGTATGTTCCTTGGAAGCATCATGATCTTTAACCTACAAATCAACAAGCAGTGAAATCTCTTCTTTCTCTAAATCTATGCTTGCTTCTGATATAAATTCAGGTTCTTTGAATGACAGATCGACATTAGTGAAGGGAGAAGTTTCTTCTTGAAAAGATGGTATATCCTCAGTAGGACAGTCTTCTATTTTTTTTTCTCCCTCAAAGGATTTCTAGTATATTTTATTGTTTGGGACAGTTGGTCTGAATTTTTCTTGAATTGTATATTGTTTGCTCTCCCAAGGTCTTAGACATGTACTAGCAACAAGGACTAATCCACTAGCAAAACTGTTTTGGTCTTTAGGAACAAGGATAAGTTGGAATTCTTTAAAATATTTTAACAAATCCATGGCATCATCCTTATAATTTTTAAGTCTGGGATGCTTAACCATGCATTTATCTTTCACTTGCCTAATTAACAATTCTGCATTTCCATGAACTGTTGTCTTCTGGGCTCCTGATTTCTTCAATAAGTGTAGCCCTAAAATAAGTGCCTCATACTCTACTATGTCAGTTGTGCATTGAAAATTCAGTTTATATGAATGGGCTTCAGAATGATTTTTTTTTCTTTATTGTAAAGCCATATTCCTACACCTGCACTAGTTTTAGTACATGACCCATCAACATTCATACTCCAAAGAGGACTAGTTCCAGTATTATCATTAATTTCCTTACTATCCTCTTTGTCTTGAGTGCCATTGGATTGTTCTATGGAATAGGCACTATGTTCATGAATGTCTTCTTTAAATGAAGGTTTGGAGGGCAGTTTCTTGCTTAGTATTTGATCAATTTCTTCTTCTGTGAAAGGAGAGATCTCTCTTTCAGCATAAGCAGGAATACAACTGCCCTCTTTCTTTTGATCCACAATAGAACTTTCTAAATCTGTACAACAAAGTTATCCATGTGAATAGGCAAGAGTATTTGTTTTGCAAAAAGTTTCAGAGACTGGTTTTTTATTAATAGTCTGGTTTATTTCTTTTTCTGTCAAAGGGGAAGATGTTTCTATGTTCCTTTGAACAGGAGTACAACGGTTCTCTATCTCTTGTGAAGACTAGTTTTGAGGTTGGATGTCTTCTTGAGCCTCAGCTATAAGGGATGATGAATCATTGTTTGGATTTTCAAGAATATCTTGAGGAATGTTCTTTATTTCTTGGATGTTTTCTTCCTCAGTTGATTCATCTATATTCTTGTAATTTTTCAATAAGATATTAAACTCATGAATGGCTACTAAAAGATCTTCAGGATGTATTTGTTCCAAATATTCATCATTGTCTATAATGTGTTGGGTGATGTTTTGTGATGGATCATAATATGTTTCACCCCATTATAATGATGTAGTGTTTCCTTTCCAGTTCTCATAAAACACATGTTCAAGGTCCTTTAAAGAAAACAAACTACCATATATCAACCATTCATACCAATCCCTGACTTTTCCCTCTAATGTTAACATGAAAATTTTCATTAGGAAATCTTCATGCCATTCAACTTTCAACCTCCATACATGTATATGAAATTTGATGAGATGTAATAGAGGTTCATCAAACTTTTCACCTTAAAAAATAGGAAGGTTATCATCCCAATTCACCTGGGGAATCTTATGTGGAAACCCAGGGATATGATCTCTACTCATTGGGGCATATCTTCGTTGTATCCTTGGAATCATGTTTTTAAATCAAGAAAGAGGTCACTGAGTCTGTTCAATCAATTCAAGTTCTTCTACCAGTGGAGTCATTTGGTCTTTTGGGAGTTATATAGTGTGGAGGCGCCAGGTGGAAAATTTTTAGCTCTTAAGGAGGTAAAATGTTTTATGGTTCCACCACCATGTTTATTAGAATACCAATCTGAAAATTTTTTTGGGTTTTTTGAGTTTTTTTCAGTCCTATGATTTATAAGAGTGTCCTAAATCTGTTTCAACACTTAGCTACGGTGATTAGACAAAGAGAGTTTTACTCTTAAGGCTTAGATAGCTGATTCCTTCAAGGTTTGATAAGCTCTATGAGAATCCTAAGGGTTAATTAGTTTGTCATTGATTCAAATAAGTCCTATCATGATAACCACATTCTTGGTAGTGCTTGAAGAGAGCTACTTATACCGCACTGAACAATGTTCTTGAATCAAGGGTTTTTCTTGAGGTCTTAAGGGTATCTAAGATGAAATTCACTCAAAAATCCCCAGCGGAGTCACCAGAACTGTTAGGCCTCTATAATTTTAGTATATTGGTAAGACTAAAGCTGTAGAGACAACATTATGAACCACTTTGGGATTCTAGGATCTAGCCCTCCCGAATCCAGAGAGGGATCTCTCTTATAAGTGCAAATATTGATTTATCTTTAAGGCTTTTAGTATGATATTAGGCTAATTATTAAGAACAAGGGTTTTTTTTTGTGATGGTTGAGAATGATTTTTAATTGAGTGGAAAGTCCTAAAAATTAAAGAGTTTCAAAGGGGTGAAGGTGTGAACAATTAGAACAAGATTTAGTTGATAGGATAAATATGAAACAACACTTAATCCATTGGGCTATGGAGTCATAAAAGGGTTTAATTGTGCAACAATTTCAAGAGTGATCCAAGGGGAAAGTCATCTATATCAAAATATCCTTTAGATTAAATGATGAATGGAACATTAAAAGTGTTGAGAAGGTGGAAAAAGTCAATAATTTCAACAAGGATTTATCAACTTTCCAAACAGGAAAATCCTTTTAAGAAACTGTTTGAAACCAACCAAAGACAGGGCTAACCTTAAAATTCTTTGGACAAGCTTGTATTAAAGCTAACTTATCAAACAAACAATCCAGCAATCCACATGACTACTTTCAGAAGGGATGAAAACAGATAAGAAAACAAAGTGCATCTTAAGATCAAGCAAGATACATTAAAATCTAAGCCTGCTTCAACATACTCTTAGGGAAACCTTCAAAACAACCTTTGGAGAAAGAACTAGAAAACAGGGCAAACCATAAACTTTCCTAGTCCAGCTCTACTTAGCATATAATGAAAAAATCATTCAAGAACTTCCTTTCAAGCTTTGCACATCAAGACATGGACAAATCAACATTCCTTGATAATGTTTACACTTAACTTAAGTCATTCTTAAACACACAATTGGAGGAAAGCATAAAGATAAATATTATCAGTGAGAGTAGGGTACTTTTAACAGTAAATCCTAGCTCTATATTTGCTATTCTTTATCATAGAAAAGTGAACAAAATGGCATACATGAAAGGAAAACAATAACACAGTAAGAAGTACTTCACCAGTGATATAGACCAGGATCCCAAAAATCAACTTGTATATTGATGTCAATCCAGTTACATACTTCAAGTCCAATGTTTCAGTACAACAATCATCTTCTCTTCTCAGCCTAACTTCCTTGATCACAAAACAGAGCTTCAAGAGCCTTTGAAAAATATTTACATGTAGAAAGTTTCGAGCACAAGTATTAAATCAGAGTCTAGCAACCAACCCTTTACAATATTCTCCTCAAGGAGATTTTATAAGAAAATGAGGAGGTGGAAGAGTTTTTAGGGTTCAAGTATCATTAATTCCACAATTAATGCAATTCCTAGCCTTGAACACCATGCAAGGCATAAGGCAAGAATGCATTCTATCTATATCTCTATTTCATAACTCTGTTCTACTTTATGAGGCTTTAATGGATGAGAAAATTAACTTCATAGCTATCTCTCATCTTTGTAATAACTTTGCTAATAGTTAATAATAAGTTCCTTTGATTTGAAATAACTATTCAGCTGTCTTTAGGCAAATATCTTTGAAATAGGCATTAAATATGCCTTCTTTGATTGCTTTGAGGCTGCAGGTGGCTTTTGGTAGCTGGAGAGGATTCAATTAGCCTGTGATGTGGCAGTGGAGGCTTCTCAGACTAATAGATCTCATTGTTTTTTCCTAAATCACTGTTAATTTTCTTTGATCCTGTGTTTTAGGTCTGATTAGGCTTAACTTTTGTCTTCAGGTTTTAATATTGTTTTTAACTGTGTGGATTAGGCCTTTGATAGTAAACTTTATGCCTTAATCCCTCAAAACTATGTTACAACCTTTAAACATTGATTTCTGCTTTGATTCTATGATGTAAAATTGATGCTCTTTGTATAATTAAGGTTTGTTATGCCTTTGTTGTTTTGCAAGCGTTCAGAGGGTTTTATAACGTTACCAATAGTCATGAGGCACAGGTAAATTTTGATGTGAAACCTGCAGATTTATCTTCTTCATGAATACTAGCTCGAGGGATCGTCATCCCCGACCTTTCATTTCTTTAAAAACTACGGGAAAAACCTTAAAAACCTGCCCAAAAAAAACAAACAAAATTAAGAAAAATCCGGTGAAAATAGGTTAGAGGTCGTTTTGGAGGCAAGGTTTAATCGTGGTTGTTGGATGACAGTGATGGACGGCCAGGATATTTCACTGGGGTCAATCGAGGGGCGGTTGGGTAAACGGTGGGGAGATTAAGTCCGGGCCGTTGATCTAGATTGATCAACGACTAGGATTAATTGGGGAGTTTATAATGCGGAGGGGAAAATTTATAGCGGAAAGGAGGAAAATGTAAGAAAAAGGAAGAAAATCTTTATCGGGAGCGAAAAAAAAGGTTGGAGTGAAGTTCGGACATGGAATAAATAAGAGTCATTGATCTAGAATGATCAATGGTCGGGATGAATTGGTAGAGCATTTGGGAGGAGAGGAGATAGGTAATGGCTTGGTGGGGAAAATTAATCAGAATCGTCGATCTGCGGAGATCGACGGTGGGAAACAGTCGATGAGATGGCCAAGAGAACAAATGAAGGAGCAAAGACTTGGGAGTTTAATGAAATTTGGGCCATCATATCAAAAGAATGACCGACGGAGATTTAACTGGGAAAATGTAATGTGATGGGGAAAGGTGGTTTTAGCTGAAAAAACCGCTGGTTTCGCACTGCTCTGAAGTGGTTTCAAAAATATTCAAAAAAATGCGATATGCCTCGCTGCCTGACACGCGTCCCCTCCAAAAACACTTTTGTCGCGTAAATTCTTGGCGTTAAACCCCGAATGCAAAAAAAATGCAAAAAAGATTGTGAGCCATTGGATGGGGGATCGGAGATCCAACGGTGCGGATTGCATGCGACGGAGGAAGATGCGGGTTGGGGAGTTAGTGGAGTCCAGGTGGTGGCTTATGAGTTATTGGGTGCTTTTCGAGGCAGAGGGTAGGCCCCAACAGAAGTTGGGCCTATCGGGTTGAATATAGACCGTAGGATCTAAATGATTGACGGCTCAGATTTAATCTCAGGGTAATGAAAGCAATGTGAGATGGGGGGTCAGACGAAGATCGGTTGTAATAACGACCGTTGATCTGCAAAGATCAACGGTGGATATTTACCGATAAGTTTAAACTGCCGAGCTTTGTGAAATAACAAAGAAATTTCAGGTTTGATCTGGACTGTAGGATCTATGAAATGGACGATCGAGATCCAATCAGGGTGATCGAAAATCAGAGGAGGAAAGGGGAACACACAAAGGGAAATTGCGATGCGATTGTGGATTGACCGTTAGATCGGAGGGATGATCGACAACTGATATTCGCTGAAACTTTGAACTGTTGGGTTTTATTTAAAACATAAGGAAAGTCGGGTTTTATGAAATACAAAGGAGAAAAAGGTTTTGACGGGGTTTGGAGAGGATTTTAGGCCCTTAGCACCGGGTTGCGGGGTTCTCAATCCTATGAGAAGAGGGCGTTATAGGAGTTAAGCCCTTGGGGGCTAAAGTTCCATACAATGTAATATAAGTGTTTTTAGGCTAAAAAACAGGGTTTTTAAGCCAATTTGAGGGTTTCGATAGAAGGAAAAGGAGTTTTTAAACCAAATGGAAGGAGACCAAATGATTTTAAAAGGGTCTTGAAGTGAATTTGAAGGTTAAATGGGGCTCAAGGAGGGACTTTATGAAGAAAAAGGGGATAAAAATGGACGTCAATTATGAGTGAAAGGAGGGGTAAAATGAAGGGGAAAATGGGTTTTTAAGCAGTCTTCTTCTTCAAGTAAACAACAGATTTTTCAGGTTTATGAGGGAAACAACAGTGAAGGTTTTCTGAAGGAAAAGAGACATCATAAGACTTCAAGAACTCACAATTTGGAAATGAATTGTTTCTTGAAGGGTAAAAAGATTTAGCCACCATTTGGCATGAAAGATTTTTATAGGTGGCTAATAGGCTTCAACAAAAGTAGGAGACAAAAAAGCATTACAAACCATGGCCCACGATTTAGGAAAGAAGTCAAGAAACAGGTGGAACTGGACAGAAATTTGGAAGGGGATGCGATGGATGGTATCTCTCATATAGGTGAAGAGACTCACGGGGAAGTACCAGACACTCCAGGAAAAGAGGAAATGTTGGATGCGGTAATGGAGCCCGTCTAGGAGCAAATGGTGATATCTCCTACTAATCCAATGTCATATTTAGCGGGTACAAACCCCTATCCCTCCTCTCCTGCTTTAAACTCTTTTGATATTTTATTAAATTTCATGAGGATGCCTATTCCTTCCTGACTGGATCCAATTTCTTCTCTATGTGTTAACAACCTTTATATGGCCATGGAAAACATTATAACTACTATCCCTAAGCTTTATATTAACATTGTCTCCTTAAACCTAAGACCCAAAGCCAAGAAGATGTTGGAAAAGTAAATGTTTGTAGGTATGCGAAAATAAACTCCCATTGATAAATTAAAAATAAGAGGGGGAGAAATTCTAACCTATCCAAAGCTTAATTAAAAGCTATAATCGATATTGTGGATGAAAAAAAATATCCCTCAAAGAGGTGCTTAGAGCAGTGGCTTCCCCAAATCTAGTGACCAAATGATTTTGTTATCTTTTAGATGTAGGGTTTTGGCTACTGCATCCAAAAAATAAGATTTTAAAAGTCTTGTCTTCCACTATAAATCGAATGTCCTGATGCTGCAAGAGAGTTTGGGTACTGGAGAACAAATTTCAAGTTTCCTATCTTCCTTCCTCCCTGGGTGGTCCTTTGTCACCTCTGATGTTAGGGGGCAGTCTGGAGGTTTGACTATAGGTCTAACGAATGGTACTATCAAACTAAATAATTTCTGGACCTTAGAGCTCCTGATTTGGGGGGAGGTTTATTTTATGGAACTAGTTTCAAAATTCAATTTATTTAATATTTATGGCCCTTTCTATGATAGAGTGTGATTTTTGAATACTCTCTTAGAAAAATATAATATAAAAGGTCCAAATTTTATTGTGGGAGGTGACCTTAATTTCTCTTTGGGAATATCAGAGGCTTGGGGTCCAAATGCTAAGGAATACACTATGGAGGAATTTTTCTCAAAAAATTAAGGGAGGGACATTTGATTGATTCAAATATGATTAAGTTAGTTCCTACTTGGATAAATAACTGGGTGGGGGAGGCATGGATTGAAAAAAGGTTGGATCGATTCCTCTTGAGTGATGATTTTTCAAATAATGTAGCTAGCTTTCGCCAATGGGTTGGTTCAGGAGGCGAATCAGACCACTCCCCAATAATACTAGAGTTGGTTGGCCCAAACAAGAAGCCAACCTCTCCTTTTAAGTTCAATTTTGGCGGGTTGAAAGAAGGGGACTACCACAAATTGGTGGTTGACACCTGGAGACCTATTTTTGTAAATTAGGGTGGTTCCTATGCCCAGGCTTTCGTTAATAACTTTAAAAATATTAAGAAGGCGATGTGAACACAATATTTTTCCATAATTATGCCAAAGGCCGAAAAAACTCAAATACCATTTGGGAACTTGAAACTCTTGAGGGTGGTAAGGCTAAATATTTCCAAGACCTTTATAATTTAAGGAAATCATATTTTAAGAATATTTATGGCGACCCAGGAGAGGTCTCGATTGCAGAAATCATCCAGGTTTCCCAACTTTTCCCTCGTTTTGCTGACGAGGAGGACAATAACCACCTCTTGGCCCCGGTGGAAAAAAAAGAGGTTTCGTTAATTTTAAAAGCCATGAAAAAAGATAAAAGCCCTAGTTTGGATGGATGGACAGTAGAATTATTCCAACACTTTTTCGAGTTGATGGGGGACTCCATTACGAATGTGGTGGAAGAATCTCAGACACTTTGACACATACATGATGCCCTCAAGTCGACCTTTTTGGATCTAATTATGAAGAAGGATTCTCCTATCTGCTTTGATGAATTTAGACCTATATCCCTATGTAATTTTATTTATAAAGTCATTGCAAAAACTATTGCTAAAAACTTAAAGCCCATATTATATCATTCCATTCTAGAGAATAGTTTGGTTTCTTGGATGGCAGGAAAATTCATGAAGCCATTGGTGTGGCTCAGGAGACTCTTCACAGTATTAAATTATCTTGAAATAAATGTATGATTGTGAAGATTGATCTTTAAAAGGCATATGATCATATTAACTCGCTCTACTTAAGGCTACTTCTTACTCATCTGGGCTTCCACATTGACTTCATCAACTGGATTATAAGTCATATTACTAATGTGTCTTTTGATGTTCTTATTAATGGGGATGCCTCAACTTTCTTCCTCAATAAAATAGGGTTGAGACAAGGTTTTCCCCTCTCCCTACTATTGTTTCTCTTGACTGTTGAGGGTTTAAGTCAATTACTTCATCAGGCTAGGAGAGGCAAAGATTTTAGGGTTGTTGAAGTGGCCACAAATCTATTTATTTCACACCTCCTTTTCGCGGATGACATCCTCTTGTTTTTCAATGGGAGCCGCTTATAAATTCATAATATAAAAATTATTCTAGACCTTTTTATGAAGGCTACAGGTATGGATATCAACAATCGGAAGTCATCAATCACACACAAGGGAATTTCAGAGGCAGATCTAGCTTGGAATTTCAACCTACTTCCATTCAACCATATTTATTTTGGTTTTAGCATCAAGTACCTGGGGTACTCCCTCAAACCTGACTCCTATCACAAACAAGATTGGTATTGGTTGGTTTCAAAAATTGAAAAGAG
The DNA here is from genome assembly GCA_034641835.2 of Pinus albicaulis. Classification (NCBI taxonomy): domain Eukaryota; kingdom Viridiplantae; phylum Streptophyta; class Pinopsida; order Pinales; family Pinaceae; genus Pinus; species Pinus albicaulis. The sequence continues at coordinate 1,373,765,421 of CM076575.1, read as the reverse complement.
GATAAATTTTTAAAGTCACAAGTGGCTTTCTAGGGCAGGGAGATCTGTTCTTATTAAATCATTTTTGATGGCCATTTCGGTGTACTGGATTGTTCTCGCATGGGTCCCCATAGGTATTATTAACAAAATCAGAAGTATTTGTAGCAATTTCTTATGGTAAAGGAAGGAGGATAAGAAGATCCTCCCTTGGGTGGCCTGGGAGAATTTCCAAACCAAAGGAGTGGGGTGGTTGGGGTATTAGACATCTCAGACATTTTGCGACGTCCTTGGCTGCAAAATCGGGTTGGCGTGTCCTAACAACAAACATCCTCTGGACATCGGTGGTTAGAATATATTGACCCCATCCCAGTTGATGATTGGATTAGACTCCCGGAAAAAGGCACTAGAAAAGTATCCACAATCTGGAAGGCTACTTTGTTGGTGCTTGGTCTGGTGGAGAAAGGCTTGGCATGGAGAAATGGGAATGGTGAGCATTTCAGGGTTGGTTTGGACCCATGGGTGGGTTGCAATAACAGGTACATTATGTCAGATAGCTTACTGGAATCCCTTTGTCACAGAGATATAATAACTCTAAATCATATTAGCGATCCGGAAGGTACCACTATTTGGGCTCAAGCATGGAAAAATGCGAAGGACATTAGACTTGAAAACCAGTGGGAGCAAGAATGGCAGGGTTATATACTGGAATTGGGTCACACTAGAGTCCTTCTTAGAGACTCTCAAGATGATATTTTCTCAGTTCACTCTAAATCTGGAGTCTATACCCCTAAAGAAGGCTATTAGAAAATTATGAAAACAAATGAAAGGGGGAATATTGAATGGTGGTTCAAGGCGCTGTGGAAATCGGAGGGACAAGCAAAATCTAAAATTTTCTTCTGGTGCATCTTGAGGCGGAAGGTCCCCACTTGGGATATTCTCAAAAAAAGGTTTATGTATGGGACTAGATGGTGCTGCCTTTGCAATGAGGCCGAGGAAATTATCGACCATTTGTTCCTTTCATGTACCTTCTCCAAAAAGGTTTGGTATTTCACTCTAGCTCTGTGGGACATTGAAGCTATCTGGAGAGGTGAAAATTGTAGTGAGGCATGGAAATATTGGTGGGAAAATTGTAAATATCTGGGTTACAGGTGTATCCCTCTCACTATATCTTGGGGTATATGGCTTACTAGAAATAAAGATGTTTTTATGGGTACACCTTCATCTCCAAATATTGTGATGGTAGAATGCGTAGTTGTTTTATATTTCTCACCCCCTTCTGACATCTTAAATATTCCTAGGAGGGTTAGGATTGAAGTAATTGATTATGAAATTCCCTGGGCCTATTTCGAAGGGGCTGCTGATCAAGGTTCTTGTGGGGCTGGTATGATTATTCAGAAAAATCACAATTTTTCCCTGGCTGCATCTGTGGGTCTTGGTGATGTCACAAACAACTTTGTTGAAATTCAAACACTAAAAATTCTTATATGTTGGCTTATTCATTTGGGCATTGACTCGATCCAAATATTTTTGGATTCTCTAAATGTCATAAACTAGTTTAATAACTCTTAGAGATGTCAAAAATTTGTATTACTTCCAATTCTTGAAGAGATACAGGCTCTAAAATATCATTTTATATTGATTTATGTATGCCATATTTACAGGGAAAAGAATGAGGAAAATAGAGGAGAATAATGGCTTGGTGGTACATGTGTCAAACACTAGACCATATTGATTGCTGCTCTTATTGTCAATATATATCTATTGGTTTTTAGTTTTTCCTCCAGCAATGTTATACATCCTAGAGGTTTTTGTATAAAGCTTAAATATGACTTTGAACTGAATGTATATTATACTACAAAAACAAATTATACTATTGTTAATATTTGGACATATATTGATATTTTCTATTCTTATTGGGTTGCTTTCTCATATGAGAGACATGTGTTTCTTTTTTGTGGTTTTTTTGTTGTAGGGTGTTTCTCCAATTATGGAGGCCCTTTAAGTTTATTTTGATAACATGTGATGCTCTCTTTCTCTCACTGGCATGATGTTTACACTTTCCCTATGGTTTCACGGGTGTTGGCTCATGGGCAGTGGCTTTTAATGGGCTTCGTCTGATATTGGATGCGTATCTTTGATTTGGCCCTACTCTATGGGTGATGACTACATATGGAATGTTGCGGCATCTACGATGTAACATTTTTTGATTAGTTATAAAAAGTTTGTTTATTTTTTTCTGTGGAAAAACAAAAAGAAATAACTCATAAAATAAATTATTAAAATAGTAATGATAAATAAAAGGATAAACATAAAAAGAGATTAGAAAAAGAAAAATACAAACAAATAAGAATTAGGGAAAAAATCATGGAAAATTTTAAGGATGGAAATTTATCTTAAAGTTTAGAAACCTTCGTGAATCTCACTAGTCCATAGTATGCAAACCATAAAATTTTTGTTAATATATTTGTACAAATATTCAAATTTCTAATGGTTTTATATATAGTCTCTGCAAAATGTTGGCGAATTTTAAGTTTTATACTATAAAATTTGGGCAAAAAGTTTTTAGAATGAATGAAAAATTTTGAATCCTTTTTTTTGGAGAAATCATGAAAATTTAGCCCACATGTGAATATTGGCCCACAAAAATTTCCTTGGAAAAAATTATATAAAACTATTTAAAAATAAATTATAACTTGAAGAATATAAGTTAATTAAGTTGATAGGTGTATTTATTTTGGAATAATGTTTCCAAAATTTGAATTTAATTATCAATAATTATAAGGTAAATGGTAGGGATTTAACCTCCATGGAATATTTTGAAATATTGTTAGTAGTAGTCATAGATCACAAGTTGAGATTTATCTTAGAAGTAGTTATGTCATTTCTACCCTTTTAATTAAATTGATTGATTAAAAAAAAAGTAAATGAACATGAGCCATAGTTTTTTGGGCATGTGGTATTAACAAGACATGGTATTGTAACAAAACCTATTTACAGGTCAAGAATATCCATGGTAAATTTGGTGTGAATCCCCATGGTTAAAAGTCTTGTTACATGGTTTTTTAAATAAATATTTGTGTGTGTGTGTGTTTGAATCATGTATTAGTTATTTTTATAAGTAATAATAATAATAATTATAATAATAATAATAATTATAATAATAATAAACCTATTAATATAAATCATAGTCTAAACATTGCAAGGGTTTTTGTAACACTCAATGGGTCTCCTGCAACTCTCTAGCCACTAACTTAGGTAGCCATGTTTCCTCGCCCCTCTGCTAGTGCCTAATATCTTCACCTTCAATGCTATAATCTATAATGGGCTGAAATCCTTAAGAATAAGCCGTAGTGCTTTGTCAAAAAGCTTAAGGATATTTTGAAGGTAGAGATCAATGCTTCTCAGTCCATAATAAGGGGTTTTTAGCTTGTGAAACGAGGTTTCATGGGCCAGTTCATGGGAATTTTTCATTCCCTACACTCCTTGAATCAGTTGGTAAATAGAAATTGGTAGCCTTTCATAAAGTATCACTTCTCTCCCTAATCAAGGTGCGAGCTAGACATGAGTGTTAGAAATTGCAGCAAGAAAGGCTAAATTTGACTCGTGCATTGGTCAAATTTAGTAATTTGATTTTCCATGTCAACAAGATGACTTGGATTATACTCAACTTGTGTGACATGGCTTTGTCTACTAGTTTACTTAGTAAATTCGAGTTATAGGCTAGAATTAGAGTTGTGCATATAGTGATTGTTAAAATTTAGCATTCTAGATCTGTTTGACTCGATTGGCTGAGCTCAAGTAACCGATTGAGTCAGTGGAAGGTGTTAGTGTTAGTATTTGCATCCTTCCCCCAGTGATCAAAATTAACTCTTTCATATCATTTTAGGGGTCCCACTCAAATTTTTTTTATCATTCCACTAGGTCATGCAAAAATTTGGTCACTTGGTGTAGATTTTCATCAAAGTTCCCTCTTTTCAAAAATGTCATTACATCACTTGTTGGCTCACTTTGTCACTTGCTGAGTGTCCATTATTTCATGAGATTACATCACCCATTCAGTCATGTCATCATGAATTACAGTCAGTTAAGGTTCCCATTAGGCCTTAGGGTTTTCAAAGTCCAATAACACATAATTTCCATTGCATAAGACCGACAAGTGAGAGAGTGATCAAATAACTTCTCTTTACTATGTAAATATGATTTGTAAGGAGTAAATTTTATTTCAAGACGCAATTTTCATTTCAAAATTTAATTTTTATTTTTCATTATGTAATTTTATGTGACTCAATTTGTAATAAGTTCATGGCTCCCAAGCTACCAACTCAGAGTTCCATGTGCCAAAGCATCAAAATGTCAAAATCTAAGTGTCTCAATCCATCAAATGATCAATTGTCAAAGAATGAATTCATAGTGAAACGGTATAGTTTCAAAGTTCAAAAATGAATGTGAAGATGGTAAAGTGGGTCCCAAGGCCCAAAACATCAAATCCATCAAGTATAAAGCTCGTCAAGACATCAAATTCACTCTTATTTTTTCCTCACAACATCGAGCCACCACTTCCATAGCTTGAATTTCTAGTTTGAAGAGCAAAAGAGTGGTTTCTTTGGTGGCATTACGCTCTTGTAACTAGCGTTGCACACCTGCTAAGTGTGCTACGCTCCTGGCAGAGAGGGCGCTGCGCTCTTGGCCTTTTTTCTTAGCAAGCTCTAAAATTCATCCAAATTGATTCTAACCTACAGTAAATGTTCTCACCATCTCTTAACAAGTAAGCAAGACACAATTTCCACCTCCTTGCATTCTTCAAGAGCAATTTTCGTGATGTTTGAGTTTTCATGCAAAATTTGGAGTTTGTCTAGTTAAAAACCCTAATCTCATTTACTCATTCCCAATTTGATTCCATAAGACCTCACATGTCCTTCCCACATCATAGTGAAACCTATTCCTACCCCTACATTACTATATCTCTGTCCCTAAATCCCTTTTCCCCTAAACCCTAATTCCCAGGCATTGCAATTTCCTAGGCACCCATTACCATCAAACCTGTAATAAAATTACCATTCCCAATTCCCTAAACATTTTAACCCCCCACCACCTCCCTAAGTTTACTAACCCCTTCCACTATCTTCCTAATTTTCCTACTCCATTCCCCACTCCAATTTCCTCATCCCTAGGGTTTCTAGACGAAAATACCATGGAGGAGGAGAACATAGACTACATGGAGGAAGAAGAGAGGGAATAAAGAAGGGCACATAAGGGAGGAGGGATTCTAAGACTTGAGCCCACCAACACCATACTGACATCTCCCATGTCTGTCACTTGTTTCAAGCATGTTGGATGCTTTGATTTTTGTGAAATGATAAAAAGAGTCCAACACCACCCTTTTTTAGTAGAATTTTCACATCAAACATTCAGGATAATCAAGTGACCCTTGCTGGTGTGAATTTCACCATATATACATCCATCATTGTAGCTACCATTGGAATTCCAAATGTAGGTGAGAAGTGGTTCAAGGCCAAAGACTTGGATGATCACTATTATGAGCCATACATCAAGCCAAGGTACAAAAATGAAGGAAAGAGAGTTTTTCCTTTCAATTACCTCCTTGATAGGTATGCCCCCATGATCAAAATCATCATGAAGTACTTCTCTTATGAAGGAAGGTTCTCTAGACTTTATACCTACCATATTAGACTCTCATGCACTTCACAAGGGTTAAGATGCTCAATATTCCTTATTATCTATTTAGGAGCATTGAAAAAATGGCATACATTGTACAAAAGAGAGATTATGACCAGCAGATGAATAGCCTCTTTCACCACTCTCTCATCAAGATCATTTTCCTCCATCACCTTGACTAGTTAAACAGATCATGGGACATTTTCATTTCCAATGAAATATTCACTGCTCCAAAAGCTCAACTTGTTGAAGATATGACTCCCCCATCTCATTCTACTACATATATTCCTCCATCTCAGCATATAGCACCTATTTCTTCATCATATCAGCCTACTAGACCCATTTCATCACCATCATCACAATTTCAGAGTCAGATTGGCTCATCTAGCAGAGTTATGGTCAAAAAGACTAAAAGGGATGAAATGGGCACATTGGCTAGAACATATCAGAGAGGGAATAGGAAAGTGTTTGCTCCACATATTATGGAAGGGACCTTACCTTATTCATTGGAAAATTAGGTAAAGGGAAATAAAAATAATAAAAAGGTATATGTTCATGAGGAAGTTAGACATAAGGAGGAATACCTCCATGAGACAGAGACAAAATTTTATCTTGTTGAATTGGATCAACAAAATTATTATGACACTTCCTTGATTATCAAGAAGAAGGATGCCCAAATTAGAGAGCTTCAGACTAACTTAGATAGATCTAAGTATTTCATTTATTTTCTTGATCAGGAAAACAATCAACTCCAAACCAAGTAGACAACCATGGAGATGCAACTTCTCAAGGAAAAGAGAGAAGAAAACAAGGAAAAGGTATTTATTTATGAGGCTTAAGATAGATATGGTGAAAATAATGAGGAAGAAGAAAAAATTCCAAGAAAAAGGCCAAGGACCAGAAGCCTGAAAAGAGATTTAGAATTAGAGCAACAAAAGGAACAAGAATTAGTAGATGAGCTCACCTTGAATGAGAAATTTTTCATAATGATAAATGAGAAAAAGGAGAATTGGTTTGAGAGTGTTAATAAAAATCTTGAGAACCTAATGGAGAAGGAAAATAAAGATAATGGCATACAGAGGAGGGTGGAAAAGCACTATTTCAAAAGAAACCAAATTGCAAGATCTAAGCTCAAGAAGGTCAAGTCAAAGCTTGATAACCTAATCATGCAAGAGGAGAAGAGGAAGCTTGAAATCCTTATTGAAGCCTCCCTCCATGCTTAAAACACAAATTAAGCAACCATTATTCAAATTTTGGCAATTTTTTGGAAATTTTGAAGATTTTTTGAATTTTTATGCATCTCTTGACAGTGACTAGACAATTTGACTGTCAGGAGCGCAACGCCCTAGGTGTTGCGCTTCTTCTAGGGACCTCCATTGGTCAAACCAAGACCACCAGTAGATTCAAAATGATGAATAAATGTAGGTTAGAAACTTTTCTAATCAGATTTAGGTAGAATACTTAGCAAAAAAGTAAACAAAACACGTAAAAAACCATGTTTCTGCCCTCTTTTTGAGCTTGGGGCTGCGCTCCTAACCAGTCTTGGGAGATTGAATTTTTGGGGGGTCAAATATGGTTAATTTTGGAAACTAAGCATAGATCTAGAAACTAGACAAGACAATATTTCCAATGAGCTATCCTGAGCTCAATTTGGACACTGATAACCCCTCCAAAACTTGGTTGCAAGATGGATTTGCGCTCCTGACACTAGTGCTACACTCGTGACCAGGCACTGATAATTTTGAATTTTCTTTGAAATTTTGACTTTCACCTTGGAAAATCATGTTTTTACTGATGTAATTCATGGATTTAAATGTAATAATGATTTTTATGGGTTAACTAGGGGTAAATACATTAGGTAAAACTCTTTGAGAGGATTGATGAATCAGTTTCATTAGAGTTAGGGATGAATCAGTTTGACCACCCTACACTCTAGGTATCAGTTCAAAATTTTGTGGATCAGCTCCACAACTCAGGGATTCGACCCCTAAGGTTGGGATAAGTTGTTTGATGGTTATATCTTTCATTTCTTGACTCATTTCACAGGTTGTATGTTGTTGTATTGATAAGAGACATTAGTTTATTTAGATTTTGGCAGGAATATATTGGATGAGTTGCAACTATTCTTTTGGGATTCATGTGGTATTGTGATTTGAAATATTTTCTTCTTAATTTTTAATATGTATGAATGTTTTGTATCTTTCATGTTCATTCCAGCTCTATGATATGTTTATTTCTCAATTTTGATAGGGATAATACATCTCTTATTCTCTGTTTTGGGAGAATCACCATAGTTTGTTCAATTCCTTCAGTTTAAAATGAATTCATGCACTGTCATGCTCTTTTTAGTACCTCACCATCCTAATCCATCTCACTAAGAACCCTAAATTGTTAGAGTTCCTACCTACCTTGCCCCATCAGATGCCTACAATTTTGATCTTATTTGCCTTGGTCTAGTTACCTCTTTGACCTAATTCACTCATCCAGCACACAAATCAAACAATCAAAACCCCTATGCTACTATACCTAGCCTAAAAACTAATTGATTTAGCCCTCTTAGCTGTGATCCCTTGGATAGATCCCTCTCTTTCTTAGTAGGGCTAGCTACTTGGCGAGAGCTTGGCCTATAGTTACCTTTTCTGGTCTCTTCTCATCCTCAAAGATTCGACAGAGTGCTAACAAAAGGTCAGTTGAGTAGTAGAATTGTTGTTAAATCATTGATATCTTAGTTAAATAGTCAATAAAATAACAATATATAGAAATGCATGGAATTTGAATTTCCTAGCAGGAGTGGAGGAAAAGGCACATTGTTATTATCAATTGTATACTAGTTGAGTGTAGGCTTGGCAGTTAAGCAAGTGAATCATTCCTTGTGAATTGTGCAAGAAAATAAAGAATTTTTTATCTTTTAGGAGTTAATTTCCTCAAGTATTTCACAAGGAAATAGGATCAATTTGGGGCCTTGAATTGGCTAGTTGTTGGCTAGAGTAGGATAGTCAGTAGAAGAACAAGTTCACAGTGTAGGGTGTGCTTTAGGATCGAAGAAAAACATTGTAATAGTTTCTCACTGTCATCTGATTAATGAAAAGTAGTGGAGGGGTTTTTCCCAGTTGGGTTCCCATGTAATTAATTGTGTTATTGTGGTATTTTAATGGGTTCATGACAATGTATGTGTTTATAAATTGTGATTTCCATTACGCAGAATAGTAGAGGAAAAATTTAATCTTTTTTTTCAGTTCGAATACATCACTATTAGAAATTTTTATTAATTTATACATGGTATCAGATCACAACTCACACTAGAAACCATTCTATAGAGCCTCTCATTCATATATTTCGATTTGCAGATTCAGTGAAGCAGTTTTCTTCCATGCGGGAAAATGTATTTCAACGAGTTGAGATTAGAGTATAATCTTGAGGGAACCTCGAATTTCATAGCTTGGAAGGAGATGATGGAAGTAACACTCAATGATAATGGAGTGTTGGAATACACCAAAAATGACATTCAACAACCAAAAACATAGGATGCATAGCACTTAGCCCAATGGAAGAAGGATACCAAAAAATCTAAGAGGATCATCCTAGAGGGTGTGAGAGACCACATAGTTTCAAATTTAGATGACAAGGAAAATCCATTTACTATGTGGAAGACCCTCACTAAATTATTCAAAAATAGCAGTGATGCCAAGAAATTAGCATTTAGGGACAAGCTCAGAAACATATGCATTCAGAAAGGAGAAACCATTCCACATTACCTCTCCAGGTTTACTCGGTGTCGATCAGCTTGAAGGAATTGGAGAAAATAATCCTTCTTCATAACTAGTGAACCTAGATCTCCTAGGCCTTCAAAAATGTTGGCACAGCTACCAAGACTTTTTAAATGGAAGGGAAAAATTACCAAATTGGGATATACTTTGGTCCGATGTGGTGTAAGAATAAATTTGGTGGAACACTAGAGATAGAGTAACATCCATATTTGAGAAGGAAGATAATTTTTCCTTGGTTGGGAAGGGAAAGAAAGGCAAGGGCAAGTAGGCCCAAAGAAAATCAAAGTCCAACCAAAAAAATTTCAAGAAGAATAATCTAAGAAAGATAAAAGAAATTCACTGCCATTAATCCGGGCACTATGAAATGAAGTGTTCACACAAGAATTATAACAAGAAGGCTTCAGGAAGAGCGAGAGGTGAAGCACTTGCCTCACAATTCCAATTATACTTCACCCTAATTTCATGCATGGAAATCACTACAACGGGGAGTGTGTGGTATCTAGATTCAGGTGCCTCGTTCCACATGAAAGGATGCAAAGAATTAATTAGCAACCAAAAGGAGAAGGATCTCCATATGAACATAGAACTTAGGGCTAATGGGTAGTACAATACCAAAGGAATTGGAACTGTAACCTTTAAGAGGGATTCAGGTTCCCACATTCATTTGAGAGATGTTATGTATGTACCCGGGTTGAAGAATAACTTGATATTTGTAGTTCTATTAGAGGATCATGACTATGATTTTGTTTTCAGTAAGGGGAAAGCCTTTCTAAGACATGTAGCTACCAGGAAGGTGAAACATATTGGAGTTCGAGTGAAAAATATCTCTACAAATGTGAGGTGGAATATTGTGTTGAACTGAGCATTAAGGTAGTTGAAATGAAAATTCAATATGTTAGATAAATTTGGCACAGGTGCATGGGACACTTACACCATGGAGCATTAAAAATGATGTAGTATATTACCACTGGTCTCCCAAGATTCTCCTTTACTCATCATGATGTTTACAAGGGATGCACATTCAGGAAATATGTCAAATCCACCTTCCAGGGCCGAAATAGTAGAGCTAGAGAAATCTTGGAGCAAGTCCACTTTGATGTATGTGTACAATTTTATACAACCTCTACAGCAAAACACATTTACTATGTAGTTTTTGTTGATTACTTTTCAATAAATTGTTGGATATTCTTCATGCAGAAGAAGGATGAATTTTTCTCAAAATTTGTTGAATTCAAAGCATTGGTTGAAAAGGAGACTGGTCAAAGTTTGAAATTCTTGAGAAGTGACGATGGAGGAGAATTTTTTTCTAGCACCTTTAAGGACTTTTGTGCCAAAGAGGGTATTAGAAGAGAACCGATAGTAGCCCATAATCCACAGCAAAATGGGGTGGCTGAAAGGAAGAACATAATCATTGTGGGAGCATTAAGAGCCATTTTGCATGATCAAGGGTTGCCATTACATCTATGGGAAGAAGCATGCACCACTGCAATTTATTTGTAGAACAGGATCCCTCATAGAATACTTGGCCTGATCACACCCAAAGAATATTTCTCTAGGAGGAAGTGAGATGTATCTCATTTTTTAGTTTTTGGAGATATTTCTTATTTTCATGTATCCAAGTATAGCAGGAAGAAACTTAAGCTTACAACTTAGATGGGAGTATTTGTAGGATACACAGAGACACCACATAATTACCGGGTGTATTTTTCCTCAATCGTGGTGAAAATAGTGAGGAGAGATATCTAATTTGATGAGGATAAGGCTAAGAGATGCTATATAGAGAGAGAGAGTTGAGTATCCCACTAGAGGAGGATCTTCTGGTTCCAAAGGAGTAGCCTCATGCAAAGCTTCAAGACGTTATGGAGCAGCTACAAATGGAGGAGAAGGCAGGAGGCCTAGTGGAGGCACCCACTCAACCAGATAATTACAGAGAGGGGAGGAAGAGAACTAGAGAAGCTGAAAGGTTGGTATAGGATGCACGGGAGCATGTGGGAGCTAATACATCTTAGCATAGGTTGAGAAGGTCACCAAACAGGTACATTGGACATATGGCTCTCATGACAGAACTCATTGAGACAAATCCTTCTTAATTTTAGTAATTAGTACTCAACCAATGTGGGCTGATGCCATGGTGGAGGAGTATGACTCCATAATGATTAAAAGTGTATGGGAGGTGGTACTAAGACCATAAAATGAGTCATTGGTTGGTTCCAAATGGATTTACAAAGTGAAGCATTCAATTGATGGGAGCATCGAGAACTACAATGCCATATTTGTGACCAAAGGATTTTCTTAGGCAGAGGGAGTGGAATATAAGGAAACATTTGCACCAGTGGCAAGATATTCCTTGATCGGAACCATTCTAGCATTAGCTTCACAGATGCGGTGGAATTTCCAAGAGATGGATGTGAAACCCACCTTTCTTAATGGTGTTGTTGAGAAATTTATTTACATATAGCATCCAAAGGGATTTGATACATATGATAGGGAGACACATGTGTGTAGACTCAAAAGAGCCTTGTATGGTCTCAAATAGGTGGCCTGAACATGGTACACTCAGATCGACACATATCTCAATGGATTGGGCTTCACTAAAAGTGAAGCATATGCCAATATCTATCACATTGTGGTAGATGGAAATTTTATTATCTTGGTATTGTATGTTGATGACTTGATACTTACAGGGGATGAGAAGTTGATCCATGCTTGTAATAAGGACATTTCATGAGAATTTGAGATGAAATACATGGGATTTATGCATTAATTCCTTGGGTTGGAAGTATGGAAAGGTGGCGGTGAGATGTTTGTGAGTCAGGGGAAGTATTCCTTTGAAATACTTCAAAGATTTCACATGGAGAACTATAAGCCTATGGACACACCTATAGCTACAAAATAGAGGAAGGAGAGTGTTTTTTCAGGAGAGGTAGTAGATGCTACCATCTACAAACATATTTTAGGATACTTGATGTACTTGGTGAACCTAAGGCCTGACATATGCTATATAGTTAATAAGTTGAGTGAAGCCATGGTGAATCCTACCAAGTTGTATTGGAAGGTAGCAAATCATGTGTGAGGTACCTCAGAGGAACAACCGAGTATGGGTTATGGTACAGAAGGATAGAGGGAGTGAATCTCAAAGGATTCATCAATTTATATTGGGAAGGGATTCCATAAGACAGGAAAATTACTTCCGGTGTTGTCTTGAATGTTGGGTCTACAGTCATTTCATGGTATAGCAGGAAACAAAGGTTTGTGGCACTCAACTCAACAGAGGCTGAATACATGATTGCAAGTAAAGAAACATGTGAGGCCATATGGATGAGAAAAATACTTGTGAATATTTTTAGTCAACAAATGGATCTAACAATAATTTATTTTGATAATAATAGTTGTATTAAACTCTTTGAAAATCCATTATTTTATGACAGGTCGAAGCACATCGATATTAGGTACCGTCACTTGCGAGATTGTGTGTAGAAGAGAATTATGATGCTACAATACATTCCAACTAAGGAGCAGGATGCAGATATCTTGACAAAGGATATTTCAAGAGGAAAATTCGAATTCCACAGGTGCAGGATATGTGTGGTGAAAAATCGCTTTCTTCCTAAGAGGGAGTGTTAGAAATTGTAGCAAGAAAGGATAAATTTGACTTGTCCCTTAGTCAAATTTATTAATTTGATTTTCCACATCAACAGGATGACTTGGATTGTAGTTAAATTATGTGACATGGATTTTTCTACTAATTTACTCAGTAAATTCAAGTTATAGGCTATAAGTAGAGTTGTGCATGTAGTGATTGCTAAAATTTAGCAATCTAGTTCAATTATTTTCAATTTGACTCAGTTAATTGAGCTCAAGTAACTAGTTGAGTTAGTTGAAGATTAGTTGAGTAGTAGAATTTTTGTTAACTCATTTATCACTCATTTAAACTAGTCAATTAGCTAAAAATATCCCATACATGCATGGAATTTGAATTTCCTAGCTAGAGAGGAGGAAAATGCACATTATTATTTTCAATTGTATACTAGTTGAGTGTACACACTTTCCAGTTAAAGAGTTTGAATAATTGTTAGGTCCATATAATACTATTGCATTTCCCTTATTTTTATTGTTAGTGTAGCCCCATATTTTTATTTTTGTTCCCATGTATCCCCCTTATTGTTATTTTTATTGCCCATAGAAACCCACTATTGTTATTGTTGTGCCCTTACATTATTATTGTTATGTAGGCTCTTATTATATTGTGAACCCTTAGACTCCTATATATACCAAGGAGGTCTTATCATTTGTATCATTCAATAATTTTTCATTTATGTGATGTAAAGGAGGTTTCCCCCTCAAAGAGGCTAATTTTTAAGTTGTTTGTCTATCTCTTTTGTGATTTGGTTACATAATATTTGGTATCAGAGCTTTGGATTCTAGGGTTTCACTGATGCAAACATGTCATATTGTAATTTTGGCTATAATTTTTTTATAAAAAGTTTTAGAAGATGAAATTTTTACCACGTGGATTCATAATCTTGATGAAACTCCTGTAAAAATTTCATATATTGTTTTGCTATATTCTCTGAGATATTGTTTGAAGAAGTTAGGGTTTGTGCATGCTCCATAATTCAGTCTCAAATAGGTGACCTTGGGAAACTTGTCATGTCTTCCTCTACGAGAATCGGATTTTAATTTCGTAAAAAGTTACTGAAATAACATAGAGTTTAGTATTTCTTTTATTGTTTTTAGGGATGAAGGTTGAAACATTGACACGTGGAACTTTGTAAAATTTCGCTCTACTGAACTAATATATAGTCAGATCATCGTGGGATATTGGGAATAAATTTATCTTGTAGAATCTAAATTTGGTCTAACTTAAGGAATTGAAAATAAGGCTCATATGACTACCACAAGACCAAATTTCAGACCTTATAGAGCCGAAATTATAGAGATATAAGAGCTCCAATATATAGCTCCAAAAAACAAGGAAACAAATGTTTATTTTTTTATAAATTTGCATAACTTTTGTTTGAAAAATCAGTTTGAAGTGATTCAATGGGAATAGTGAAGCATATATATCGTTGCTTGATTCCAAAATTCCTCAAAACAAAAAAAATGAACACACCTAGTAAGAAACCAGAAATATATTCTATGACCCATGAAGAAGAGGAAGAAATGCAACATGATATATCAAATTTACAAAACCAAGTGCAACAAATTTCGCTCTCGCAAAAAGTAACAAAAAATGAATTGGAAGCCATGATGAATGTTAAGATAGATGGTATAAAAAGGAACATGGTATTTTTCAATTATGGTTTAAAATCTAAATGGAAGAAATGATGAATGTTAAGATAAAGGGGTTGAAGGAAGGTTTGGAATGTTGCTAGACGAAAGACTTCCTAGTGGTGAAGGGAAAATCCATGAAAATCATGATGAGGAAAAAATGGATATGAATTATTATTTTAGAGACTACAATGTTGGGTATAAGAACCACAACATTCCAAAGATCGATATGAGGAATTTTAATGGAAAGGATCAAGTAACATGAATACTGCATATGGAGAAATATTTTGATCTCCATGATGTGCAACACATACAAAAGGTACACATTGTAACTTTATATTTAGAACCCAACAAGTTTGTCTGGTATCGATGGATTTGTTCTCGTAAACCACTTGTCACTTGGTCAATTTTTACGGATGAAATTATAGCACATTATGAGGATACAAAGAGAAAAACCTTATTTATCCAATTGATAAATATCAAACAAAAGGGTTCAAGGTTGGAGCACATTGAGGACTTACAAAAATTAAATATCAGGGTAATTGATATTCCAGAGGAGCATAGGATTGATGTCTTCATAGGTAATTTAAAGGATAACATCCAACATGAGTTTCGCTTTTGGGAACTTGATTCATTGCAGAAGACATTCAGGGTGGAAAGATAAGTTCAAAGAAAAAATATAGCAACAATGAAGTATGCCACTCACAACTATAAAGACGGAAGTATTGTTTCTCCTATCCTTCCACAACCTACAAGTTTTACACCACAAAAATTGGAGGAAAAAATAGAAAAAAGGCTTTGTTACAGTTGTGATATCAAATAAACTAAAGGTCATAAGTGTACTGACAATAAATTATTCTACATAGATTGTGAAGAGGAGGAAGAAAAGGAACAAGAAACATCAAAAGAGGAGGATATACACCATGAACCAACCCCTAATAAAGAATAAATGAATAAAACCATATATTTCAATGCATTGGCGGGAATTACCACTCCTCAAATGCTCAATATAGAAGGATATATCAAGAAGAAAAAGGTAATAGTGTTGATTGATTCATGTAGTACCCATAAATTTGTTCATTGTAAGATGGCCAAGGAATTTAATCTCTTCCTATATCCATCACGAAAGTGTCAAGTGATTGTTGACAATTGAGGAGCTATGAATTTCTCTAGAAAGTGCCATAATATCAAGCTAACCATGGGGGAATATGTATTTAATATTCCAATGCTTTCTGTTCCAATGGGGGATGTTGATGTTGTACTAGGATTCTAATGGTTACAATCTTTGGGGATGATATCTTATAAT
The DNA here is from genome assembly GCA_034641835.2 of Pinus albicaulis. Classification (NCBI taxonomy): domain Eukaryota; kingdom Viridiplantae; phylum Streptophyta; class Pinopsida; order Pinales; family Pinaceae; genus Pinus; species Pinus albicaulis. Next base: position 1,373,749,422 of record CM076575.1, on the reverse strand, counting down.
TTTCAAGAACTTTTCTTGAATTTTTTTTGGCAAGGAAAGGAATTTGAATTAAGATGTATCACAGGGAAACCAGGAAAGATAATTAGCTCTAATGGCATGACTAAACTTCTGAAGAAAGAAAAATGGGGCGTATTTGCACAATTATGCTCACTATAGGTTACAACATCAAAATCATCTATTTCTCAAGATCTTCAAAAAGTCTTAGAAAAACATTCCAAGGTATTTGAGACTCCCAAAGGCCTCCCACCTATTCATGATCATGATCATGCTATTCATTTAATTCCAGGAAGTGTTATTCTGAACATCAGAATTTATAGATATCCCTATGCCCAAAAGAGTGAAATTTAGTGTATTGTTGTAGAAATGCTAGAGGCTAGTATAATTCAACCTAGTGAAAGTTACTTCTCTACTCCAGTGGTATTGAGGCATAGGAAGGATGGATCATGGTGCATGTTTCTAGATTATAGGGAGCTCAACAAGCTCACTATTAAAGAATAATTTCCCATTCATGTCATTGATGAATTGTTCGATGAATCACCTGTAGAAATTTACTTCACCAATATGGATCTTCATTCAGGATATAATCAAATTAGAATGAAGACTGGAGACATTCCGAAAACAACATTCAAAACCCATGATGGTCATTATGAATCTTTGGTCATGCCATTTGGCCTTACTAATGCACCTTCAACATTTCAAGGTTTTATGAATTCCACTTTCAAACCCTTCCTTAGAAAATTTGTGTTAGTATTTTTGATGATATACTAATCTATAGCAAGTCTTGGAAGGATCATGTTCAACATGTTGACAGAGTTCTCAAACTATTGGAGGAGAAACAATTATATGCAAAAACCTCCAATTTTTTATTTGGAGTATAGGAGGTGGAATACTGAGGTCATATTGTATCTCATGAGGGTGTTAAGGTATACCCTAACAAAATCAAATTCATTAAGGAATGGAAAATCCCCACAGCCATAAAGAATATTTGAGGATTTCTCGGGTTGACAGGGTATTATCACAATTTTGTTAAGAATTATGGGAGAATAGAAGCACCTATAACAACATTGTTGAAGAAATATGCATTTTCTTGGAATCCAGAAGAACTTAAGGCCTTTGAACATCTTAAGGAGGCAATGTGCCAAGAATTGGTCTTAGCTTCACCTAACTTCACAAAAACCTTTATTATGGAATGTGATACCTTAGTAAATGGAATTGGTGTTGTTTTAATGCAATAAGGGAGACCCATTGATTCTTAAATTCATCCAATCAAATGCAATTATTTTACACAAACATATTTATGAGAAGGAAATGTTGGAAATACTACATGCACTAAAGCAATGGAGACCTTACCTAATAGGGAGACACTTCAAGGTAAAAACAGATCACGAAAGTATTAAATAATTTTTGGAACAAATATTATCTTCGGAAGAGAAGAAAAAATGGGTCAAAAATATGTTAGGTTATGACTTTGAAAACGTCTACAAAAAAGGGAAGAAAATTTTTGTTTCATATGCACTCTCAAGAAAGGATGACGATGTGGAAGCATTGTTTTGTGCCATTTCTATTATCCAACATGATTGGATAACTGAAGAAAGGGATGAATGGAAGAATGACGAAGAGGTGTGGACACTCATTCAAAAATTGTGGCAAGATCCCAATACATTTTATACATTTATCAGTGGAAAAATGATTCATTATGGTACAAAGAACACTTGTATATTTGTAAGAATTCCCAACTCAAGAAAAATATTATTTTGGAATTGCACACATCCCCCTTAGGATGGAACTCCATATTTTTGAAAACTTACCATAGGGTCAAGAAGGAATATTTTAGGGATGGCCTTAAATTTGATATTCAGAATATTGTGGCAGAAAGTTTGGTTTTCCAACAAAATAAAGTTGAGACAATTAAAACCCCGGGCCTATTACAACCTTTACCCATTCCAATTCAACGTTGTGAGGAGGTATCAATGTATTTTATCATAAGTTTACCCAAGTCTGAAGGAAAGAGTGTTATTGAGGAAATCCCTTCTACGGATAGAAGCGATCCCTCTAGCCCAATGAGTGGGTCTAGTAACAAACAAGAAAAAATCAAGCAAACTCTCCTATCTTAAATCAGAATGACATGAGAGAGGAAGATGGCCTACCTTACTCCTATGTAGTCACTTGTTGATTTTAATCCTGGTCTCCTCACTTCCAATCTTGCTCCTTGCTTTCACTTACATACTAACACCTTCAAGAATATCAAACAATGACAAACAAAGAAACAATAGTATATGCACTATAATGTAAACCATATGATAGATCAAGGAGAATCATACTAAGCAGGTAATCATTGACAAGCTTATGGAAAGTAAAACATGCCTTTTATTATTGATAAATTAAAGAGGGAAGCATACAACTGGTGCCTTGATGTTATAGGCCTCCTTCGAGATGGTTTTCAGAATCCAAGCCAAAGACTTCAAGCACTCCTTATCCTTAGAATTTTGGCAGCGTTTAGGTGCACTCGAGCACTAGAAAGAAAACCAGAAATGACCATCCATTTGGGGAAGACATGGCATTCATTTATAGGGAAGATAAAGAGGTTAAGGATCCATAAAAGAGGGAGGAAGGTCCAAATATTAAGGGGGGATCCTTAAAGGTAGGATCAAGGACTCAAAATGGGAGAACTTGACTCAATCTTCATCCAACTGATACCATACTTATGTTCTCAAGACTTCTAGAGGAAGAAGCTTCTACTCCATTTTTGGAGAACCTACCTGAAGAGGACCAACGTGAATTTTACCTTTAATCCCTGCACTTCCAATGTTGTTTACAAGTTACACAAAGGGTGATAACAGCGAGGCCATATAGGAGAGAACCACACTAGGGTTGAAAAATAAGGTTTTTTACAATCTTTCTCCAGAATTTTTGTAATGCACTGACTCTCCATTTCTTCAGGGATGTTTTGAGCATGTTATTCATGGTGAATATGTTTTCATAGATTTTTCGCTTTGTGAATTTTTTGGCATGAGTGACACAAAGGATGACACTTTGGATAGTGAATAGGGAATGTGACGAAATATTGTGTAACAGATGCCCCGTAAATCATTAAATTAGAATGAGAAGTGATGGTTGATATGCTTTATCAGTCAAGTCAAGGACTTTGGGAAACCACCATCAGGAGACCTGAAAATCAAACATGATAAAATATATGACATCTCTGATATGAATATTTTTTATATTAAATTGTTGAATAGGCATTAAATAACACATGAATCCATGGCATGGGTGCAACAATCTGACTAGATAGGATCAAATGTATGGATCCACGACATGGTCGCAACCATCTGTATAGAAGGTATCTTGTGTAAAATCATGAATACTCCACATAGCCTGGATTCGACCAGATGTGGTTCAGGGTCTTTGTATTTGTCTTGATCCATCCAACATACGAATCTAACCATGTGAATTTATGTGTTGATTTCAAATATGGTAGAAACCACCTGATTACTGATCAATGAGGTAAATCGTTAACAGACACGAGATAAACCACCAATAATGACGATGGCCCTCAAGGTACGAAAGCGCAATGTACAATTGTGAATAAGGGAGTTGAAGTTGAACACTTGCAAAATCATTTGATCGAAGGAAAATTATGTGAACCTGTCGTCAAATGTGAAGAAATTTCCATTGAGGCATGGAAGCTCCAAGGTACTAAAAGGGATTTTCTAGATCAACTTCCTGGATAATGAGCTAATGTCGACAGGAAGCGATCCATCGAGGGAAGGCCATAATGTTTCCCACATCATCAACACGAAACGTAGGATTTCTCAAGGTAGACAGGAATGATTCAAGATTATCCAAGAGAGGGTCAGATAAGTGTAAGAGGTTTGAATTTTTCATATAGGACTTATCTTGAACATATCATTGACATGACTCTAGATGTTGCTAGCATTTGACTCAAAATGGGATCAATGGTCATGGTGACAAAAAGATATGATCGAATGAGAGGAAAATGGATTTCCCAACCAAGGAATGCAAGCGACAAAGAGAGGATAACCAAAACCCGACACAAGACGCAGAAAAGTGTCATGTTCAAGAGCGACATGTTGTCGTTAATACAGAATAAAAGACATGTTTACTTCCATTTTTACCCACTATTTCTAGTGAGTACCTCTTTATTATTTATAGCAAGCTTAAAGAGGATACCATATGATTAGTGTATAATTTCACCCTTTGAATGAATCCATCCTAGTAAATTTAACGAGTCCCAAGAAGGAGTAACTTGGTCTTGTCATGATAATAAGTCCTTCGTTGTTTAAGTTTTACGAGTTCGACGGAGGGGTAACTCGGTATATTTTTCATGTTTAGGGAGTTTGAAAAAGATATGGAAAAGAAAACTCCAAAAGGCCCCTTTTCGTAGATAGTCCCTCGAATCTGAAAAGGTAGAAAATAATGTCTGAGAGAACCTAATAGTCATGTTTGACTAAGGTATTCCTTTTTGTAATTATTATATCTTAGTCCAGAAAAGGGTTAAACTTATACTGAGTAGACGTCAATTCATGTACTTTAACGAGCTCAAAAGGACAAGTGCTCGACAATATTTTCATATTTTGGGAGTCTGAGAAGAGTTGAAAGAGGACTCCTCCTAGACGAACGAGTGGTGTAAAAGGAAGCAACTAGTTCTCGTGATGATGGAACTAATCAAAACAAGTAAAGGCCAAGAGGCTGGCTAATAATACCACTCATCACAGTGGTTCCCCGGGAAAGGGTAAAAAAACCAAGTGAAAGAGCATGATCGGCCAAGTAGATGGTGATGATGGAATGATAAAACCAAGGCTCATCTAGCAAAATAGGCTGCAAAAATGGAAATTACAAGATGTAGAATGAGAATAGTTTCATTTTTACACAAGCTTGAAATGAAGACAAACTATGCTTGAAATTGGTTTCATTTGTTTTACAAGCTTGAAATACGATAAAAAATTATGCTTGGAATAATTTTACATGCCCCTAGCATAATGACTCAATTCGAGGTACATGCCGCCAAGCTTCAATTCATTCTCCTAGGTATACTTTTGGTTACTAACAAGTGGATGGAATTAAGGTTAATTTATGAGATCAAGTGAAAGAATTGACTAGGAATTTACAAGATCTATTCAAAGACTCAAATTGAAAAGGGATTTGTTTCATTTTTAATGAGCTTGAAACAGTAAAAGAGCTATGCTCATAAGGACCTATTTCATTTTTCAACAAGGCTTACATAGTAAAATAACTATCCGCATAATAACTTGTTTCATTTTTTAACGAGGTTGACACAGTAAAAGAACTATCCTCATGACACCTTGTTTCATTTTTTAAGGAGCTTGACACAAGAAAATGAAGTATGCTCCAACACCTTGTTTCATTTTTTAATGATCTTGACACAAGGCAAGGATATTTGTTCCAAATTTTTTTTCATGGCCCATAAGAGGTCATGGCTTCTAAGAGGTTATCATCAGACGAGAGAACAACACTCTGGAAATCAGGGTCCAATGCCCCCAGTACATGATGCACTATATCACTGACTAGATCATCAGTAGACACGGGCATGGAACAGGTTGTCACATAATTAACATATCATGGAAAAGGTACCAATTTCATGTAAGGACCACTTAAGTATGATGGCTGATTAGGAGCCAGATTAGGACCAATTAATGAAAGTTGATCAATTGTCACAATTCTTATTTCATGCATGAAACACATCACACAAAAAATAGAAGAGGAAGGAGATCCCATGACATAAATATAGTCACGACCGAGAAGTAAATTAAAATAAAAAGGGCCTTGGAAAACCTTCACATTGATGTAGACAATCTTTCCTCCCAAAATAATAGGCAAATTTGGAAGGATCCCTAATAGTTGACTAGTTCCTCTGTTAAAAGCTAATAGATTATGTATAACAAGCACAAGTTGCGGATAACCTAAATCTTTCCCAGTAGTTGAAGACAAAATACTAACATATGTGCCTTAATCTATTATTGTGCTAGGTACGACCACATTATAGGCTTGTAATATGATATCAAAGGGCACGTAAGAAGGAAGAAAATATATTGTCAGTCGATTCCAATCAAAGGAATCGACCAGACTAATTGGAGGGGGTGTCATGGGAACATGATAATTACCACCTTGTGTTATGGGAACGAGAGGATAACCTTCTTGTACCACGGGAATGGGAGGATTTCCCTCCAATTCATAGGAATCCGAAGAAAAAAAAATAACTTGAGTGTTATGGGGTTTACTATATATAGGAAAGGCCTGATCAACCGAAGGTGGAATCAGGGTAACTATTTCCTCAACCAATGGTTGGTTGGGAATGTACTTATGGGATTGAATTTTGGAGAGAGTGGGATTGACCAGAGATGAATTCTGATAAATCACTTAAACTAGTGGAGGATAATAGGAAAGCTTCCAGTAGCCAACAGGAAGACAAGGTTGAGAAGCTGTAAGGTTTTCCAAAACTTTGGAGGATTCATATATATAAGAACAAAGGTGAATGGGATAATTCCCTTCACACAACTTACAAGGAAATTTGACTTAACCCTTTTTCCCATGGGCCTTATTATCACTAGCTAGGGTTTTGTAACCAACATTATCTCTATAGGCCAATGAAAAAATCCTATTTGAGTCGGTGGACCATACTTCTAATATCCTCATAATTATAGGAAAAATATAGGCCGATGAAAAAAACCTATTTGAGTTAGTGGACCATACTTCTAATATCCTCATAATTCCAGGAAAATCCTTAAGAAGGTGGTCACCCTTGCATAATTTGCAAGGGAATTTGACTTTACGGTACTAATTGGAAGATTTTTCAACATCAGTTTCATTAGTAGCAATGGTTTCTTGGTTTCCCCCTTTCTTATTTTGCTTCTTCTTCTTCTTCTTTTTATCTTCCTAGTTACTATAATCCACACTTTCACCAAGCGAATAGGAAGAACGAGGTGAATAAATAGGTGAATAAGATGAGGGGTCAACTTTAGGATCAACATGAGGTTGAAATTATTCAAGTGGAGGAAAAATTGGTTGAGAAGCATCTTGGACATTTGGAAACATGGGGGTTGAAAATAACGAAAATATAAAACCAATGGTTAATCCTGGGAGGGACAACGTTTCCATATAGGAAGCGCCAACATTTCCAAAAGAAGGAAAAGGACAAGGATTCCCATCTGAGGGGATTCATTGACTGGTAAACTTAGGAAATTTTTTCATTAGGCTCAACCTAAGATCTACTAAGGAGTTATACATGGGTAATATGTTATTCCATGGGTAATAAATTTAATAAATTAACAACAAAATAAATAAAAAAATGGGTAATCTAGGAAAAAGGGTTTACCAAGTAACTGTGAACCGTAGAATACCTCTTTGTGAACCAAGAAGTATGGAAGCTAATATCCTTGAATTTTGTTTTCGGTATATCATGTTTACAAGGTGGCCAACTCGGTTACCTATGGCAGGATAGCAACCAAGTGGGGACTCCCAAAATATACGTGACGGTACATGGAAGTGCAAGTCTATAGTAATGTTGTCTAATGTGTAACCGTTTGATGAGAGTGTTCCTAGATACTTTCGTACATGGAGTTCCTTTGATATACCCAAGAGTACTAGAGAACATTCATATATACTTCTGTACGTGGAATGGGATATCACCGTTGGGATGCAATGGAGGCAGTTAGTGACAATTTTTAGGTTTTACGATGTGAGAACACGTCTCTAGCCTAAACCTCTAAATGGTTGCATTAATTTAAAATGCTCCATAAGTTAATTGGGGTAAATTTTAAGTTTATCTTGATTAAAGTTTCAATTTCAAGGCTCGAAACGATGTCACCTAAATACCTATAATGCAACTAGCATGAGAAAATTATTATTTCAATTCAATGAACGTTATCTATTTAAGGGATTAGTTCCAAACAGTGATGTAGCAAACAAAAATGCAACGAACAAATTTTTCCTAAATATATCACTTTCACTTTTCAAAGTCAATCCAAAGCATTAAAAAATGCCAAACCGTGCAATGTAATCTATGCACAATTTCCTTTTTCTTTTCAATGAATGAGAATGCACTCAATGAAATTTTCAGTTCTCAATCACTAAACAATGTAATCTATGTTCAATGATAAATCTCAAAATGATTTTTCAATTCAATGTAATATAATGCACGTTTACGAAAAGTAAACTTTGAGATGAAAACTAAATAAATGCAAAATTAATTTATTTTATGGTCTCAAAAGAAATAATAATGCTCAATCAACAAAAAATCATTATTCCTCCCAAACATACAAGAATAAAACAATAATTTTAATTGACTCAAAGAATCAAATACTCAACCAAAATCCACTTTTAGCACTTCAAGTATGGGATGGACCTTTTCACACCACAAAGAAACTAACACCAAACACACAAAATTTGATGCACAAAGAGCATGAGGATGAATTTAGAGATTAGGAAACACTATGCCTTTTAGAAGAAACCCTAAAAAATCTAAAATTTAAGGACCAATGCTACTTTATACAAAAAAAACCATGATGACAGGGTCTCCAGTGCTACTTTTAATAGCAAAATTCGTGCTAGCAGTGCTACTTTACACAGAAAAAATCTATGTTGGTCTACGAAACTAGACCAATGTGGGTAGATAGTGGAATATAGGGCAAACATTAGAATATAAGGTAGACAGTAGAACACACACTGAGCGAGAAATTCTTAGAAAAAGAAATCAAAACTAAAGGAGAACCTAGACCCTGACACTCTAGACCATAAAATACTCACACCACAGAGTCAAAAGCAATCACAATCAAAGATTACTGACTAGTTGGCCAAACTAAGCAAGAATACTAGATGCACAAGAAGGGCTAAAAATTCTATTGGCTCCCTAGTGGAGTCACCATTTTGTTATCTAGGAAATCCCTTCTACAGATAGAAGCGATCCCTCTAGCCCAATGAGTGGGTCTAGTAACAAATGAGACAAAAGCAAGCAAATTCTCCTAGATTAAATTAAAATGACATGAGAGAGGAAGATGGCCTACCTCACTGTTATGCAGTCGCTTGTTGATGTTAATATTGGTATCCTCACTTCAATGCTCACTCCTTGTTATTCCTTTATGTATGAACACCTACAAGAGAGATCAAAAAATGACAAACAAACAAAGCATAGTATATGAATTCTAATTTAAACCATATTACAAATCAAGGAGCATCATACTAAGCAAGTAATCATTGAAAATCTTATGGAAAGTAAAACATTATTTTTATTATTGATAAATTAAAGAGGGATGCATACAACTGATGCCTTTATGTTGGAGGCCTACTTCGAGATTGGTTTATGAATCCAATCCAAAGACTTCAAGAACTCCTTATCCTTAGAATTTTGGCAATGTTTAGGTGCATTCGAGCACTAGAAAGGAAACCAACAATGACCAACCATTTTGGGAATACATGGAATTCATTTATAGGGAACCTAAAGAGGTTAAGGATCCATAAAAGAGGGAGGAACGTCAAAAAATTAAGGGGAAAATCCTTAAAGGTAGGATCAAGGACTCAAAATGGGAGAACTCGACTCAATATTCAGTCAACTGATATCAGGCTTCCATTCTCGAGACTTCTAGAGGAAGAAGCTTCTGCTCCATTTTTGGAGAACTTGCCTAAAGAGGACCAGCACAACTTTTAACTTTAATCCTCGCACTGCCAGCACTGTTTAAAAGTTACACACATGGTGACAAGCGCGAGGCCATACAGGAGAGAATCACATTGGGGCTGGAAATTAGGGTTTTTTACAATATTTCTCTAGAATTGATGTAATGCACTAACTCTCCATTCTTCAGGGATGTTTTGAGAATGTTATTCATGGTGAATATGTTTTCATGGCTTTTGTCACTTTGCAACATTTATGGCATGAGTGACACAAAGGATGACACTTTGGATAGTGAATAGGGAATGCACACTTTTGTGAACACTTACCAAGTATGCACACATTTTTTCATTATCTCATCCTTTTAAATCCAGTATAGTTTCTACTTCATTTATGGAAATAATTCAAAAGCTGCATGGAAACCCAAATATTATTGTAAGTGACAAAGATACCATTTTCACTATAAATTTTTGGACAGAATTATCTTCTTGCCTTGGTACTTAATTAGCTCATAGATCATCTTATCATCTTCAATCTGAACAGAAAATTGAGATAGTGAACAATTTTTTAGAGGGATATCTTTGTTTCTTTGTATATGATAAAAAAACACAATGGGTCAAGTGGTTACCTCTATCTAAATGGTATAACACTTCCTTCCATACTACAGCAAAAATGAACCCATTTATGGCACTTTATAGATATCATCTATCATCCATCATGTTGGCCTGTGATAATTTCGAACTTAAGGCTAGCGGAAGGATATTACTAAGGAAGAAATTGAATATTTGAACATGAGGATCTGGAGAAAAACCCTCATAAATATTTTTGATCTCACTTCCCATATGTGCCACCCACTATGGCTGCACCACCTTCAGAGTAGCAACGCAACCGATAGAAGTAGCAGTGCCACCCGTTAAGAGCTCACCGCAATCGTTCCAATAGCTCGCAAAAACTTGGAAAGCGATGAGACCAACCCGCCGGAGGGGATGACATCAGCCCCCCCTCAGACCAATTAGAGAAGCTATGGGGGGGTGAGACAGAGGTCTGTCCTCCACCTCTCGTCCCGATGTAATGTGACGGGGGCCATGCATTCGCGGTTGGCCGAGGTAAGTAAAGGTATGGTAAGTCTATCCAGGTATGAGGTTGGTACCTTCGTGTCAGAAATGTGGCCTCTCACCCACCTAGTCATTGTGGACCAATCACCTCATGCCACTTGTATTCCTACTGACATCCTCATGACTTCATCCCTCCATTTGTCACCCCGCTCCACTCCGGAGTAAAAAACTTGTCTCCCACCCGGTTTTTCCTCCCGACTGTTTGATTTTTACCATCTACGATCGTTTCTCACTCAGTTTGGCACTCTGATAAAACTCACGATATTTTTTGTTTCCTCCTCGCATCACTCTTACTGCTTCCTCACATATTTGGTCAAGTCCCTCTCATTTTTTTCCTTTACTTTTTATCAAAATTATGATGGAAAAGATGAAGCGAACCACCCCCAAAACCCCGCAGGCTCACGAAGCCAGACTTGCCCTTGGTCCTGAGCCTCTCATTGATTCCCACTCCTAGCTCTGTGACACCATTTATCCTTTCAATGTGGTCCGTATGAAGACCGATATTTTGGATTATAAATGGAGGGGCGAGGATTTGTTTAGGGTTGTAGATTCAGGGCTCTATTACCAAATTACCCCATCAATCCATCATTTCCCTAAGTTCACAGCATGGCTCGCCGACGCCTACATTGAGAAGAAATATATCTTCCTCTCCGCCTATGGGGTTAAATTCTTCAAAATTACCCCTCAGCTAATCAAGAAAGCTTTGTGCTACCCCTCCGCTAAAGAGTGCGTTGAATTCACGGAAGTCACCCTCTCCTATCATTTCTTAAACCTGCCCTTGGAAAAGAAAAGAGGCTTCCTCGAGCTCATCACTACGTCATGCCTAAATTCCCTCTTGCCTACAGATACTATCCCATTGTCCCTATTTCATGACACCATACAGCCCATCCTAGTGGTCATCTCGGAAATGTTGGGTTTACACAACACAAATGGGGTGACAACCGCTGGTCTAGGATTTCTAGATATCATGATGCAACCCGAGATTCTACTAGATATCCCCACCTTCCTGGCCTCCACTATCAAAGCTAATTTTCAAGACATATCATCCTCTAGTTGTTTTAGATATTGTTCCTTGTTGTTCTACCTATTCCTGTTCAAACATGTAGACAAGTTTGAGGGTTTAGGTCTAGATAAGTTCTCAGTGAGAAATGTTGATCCAAAATCCATTTTGGAATGGAATCACTCATTTCACCAACACCCTAAGGGAAAGGGGTACACGAAATTCATCATGGATTTCATGTCTAGGGATTATAAGATCATACATGACAGCCCCCCACCCAGGATTTTTCCTGAGGAGAAGTATTTTCTCCAGTTCAGTGAGAAAGATTGTGTCGGGGATTGGTATCTATTTGAAGATCATACTAAGATCAAGGTGTATGGTGCCAAATTTCTTCCTTACCATCTTCAATTTTTCATTTCCATGAGTATTTTTGCCCTTGAATTTATCTGCCAAGTCTTGTGTTCCGACCAAACTCACTCTGTGCTTGCAAAGAAGGGATAGATTTTGAGGCTCCCAAATGTTGTAGGTTTGTTCACTATTAGTTCAATACATGCACTCCCCTTAGTTGAGGGGCTATTGCAGAAGATGATTTTCCTGCAAGGGGATGTATGGCATTATGATCCTAAAGGGTGCATCATGCGAAGAAAGAATAATATTAAGTCTTCAACATATGAGCATGAACCTAGGCCTCTAATATAATGGAAAGATAACTATGACTTGTGGCCTTTAGATATAGAGATGGAGGTTGAATCCTCAGCCACTGAAGGAAAAGGAGACAATGCACATGATGAAGTGGAGGTCCTAGATCAGGGGAGCCATCAAATGGACCAAGGACTCATGGATAAGAGGAAGAGGACCACCTCAATAAAAATCAAAGAACTGAGGGGCCGAGAGAATAGGACACCAAGAAGCTTGACAAGGAAACCCCATAGCACACAAGTCAGGGAAGAGACAAACCAGGTTTCCTGCTCTCTTACGAATTTTCATCCTCATTGATGCCTTCAAAACTCTCAGAGGAGGTCACCTTGGGGAAGGGAGAAAAAAGAGAGCAGATTGAGGTGAAGAACCAGTCATTAAGGGAAAAAATGAGAGCAGATCTAGCTCAATATGTCGATAAGCACCACAACAGGCTAATGACATCTTTGGATGTGGAGAATGACCAGCTAATAGCCACTTTCCAACACTCTCATTCTCACCCCCTACCCCCAGGTTCTAAGTAAAAATCCCTAGAGATGATTCTAGAGTTAGCTTTCATCACCCTGCTAGAAAAGCTGAACCTGCATAAAGCCATTGGGGAAATGATACATACAAAGGTGTTGAAACACACCCTCTCCTGAGAGAAATCGAAGAGAAGGCTAGATCATATGACAAAGACTCTGAAAAGGGAAAGAGAAAGTGCAAAGGCTCTTGTAATGCAACTTGAGGACTGCAAGAAGTTGATAAGAGGCAAAGGCATTGATCGTAATGCAGCAGTGAAAACACTTCTGCATAAATCCGAATTGGAGGTACAAGAGTTACAATGGAAGTTGAACATTCCTCGTTTATATCATATCCAAATAGAGGAGCTAGCCAAAGTCGAAAAAGAGAAAGACACCCTCACTAAGGCACTTGCTCTGAGATATGAAGAGATTACAGAGTTAAAAGGGAAGCTATATGAGCTGCAACAGGCTCAGGACAGCCACGTATGCCTACTACAAGTTCCAGATGACCCCCAAAATTCCTCAGAGAATTTTAACAAGGCTTTGGTGGATTTAAAGATGTCAGAAAATGAGACTCGAAATACTCGATGACTACTATACGAAGTGAAGGCAACCTTTGCAGAAAATCAGAAGACGATCTCATATTTATAGAAAGAGGTGGAGGCACTTTGAAAAGAGTCTCAAGAGAATCAGAAGTCAATCAGAGACCTAAAAGCTAAACTCAAGGGAAACATGTCACTAGTAGAAGCCAGACAAATAGTCTGTAATGATATTATAAAGAAGGTAAAGGAGCATTGGGAGCTCGTTATATTGGAAAATGACAAGAAGAATTCCATTCGGTATTTTAAAGTACAATTGGACACAGGTTGCAGGGAAGGAAATGAAAATGTACTAACCGCGCAAAGATATATCAGGTACATCAATGATCTCCCCTCATAATAATTGGGCATGCGTAGAGTGGGCGACTAGTTCAGGACCATAATGGAGGTCACCAAAATGATTCAGAAGGAAGAGGCATGAGTAAAAGCATTAGGATATTTGGCACTCGTGGCTAGTGGGTTGGAGGCCTTCGATCATGAATGGGGTAAAGTAGTGGAAGCATGGATTCCCGCATGATGGGACCTATTGTGGGCATTACTCTCCTAGACCACGTATGAGCAGAAGTTTTCCAAGGTCAAGCGCAAGATTGATTTGACACTGGAGAATACCTCTCACCTAAAAGCTGAATCCTTGGTGGCAGCATTACGCAAGGAATTTTTTCTCCTTGCCATGGTTAAAAGGTTATTTTACACTCACCTTGATTACAATGAGATGAATCATCTGCGTGCAATATTTGAGCTTTCCAGCTCTGCGCCTTTACCTGTTGATATCATATGGTAGAGATGTTATGAGCACTCACATCCACCAGCTCCTTCTACTTCACAGCCAATGTCACCTTTGTCATCTTGCCACTCTATCTCCTCCTCTGCTCCAGTGCATCCACGTGGCTCGGGGCCTTCTGCCACTCCTCGACACATCTGTTAAAGATGTCAGGATTAGGCCCATGCGGCCTTTTATTTACTTTGTCTTTTATGTTCGGTTATGCTATATGATTAAGTGAAATCACAATTTCACCCTAGTACTTTTTTTATTATTGTTATGTTTTCGTTATGTTCTATTACGAAGAGAAGTGCTCTTAGCATGATGCAGTTAAACCATTTCATTTTTTATTTTGATATGTGTACTGAAAAATCAAGAAATAATATATGCTTGTGAAATATCTGGCTAATAGCCTATGATGTATGGACTATAAAGAGGGAACTCAGAGAGTAAATAACGGTTATGGATTTCGTGGAAGTTCTGAGTTCATATTGTATGGCCTTTTGTAATTATTGTTTTTAGCTCCAAATGCCTATCTTGGAGAGATGATTTTGAAAGATAATATAACAAAAAATTTGTCTGCAAATGGATTCCAATTGGGCTGGTGAACAATATGTATGTGTGCGTATTATGTTTGTTTAAGTTATTTTCTCTTCTGTTAAATGAATCTTCAATTATCTCATGTTCAGAATGCTGGTTGCTGATGTTTTAATAAATGAATATACATACATCCTCACTGTAGGAAAAATGACACTCATATGTTGACCATTTAGTTACCTTAATGTTGCTCAACACTAGATTACATCTCCATCAATATTATATCGATCACCTTATTCTTTAAGTCTGAGAAGGACATAGTCTCATCATTAAATAAGAACGCCTCCCTCAAGCTTCTTCTCCCTTTTCTTCTAAGCGTTCATTCACCTTATTTTCAGAGTCTATTCACGAGCTTTAAACGTAGCCCGTCCACATCTACTCAAATCTACGCGGCCTCAAGCCCATTCCGAGTAACATCCAGTATACACCGGATTTAATACCACTGCTCCCACAGTGATCTTGAACCACTAATAGACCAATATTTTAAAACATGTATTCGTAGGGACTCCTTAAGAAAAAATTATTCTCAAAACATCTGATTCTTAAGATTTCCTAGGCACTGGTCTTTTGCAACTCAAGGTTGTCTCTAGGAGTAACAACATATTTCTGGCAGTCGAGGACGAATTAGAAGAATCATTTCCCTAGGATACGACATAAATTTAACCCTTCAATCAGGTGAGCACGAAGGGTTGAGAGTTGCATAGCCCTCACCTTGGAGACTCCACTATAATCAAGTTTTAATTTGTTGTAATTCTAGATTACACAAGGCCCCATATCTAATCAGATACTTCTCAGTTGAAAACCCCTTCTATATCTAATCCAGAGAAAATCATATTCAGGAGGATTTGGAAGGAAAAGCAGCCAAGCCAGACTGAATTACCCCCTTTTTCTCTAGAAGCTTCTCCCTCTTCATCTTAGAAAGCTAATATCTATGGTCAGGACCCTACAGCCCGTGTGCTCCAATATACCCTAGAGGACTCTGTTTGGTTCAACTCATCCATATAATACGAAGTATAGTCAGCTGACGCCTCTCTACCTCCCTTTCATCCTACTCTTGAGGTTGAGAAATTAAAGGAAGTTGCAACACTCAAAAGTTGCCTAAAAATTAACCTCAACCCCTCCACTTTTCAGATCCCTGTTATCCCTTACCACCTTCATTAATAGGTCCATCCTCATAATTTACCACCACCTCCCCCCATTGTTGTACCTGGGTTCCTCCTGAACAAGTATGCTCCATTAGCTCTCTCTCAGCCCCAGAATGACATGCCACAGGACTATCTCAAACTCCTTCCCCGGTTCATAGGGGAGGATAGCACTCTAGCGCAGATACATATTGAAAACTTTTGAGCCTTTTCTAAGAATGTGAACATGGAGAATCTAGATGTGGTGTTAAGGCTTTTCATCCTATCCCTGGATGGAGAAGGTTGAAAGTGGTTCAAATCCCTATCCAACAACATGGTTCAGACCTGGGAAGAGATGGATAATTTCTTCACACTGAAATGGGGAGAGAAGAGGGACCATGGTTATGTTCTTCTTGAATTCAATACTCTAAAAAAGAGACATAATGAGGATGTAACAGAGTTCATAAAAAGGTTCAAAAATTTGTATAATAATCTTCCTGTAGAAATAAAACCCCCTCAAGCAGCTTCTATGGTAGTTTTTGTGGGTGCTTTTGAACCAGAATTTGGGTTCACCTTGAGAGAAAGGAAGTTTGCATCTCTAGAGAAGATTCAGATCGACACATTGGAGGTAGAAGAAAAATTTTCCTCTACTAGAGAATTAAATGGGAAGAAATAACATGAAGTGAGAAGGAAAAACAAAGAGGAGGCTTCTACTTCAAATTAGGAAAGAGAATCGCAAGAATACATAATTGAAGAGATGAACAAACTAATCAAGAACCTTTCAAATAAATTGGTGAAGCTTGAATCGGAAGCCAAAAATAACCAAATAATTCCTAACCAAGGATTCAATCCCCAGTATAGGAAGCCTCCTCTACATCTCCTGCAGTGTGAAAGGAATGAGCAGCAAGATCACATTCAACCACCTCTGTACTTGGAGGGTGAAGTGGATGGGAAAGCCGAGGAAGTTACAGATAGTCAAGAAAATCAATTCCTGGCTTACTTTGATGATGAAGAGGGTAAACTCATTTTACAAGGGGAGGCAGAAGAGAAGGAAATCCCTCCAGAAGATCAAGAAATTTACAATTACTACAGACAGTTCGTAGAATTCATGCAGGCTCAGCTCCACAAGAAGTATGCTCTCAGGTCCTCTTGGAAGAGAACCCGAGTACAAGAAATAAACAAAGAGTCAATATCAAGAGACCAAGCTCCTCGTAGTTCTTCCTATAAAGGAAAGAAGCCATTAGAAGATTCAACCTCCCATAAGGCCACTGCATCCACCTCCACAAAATAGGACTCCGACCCTCCCAAAAATGAAAAATCTTTGTCTACGTCTCTGAATTTTCCTAACCCTCCTAAAGTGCATGTCAAAGAAACCATTACTAAAAAATGGACCCACAAATTTTAATCTCTGGAAAGAATTAGAAAACTTCAAGATCCCGGTTCCCATAATTGAACTCCTAAAACAACCTTCATATAAAGCTCAAGTGTCCCAATTTATGCAGCCTCATGGTGTAAGCCCTCTGCTTGATAGTCTCAATCTCCAAGAAGAGTAACCCATGGTAATTTTTGAACCTCACGTAGAAGAGCAAGACTCAACCACACCTCCATTCTATGTGACCTTGGTGATACATGACCTATCATCACATAATTGTATGCTAGATTCTGGGGCATCTCATAACCTCTTTCCTTTGTTTGTCATGGAGCAACTGGGGTTGAAAATCAATTGATTCATTTGGCTTCAAAAGAGTAAAATTATTTGGAATGATAAGAGACCTAGTGGTGAACTTGTCTCAAATCCCGACCAAAAGTGTGGTAATGGATATCGCTGTGGAAGATATCCAAGCTCGGTTTGGTATGTTATTATCCAGATCCTAGGGATCCAAAATTGGAGGATCAATAAAGCTTGATATAACTTATACCACTATCCCAGTGTTCGGTGGAGAGGAAATAAGGTTATACCGAGAGTCTAGGTTTGTGAAAATGGTCACTAAAGTTGATGGTTCCACCAATTCCCAAGTATATGGTAAGGAAGGTGAATTTTCCTGCCTCATTCTTGAAGAAGATGAGATGCTTCTCCAAGAGACAAAGGTATGTCCCACAAGATAGGATAATCTTGGAAGTGAAGAGGAAAATGAAATTTGGACCTTACAGTTCAATGGAGCCTATTCAAAAGAAGGAAATGGGGTAGGCGTGATCCTGATATCTCCAGAAGGATGTTTGATTCCCCTCCCCTTCAAGCTCAAGTTCGAAGCCACAAACAACGTGGCCGAATATCAGACCCTTTTTTTGGGACTACAAATATACAAAATCTGAAGGTGTTTGAAGACTTAGAATTGGTAGTGAGGAAAATAAGGAGCCAATGAAAAATGAAGCACTCGAGACTTAGAGCTTATAGGAATGAGGTATGGGATCTGGAAGAAAAATTCTTCTTGGCATTTGATATCCAGTTCATTCCTAGGGATAAAAATTGGATGGCCGACTGACTAACCATGGCCACTAGTAATTTCCATCCTCCTCAGAATCCGCTACTTAGATATGAAGTGGAGGTGTGATATTGCCCCTCTATTCCAGACAATATGAAACAATGGCAGGTTTTCAAGGATGAAGAGCAAGTTAAGCGCTTCATGAAAATGGTGGGTGAATCTCAAATTCAGTGATCGATTCAGTAGTGGAGGACGATAGTGTAGAATCAAAGACAAGATGGGAGGAGACAATTTTTGGGCACTGCATTCTGAATCTGAAGGGAAATTTCATCTCCAGAGGCCTCGTGCCACTGGAAATAATATTTGACAGAAATTATGTCCCGGTAAACCCGGTCAAGCCAGACCCCGATGGACCAGTCAGGGATTTGAACATCGGAACAGAAGAAGATCCAAAATTGGTAAATCTATCAAAGGGGTTCCCTAAAGAGTAGCACAGTTAGCACCTGAAGCTGTTCCAATCGTATAAGGATTTCTTCGCCTGGTCATACTAGAATCTAAATGCTTTTGATATAGACATCATAAAACACAAGATCCCTCTCAAAGAAGACGCCAAGCCTCATAAATAGAAGCTGAGGAAAATTAATCTGCTCCTCCTTCCAGCCATCAAAAAAGAGATTAAGAATTTGTTGCATGCGAAGATCATCGTGCCACTGAGATATTCAGAGTGGGTGGCAAACCTGGTTCCAGTAAGAAAAAGGAACAACGCAATCAGGCTTTGTGTGGACTTCTGGAACCTAAATCGAGCTTCACTCAAAGATAATTACCCCCTACCGAACATGGAACACATCCTCTAGAAGGAAGTAGGATCCTCTCACATGTCTATGATGAACGGTTTCTCAAGGGGTATAATTAGGTGGTTGTACTCCCTGAAGATCAAAATAAGTCAGCATTCACCATGCCTTAGGGTACCTTCATGTATGCTCAAATGGCTTTCATCCTGATAAACGTCAGTGCCACATTCTAGCGCGCGATGGATATCACTTTCTTAGGGGATCAAGATATGTTCATAGTGATTATCTGGATGACATCACCGTATTTTCAAAGAACGATGTCGAGCACATAGAGCATCTCAGGCGAACCTTTGACAAATGTCGCAAGTATGGTTTATCTCTGAAACCAAAAAATTCCCTGTTCACCTAGGAAGAAGGGAAGCTATTAGGGCATATAGTAATAAAAGAGGGAGTAAAAATTGATCCCAAATGGGTGGAAGTGATAAACGACATCTCCCTGCCAAGAAATAAGAAAAAGTGCAGGTATTTCTGGGAAGGATAATTTTTTTAAGAATATTCATACCCAATTATGTCGAGATCATCTGAAACATCACCGAAATGCTGAAGAAAAACAATGACGTAAAGTGGACTGCCCAGTCAAGATATTATTTTAACAGGATCAAGAAAGATTTTGTAGAAGCCCTAGTGTTAGCTGGCCCAGACTATGAAAATCCATTAATGATTTTTTCCTTTGCCTCCCCTCACACTATAGTTGCAGTGTTGCTACAGAAAAACAGTGAAGGGCATGAACAACCAATTGCATTATTTAGCCAATTCCTCCAAGACACGAAACTAAAATACAACATCCTGGAAAATCATGTGTATGCTTTGGTCAAATCACTAAAAGCATTTTGGGTGTATGTGTTATAGTCTACTATAACAGCTTATGTACCCACTGCCGTGGTGAAGGACATTCTTGTGCAAGGCGATAGTGAAGGAAAAAGGGGAAGATGGATATCGAAGATCTAGGAATATGAAATGGAAATAAATCCTAACAAGCTATCAAAGGAAAGGGATTAGCTAAAATTCTTTCAAAATCCAACTGTCAAGCTTTAGGAATAAATCTATCTATGACAGGGGGCGAGGTACAGGAAGAATCAGGTGTAAAAAAAGGGATAGAAACTTCCATATAGAAGACGCATGTAAAGTACCTTCTCTCCCCAAGGTATAAATATGTCATGGAGTATCTCTTGACTCTAAGGTGTCCTTCTAGCTATGACAAAACCAGGTATCACAGTCTCAGATTGAGGTCCCAAAAATACACCATGGAAAATGGGCATTTATATTGGAGAGACCTTGCTAGAATATTATTGTTGTGTTTGATAAAGCAGGAGCTGGAGGAAGTGATGACAGATTTAAACAATTGAATATGCGGTGGAAACTATATCTGGCATGCGACGACCCACAAGATCCTCAAAGCAGGGTTCTTTTGGCCTAAGCTATTTGGCAATGTTCACGCTCGCATCAGGGTTTGTGAAAAATGTCAAACATTTGCTGAAAATAAAAGGTTTGCACCCCTCCCGCTGATCCCATTACATGTTGAAGAGCCATTCAATCAATCGGGAATCGACTTCATAGGTGAAATCCACCCAACATCTAGTAATCAGCACCAGTGGATTCTCACCGCCACAGACTACTTCACTAAGTGGGTCGAGGTCATGCTAGCAAGGAATGCCACAGACTGTTGGAAATACTGAGAGGGGGGGGGTGAATCAGTATTCCTTTCAATTATTATTATTATTAATATTTCATAGCATTATTTAATATTCAATTATTATCAGTGTTTTTACAGTGATAACAGTAAACAAAAGGAACACAAATGCACACAATTTTTATGGTGGAAACCCCC
This sequence comes from Pinus albicaulis, assembly GCA_034641835.2. Taxonomy (NCBI): domain Eukaryota; kingdom Viridiplantae; phylum Streptophyta; class Pinopsida; order Pinales; family Pinaceae; genus Pinus; species Pinus albicaulis. The sequence goes on along the minus strand of CM076575.1, from coordinate 1,373,728,286 downwards.
TCCGGGACAAAAACCACCTAAATGATTTTATAATAATTATTTAATAGTCAAATCCAATTGCAAAGAGAGCTCCAACTTCCTAGAATCTAGAAAATCATTCTTCTCCAGCTCCCATTGGATGGCCACTCCAATGCCTGAGATTCCTCAGTAATCAATTGAACGGATGCCCCAACACCTAATGAGTTGCAACACACCCTAGCACCACCCTACCACCCTGAATCTTTCACAAGATTGAACTTTTTGGTGACTTCATGCACCAACCTAGCACCACCCTACCACCCTATAGAAGAATAAAAGAAGAATGGACTCTCGTACCAGGGAAAATGATCCACTTTACATAGATATAGAATGATGTAGAAGAAGAAGACACACCAGACCATAACCCCAACTATGACACAACCACCTAATGATGATCCTAGAACTCCCGACACTTCCTCTTCAAATATTGGCAGATAGACACTTGTACAAATTTACAATGATGCTTTTACAATGACTTAGTATGATACCTTTACAATGATTGTATGCAGTGCTGCCCACTTGAAGACTTCATGTGGTGAATTTCTTGTCGTTGTTCTCAACCTTGATTGCTACTCTTTTCATGCTAACCTTCCTCACTCTTCAAAACATTAGATCATGCATTGAGCCTTATCTTGATGAATATATAGTACCTGCAAAAATTCTTCAAGGAAATACCCATGAAATGATAATATCAAAGCTTACCTCATCCTGCAGAGCATATGTCAGTGCTAAACAAAAAAAAAATTAGAATACAAAGAACATAATGCAATTAAGAGATGAGCATGCATATATATAATATACTTACCTGGAGCTTACCTCTACTACATCATTTTTCTGCACCTTACTTTGATTTTCTGCCCTAGAAATTCCGGTCCTTTGCAGCCCTTGAGAGCACATGATCTAGCTTTTTCTTGCCTTCTAGGAGATCGATATTGAATTTGATGTATCTCTATTATTTTAGATCCCCAATATGTTATTTTTATTTCTATAGTAGCCCTTTGAGTCTTCTTTCCAATGCCACTTGTCTGACCCAATTTGGATTCTTCAAGACAAAGTTATGTCCAATATCTCACAATGACCTAATTATGGACTCCTTCAGTAGAGCTAACTTGAATGGTATGATACATGTCACTGTTTCCTCCTTTTGCTCTAAAATTGATAAAAAAAAAAACTACAATCCATGCACTATCCATATTTTTTTACATAATTGAAAACCGATGCTCAGAGAGAGAGTTATGACGATTTTCCCAAGGTCACCTCTTTGAGATGAAGTTCACGAGCTTGAAAAAACCCTAACTTCCACAGATCATATATTTAAAAATATTGCGAACCATGATCTGAAATTTTTACACATGCTTCCTCAGGATTTCGGCCTCACATGATAAAAATTTCAGCTTCTTAACCTTCATATAAAAAACGTTATAGTGAAAATTCCACAAAGACTTGTTTCAAGTAGCGAAATTACTACATGAGGAGGATATGAGGATCATAATTTATATAAATGCTTAGGTTGAGAGGGTCTTAAACAAGTGACCATGGGAGGGATTTTAGGAGCATAAAAATTATTAATTATTGATTTTTCAATGACCACCACCAATTATTAGTGTCATGCCACAACCCCATGGGGTTTTAGCCCACTAACTGGGGTTACTAACTTCAAACATGAATATCTCTCAACTGTGAATATATCAACGGAAATGTCTCGACAATTAGAAACCATCAATAATATCCTTAACTCTGAATATAGTAATTTTGTAGGTAAAAATTCCCATGCAATATTGGGGTAGCCCTTGGTGCTGCTTGGGTTGACATCAATGACAACCATTGATAAAAAATCTCCCCTTTTGGCATTGATGGAAAAAAAGGTACTCCCCCTGCGATCATGACACCTCTTCCTACACCATTCTCTCCCCCTTTGACATCAATGGCAAATAGTAACTCCCCCTAACACACAACCATCATACGGACCTGTACAAACATCCACTCCTTCTTTATTTTCCGAATAAGGAAAATATAATGAGAACTTGGGAGAATCCCAAGCTTCTAGCGAAGATATTCAAATGCTTCACAAGGTAAAAGCTTAGTGAAGATATCAACGATTTGTTCTTTTGTACCAACATATTCAAGTTTCATATTATTTTCAGCGACTTGTTCTCTAACAAAATGATATTTGATCGGAAAGTGTTTTCTTTTAAATGCATGACAATATTCTTGGAGATGTTGATGGCACCAATGTTATCACAGAAGATCCGAATAGGCTTATTCAATTGTACTTGAAGACCTTGAAAATTTTGTTTCATCCAAAGGACTTAAGTACAACAAGTTTCCATTGCAATGTATTTTGCTTCTACTGTAGATAACGATATTGAGGTTTTTTTTTGCTCAACCATGATACGAGACAACCACCTAGATAGAATGTTGCTCGAGTAGTACTCTTACGATCATCAACACTTCCTGCCCAAACTGTGTCTGTAAAGGCTTGAATAATGAGATTTTTACCCATGGTATACCACAAGCCTTATTATGTTGTGCCCTTTAGATATGGAATAATTCTTTTGATGGAAATAATATGTGATTCTTTTGGTGCTGCTTGGAATCTTGCTACTTGTCCAACTGTTTGCATAACATCTGGCAGAGAGGAAGTTACATATAGAAGACTACCAATCATAGATCTATACAGCCTCTAATCCACATCCTTAGATGAGTCATCTATGCTCAATTTGCAACCTGTTACCATCCGAGTAAGGACGGGTTTGCAATATTCCATTTTGAATTTTTTGAGCATTTCCTTGATGTACTTGGCTTGACATATAAATATTCCTTTCTCTTGTTGAGATATTTGAAGCCCTAAGAAGTATGTCAGCTCACCAAGTAAATACATATCGAACTCACTTTGCATCTTTGTAGCAAAATTCTTACTTAGTCGATCATCATTGCTACCAAAGATTATATCATCCACATATGCCTCAACTATTGTTAAATTTCCTTTTTCTATTTGTACATAAATATTTCTATCAGAAATACCTTTCTTGAACCCTTGTTGACATATATATCCATCAAGACGAGCATACCATGCTCTGGTAGCCTGCTTGAGACCATATAGAGCCTTCTTTAACCTGCAAACATAGTGTTCTTTTTCTGATAGTAGAAAACCTTCAGTTTGTTCGATGTAAACTTATTCTTCTAATTCGCCATTCAGGAATGCTGACTTAACATCCATTTGGTAGACTTTGATTTTTCTTGAACATGCATAGGTGAGAAACATCCAGATGGCTTCCATTTTGGTAACTGGTGCAAAATTTATGTCGAAATCAATTCCTTCCACTTGTGCATAGCCTTTGCAAACCAATCTTGCTTTGAATTTGGTAACCTGTCCATCTTCATTCAATTTTTTCCTGAACACCCGTTTAGTCCCAATGAGATTTTTATCTTTTGGTCATGGAACTAATTCCAAGGTTTTATTCTTCTTGATTTGATCCAATTCTTCATTCATAGCTACTACCCAATGTTCATTCTAGTTCGCTTCCTCAAAACTACTAGGGTCAAAGGTTGCTAGAAAATCATTGTGAGCTTGTTGTGATGAACGAAGTTGTTGACTTTAATTTATGTCACCAATGATTTGATTTGATGGATGGTTCTTTTGAATCCATTATTTTGTTATCTTTGGAGGAGCTTCTTATTTTTGTTCCTGTATATCTTGATGTTCATTATTTACATCTTCCTCGTTGACAGTTGCTTCTTGTTCTAGAATTTTTTTAGTGTCTTTTTTAGCCTATGTCTCAACTTTCAAAGATTCTAGGTCCTCATCATTATTCATTAGAACACCATCTTCTTCAAATGTAACACTTGTGCTCTCCACTATCTGTTTTCGTCTTAGATTATATCATTTATAGGCCTTTCTTTTACGTGAGTAACCAATAAAGATACCTTCGTCAACATGTGATTCAAACTTACCCAAATTTTGATATTATCTTTTGATATAACATTTTCTTCCAAAGATTCTAAAATATTTTACATTAGTCGGTTTTCCTTTCCATAATTCATATCGGGTCTTGTTGCAATTATTTCTGAGAAGACTTTGGTTGATAATCAATATTGTCGTATCAATTACTTAAAGCAAGAATTTTTCATCCAATTTTGAGTCCTTCAACATTGTTCTACCCATTTCTTATACGGTTATGTTCTTTCCGTCGGCAACTCCATTTTGTTGAGGTGTTCGTGCTGTTGAAAATTGTCTTTTTATTCGATTTTCATCACAGTATGTTAGGTCTCTATATTACTAGTACAGTCCCTTATTGTTGTTAGTGTAACCCCCTTATTGCTATTGTTATACCCCTGTAACCCCCATATTTTTATTATTGTGCCTTTCAATTATTATTGTTAGTTCGGCTAGGCTTACAGTGTGGCCCCATGGAATCCTATATATAGAAAGGAGGTTTTGTCATTTGTATCATCCAAGAATTTTTCATTCATGTAAGGTATTGGAGGTTTCCCCCTCAAAGTGGCTTAATTATAAGGCGTTGATATCTCTTTTATTATAGTTTTGGAGCTGGTTTCTCAACATTTGGTATCAGAGCTTTGGATTCTAGGGTTTCACTGCTCCAAACAGGTCATTGTGGTATTTTCACTATAACTTTTTTTGTACGAAGTTTCAGCAGCTGTAATTTTTAGATTGCGAAGCCGAAATCCTTAGGAACATCATTGCAATATTTCAGATCTACGTTTTAACTATTTTCAGAGATATGGTCTATGGAAGTTAGGTATTTTGCAGGCTCCCGAATTTCATCTCAAAGAGGTGATCGTGGGAAAATATTCATAACTCTCTCTCTGAGCATAGGATTGGAATTTTGTAAAATGTGGTAATAAGTACACGAACTTTAGTTTCCTGTCTATCAATTTTAGAGCTGAAGGAGGAAACAATGACACGTGGAAAGTTGTACAATTTCTCTCTATTGAACCAGTCCATAATTAGGTCATCGTAGGAGATTGGGCACAACTTTGTCTTCAAGAATCCAAATCAGGTCAAACCTGTGGAATTTCAAAGAGAATTCAGAGGGATACCTCAATGCCAAATTTCAAATATTGAAGATCTGAAATCACATAGATAATTCAGTTTCAATATCGAGCTCCTCAAAAGCAAGAAAAAGGTGTGTATTTTTTTTCGAACTGCATAAGTCTTGTGTAAAAAAAAATCAGTTTGAAGTGATTCCAAGGGCCTATTGAGCATATATTTCAGCATTGGTTTCTAAAATGACTCCTAAAAATAATTCAACACCCATTAATCCCTCATAGTACTCTACTATGACTCATGAAGATGAAGAATTGCAACATGATCTATCAAAATTACAAGTGCAAGTGCACCAAATTTCGCTCTCGTAAAGAGCAACAAAAAATGAAATGGAAGTTTTGAAGAAAGGCATAGAAGCAAAGATGGATGGTTTGAAGAAAGGCGTGGAAGCTAATATGGATGGAATAGAAGCTAATATGGATGACATGGAAGAAAAAATGAAAGACAACATAGAAAACATGAAGAATGATCTAAAAGTAGACATGGAAGGTTTGACAAATTTGATACAAGAAATGTTTCCTAATGGAAAAAAGGTAGTAGAGGAAACTAATGATGAGAAAAAAATAAATGTTAATCATGATTTCATAAATTCTAATGTTGGATGGAAGAACCACCATATTCCAAAGATGGATATGAGGAAGTTTGATGGCAAGGATCTCATAACATGGATACTACAGATGGAGCAATATTTTGATCTCAATAATGTGCAAAACACACAAAAGGTACACATTGCAACTTTACATTTAGAACAAAATACATTTGTATGGTATCGATGGCTTTGCTCCCGTAAAAAAATTGTCACTTGGTCAATTTTTACGGAGGAAATGATAGCACATTATGAGGATACAAATAGAAACACCTTCTTTAGCCAATTGATAAATCTCAAACAAAAGGGTTTAGTGGGGCAGCACATTGAGGACTTCCAAAAATTGAATATAAGGGTAACTGATATTCCAGAGGAACACAGGATTGATCTCTTCATAGGTACTCTAAAGGATAACATCCAACATGAAGTCCGTGTTTTGGAACCTGATTCATTGGAGAAGGCATTCAGGTTGGCAAGAAAAGTTGAATGTAAAATTATGGCGACAAGGAAGCCTACCACTCAATTCTATAAAGAAGGAAGTGTTGCTACACCTAGATTTCCACAATCTACAAGGTTGACACCACAACAATTGGAAGAAAAAAGAGCAAAAGGGCTTTGCTACAGTTGTGATAGCAAATACACTAAAGGTCATAAGTGTGCTGAGAAGAAATTATTTTACAGAGATTGTGAAGAGGAAGAAGAAAATGAACAAGAAGAGGATATACACCAGGAACCAACCCTAGAAGAGGAAGAAATGAATCCGACCATATCGTGTAATGCACTGGCAGGAATTACCACTCCTCAAACTCTCAAGATAGAAGGACATATTAAGAAGAAAAGGGTAATAGTGTTGATTGATTCAGGTAGCACCCATAATTTTATTCATTATAAGGTAGCCAAGGAATTAAATTGTTTCCTATACCCAGCACCAGAATGTCAAGTGATGGTTGCAAATGGAGTAACTATAAATTGCTCTGGAAAATGCCATAATATCAAGCTAACCATGGGGGAATATGTATTGACTAGTCCAATGCTTTCCATTCCTATGGGAGGTGCTGATGTTGTACTAGGAGTACAATGGTTACAATCTTTGGGGACGGTAGCTTTTAGTTTTCAAGAACTTTTCTTGAAATTCTTTTCAGAAGGAAAGGAAGTCGAACTACGGGGTATTGAAGGGAAGCCAGGAAGGATAATAAGCTCTAATGGCATGACAAAGCTTCTAAAGAAAGAACAACGAGGCGTAATTGCACAATTATGCTCACTAGAAGTTCCAACATCAAAATCATCTATTTCTGCAGATCTCCAACAAGTCTTGGACAATTATTCCAAGGTGTTTGAAACTCCCAAAGGACTCCCACCTATTCATGATCATGATCATGCTATTCATTTGATTCCAGGAAGTGTTCCTCCAAACATCAGGCCTTATAGATATCCTTATGTCCAAAAGAGCGAAATTGAACATATGATTGTAGAAATGTTAGAGGCGGGTATAATTCAACCTAGTCAAAGTTCTTTCTCTGCTCCTGTAGTATTGGTACACAAGAAGGATGGATCATGGCGAATGTGTCTGGATTATAGGGAGCTCAATAAGCTCACCATTAAAGACAAATTTCCCATTCCTGTGATCGATGAATTATTGGATGAATTACATGGAGCAATTTATTTTACCAAGTTGGATCTTCGTTCAGGATATCATCAAATTAGAATGAAGACTGAAGATATTCCAAAAACAGCATTTCGAACTCATGAGGGTCATTATGAATTTTTGGTCATGCCTTTTGGCCTTACCAATGCACCTTCTACATTTCAAGGGTTGATGAATCCCATTTTCAAACCCTTCCTTAGAAAATTTGTGCTAGTATTTTTTGATGATATACTAATCTACAACAGGTCTTGGAAGGATCATGTTCAACATGTTGACAGGGTGCTCAAACTATTGCAGGAGAAAAAATTATATGAAAAAACATCCAAATGTTTCTTTGGAGTAAAAGAGGTGGAATATATGGGTCATATTGTATCTCATGAGGGTTTTAAGGTGAACCCTAACAAAATTAAAGCCATTAAGGAATGGAAATTCCCCACAACCATGAAGCAATTTTGCGGATTTCTTGGGTTAACAGGGTATTATCTCAAGATTGTTAAGAATTATGGGAGAATAGCAGCACCTCTAACAACATTATTGAAGAAATATGCATTTTCATGGACTCCTGAAGCAACTAAGGCCTTTGAACATCTTAAAGAGGCAACGTTCCTAGCACCAGTCTTAGCTACGACAGACTTCACAAAAATCTTTATTGTGGAATGTGATGCCTCGGGAAATGGAATTGGTGTTTTTTTAATGCAAGAAGGAAGACCCCTTTATTTTGAAATTCATTCAATCAAAGGAAAATATTTACAAAATGCTATTTATGAGAAGGAAATGTTGGCAATACTACATGCACTAAAGAAAAGGAGACCTTACCTAATGGGAAGACACTTCAAGGTAAATATGGATCATGATAGTCTTAAATTTTTTTTGGAACAAAGACTATCTTCAGAAGAGTAGCAAAAATGGGTCACAAAGATGTTGGGTTATGACTTTGAAATCGTCTACAAAAAAGGGAAGCTAAATGTTGTTGCAGATAGACTCTCAAGAAAGGATGAAGAGGTGGAAGAATTTCTTTGTGCCATTTAAATTATCCAAAGAGACTGGATAACCGAAGCAAGGGATGAATGGAAGAAGAACGAAGAAGTTTGGACTCTCATTCAAAAGTTTGAACAAGATCCTAGTACATTTGATACATTTAGTTGGAAAATTTATTCCTTATGGTACAAAGATCGCTTATATATTTTCAATAATTCCCAACTAAAACAAAAGATTATTTTGGAATTGCACACTTCTCCTTTAGGAGGACACTCGGGATTTTTAAAAAATTACCACAAGGTGAAGAAAGAATTTATTGGGATGGCCTTAAATCTGATATTCAAAAGTTTCTGGCGGAATGTTTGGTTTTCCAGAAAAATAAAGTTGAGACAATTAGGACCCCGGGTCTTCTACTACCTTTATCCATTTCAAGTCAATGTTGGGAGGAGATTTCAATGTATTTTATCACAGGTTTACCTAAGTCCGAAGGAAGGAGTGTCATCATGGTGGTAGTTGATAGACTTACCAATTATGCACACTTTTGTGCATTATCTCATCCATTTAAAGTGAGTACAGTTGCTACTGCATTTATGGAAACAATTCAAAAGCTACATGGAAACCCGAAGATTATTGTAAGTGATAGAGATCCCATTTTTACAGGAAATTTTTGGACGAAATTATTTTCTTGTTTGGTACTCAACTAGCTCATAGCTCATCTTATCATCCTTAATCCGATGGTCAAATATAGATAGTGAATAAATTTTTGGAAGGATATCTTTCTTTTTTTGTATCTAATAAGCAACCACAATGGGTCAAGTGGTTACCTCTGGCTGAATGGTGGTATAACACTTCCTTCCATACTACAACAAAAATGACCCCATTTATGGCACTTTATGGATATCATCCACCATCCATCACATATTCTTTAAGGAAATGCTAGGTTAGAAGCAAAGAGGACTCACATCGAGTCAACAACAGTTCTCCAACTCTTAAAGGATAATCAAATTTAAAACAAAAATCAGTTTAAACAACAGCAATCAAAGATCGCAGTTGAGAGAAGCGGATGTGTGGGATCTGGTATTTTTACCTGCCACAACCATACAAACAAATGTCCCTCAAGCAAGCTAATAAGGATAATAAACTATCACCAAAGTACTATTGTCCTCACAAGGTTTTGCAAAATATTGGTACTATGGCATACAAATTGGAGCTTCCTGCTTCTTCGCGAGTGCATCTAGTTTTCCATATTTCATGCTTAACAAAGGTTATAGGGGACAAACTTCCAGTTCAAACAATATTTCCAGAACTTGACGAGGAAGAAAAAACCATATTGGAACCTGAAGCAGTCACGGAAACAAGAACTCGATAACTATGAAATCGATCAAAGTCATAGTATCTCATCAAATGGAAGAACTTACCCACTGAAGATTATACATGGGAGGATGAGAATTTCATACAAAAGCACCTGGAGCTACTCAAGCGTTAAGGACAACACTTTTTTGAAGGAGAGGAGCATGTTAGGTCCCTATATTACTAGTGTAGTCCCTTATTTTTGTTAGTGTAACCCCCTTATTGTTATTTTTGTACCCCGTAACATTGTACCCCGTAACTCCCATATTGTTATTATTGTGCCTTCAATTATCATAGGTCGGATAAGATTACATTTGTGGCCTCACTAGGATTACATTGTAGCCCCACTTTAATATATAGAAAGAGGTTTATTATTTGTATCATCCAATAATTGTTCATTCATGTAATATTGGAGGCTTCCAACTCATGGCTTATTTATAAGGTGTTGATATCTTTTCTTATATATTTTTTGGAGCTGTTTTCAACACAAAGATTACTATGAAATAATTTGGAAGTGAATTCTCCACCATTATATGATCTTAGACACTTCATCTTCACATCAGTTTCATTTTCGACTAATTCCTTGTAGATCTTAAAGCACTCAAATGCTTCAAATTTTTTCTTTAGGAAATTGACGGCTGTCATCCTGGTATAGTCATATATCATTAACATGAAATATAATTCTCCATCTAAGCCTTTTGTTCTCACAGAACCACATAGATAAATATGTATCAATTCCAATGGATGTGATGCAAAGTGTTCTTTTGTTTTAAATTGGACTTTTTTCTGCTTGCCGTGCTGACAAGCCTCACATAGTGTGTTGGAAGGTTTTGATATTTTCGGCATTTCTTGTACTGCTTCCTTTTTGCTTATCCTGAGAAAATTGTCAAAGTTTATGTGACCCATTCGTTTGTGCCATAACCAGATTTCATCTTCTTTAGCTCGTAGACATGCTTTAGTTGCTTCATCCAGAACATATATGTCGTTTGGAGCTCGACTTGCTATAGCCACAATTTCACCATACACGCCTTTCCTAATTTCACATTTCGTGGAGTTGAATAGTATTGTGTGTCCTTGATCACACATTTGTCCAACACTGAGCAGATTGTTATTCATGTTTTCAACCAGTAGAACATTCTTAGCTAGAGCATCTTTGCTTTCGAGACTGACGGTACCTGATCCTATAACATTTGAAGATCCATCATTTCCAAAGGACACGGTTCCATCCTTGTTCTCTTTCAGAGATACAAATTTCTTTCTATCTCCAGTCATATGCATTGAGAAACTAATATCAACATACCACACATATTTTTTGTTTTGAGCCTTGAGAGTGACAGCACAATTATCAGTCTTCTTCTTCTTCCATGTTCGTTCGTTCTATGGCTTCGAAGATTCTTCTGGATGATTTTCAAGTCTGCAGTCTCTGGCTATGTGTCCAAAGTTTTGAAATTTTTAACATTCCATATTATTTCTTAAATGTTCAAATCTATTGATGTTTCGTTGAGCCCTGGGAGGTTCATATTTGACATCTCTTCAATTAGGATAGTCCTGTAAGTACGTGCGACATTATATAGCTTTATGACCAAATTTTCCACATGAATAACAAAAGCCATGAAAAATATGTTGGTACCTAGATGGAAATCTTCGTCGAGGAATCGTCTTCCAAGGATGTTCTTGCGAATATTATCCAATGAAGTCTACATGCATGTCAAATCTCATAGGTTCATTGTATTTTGTTGTAGAAGGTCCCGCTTCTTCTTCTTTGTAACCGAGGCCAGTTTTTTCGTTGTAATATCGTTGATTGTTGATGAGTTCTTCCAATGCCCTTGAGTCACACCTGAAGCCGATGTTTTTCCTTCTCAGCTTCCTTACACAAAGGAGTAGAAATTGGCTTCTAATGTTTCCTTAGTTGCTTTCCATCTCTTTTATGACTCTCATATATTTGTGTTCTTCAACTTCAATTTTGAGGCCTCGGAACTGTTCTTAAGAGTATTGAATGATCTTCTAACCTTGAGCTCCTTTTTATAAGCTCCATCGCTTCAGAAATTATATGGTCAACCCTTCTTTCTTCGTTGTTTTATACCTCTTGTTTATTGTGCTTGGCCATAAAAATACTCATTAAATTTCTTTTTCTTCATTGTCACTTCTTTTCATCAGTATTTATTATCTGCTAGAGATAAAGTTCCTTTTGGATCCTTGCTTGTTGAATTTCTTAAAGCCTTTCTTTCCTTTTGAGTTGCCATTACTTCTGTTTGGACATTTTGCTGCAAAATTCCAAACCTCATTACAGCTGAAACATATCAATGGAAGTTTACCTTTGAATTGTCCCTTACCAATTTTTAGTTTTCTTGTGAAGTAAGCATATTCTTCATCTGAAATACCTTCTTCATCATCTCCCTTTTCTTCACACTTGCAGGTGCATGTCTTTTCAATTGAAGGTTGTTTGTCCTTATTGGTTTTCTTAGATGCAACGAACGCATTTTCTAGATGCGAAGTACCCTCTTCTTCATCAAGTCCCATTTCATATGCTATGAGAACTCCATGTAATTCCTCTTTGCTGAGTTTGTCCATATTTGCATTGTATTCTAAGACCGATACCTTTGGGTTGAATCTCCCTGGTAACGTTCTAAGAATCTTCCGTATAATAGTCTTCTCTTCAACTGGCTCTCCCAATCCTTCCAGAGTATTGGTTATTTCATCATCGTATTGAAAGTATGCAGCAATGTTGCAATCTTCTTTCATTCTGAGTTGCTCAAATTTTTCTCTATAGATTTGAAGCTTTGCTTCTTTGACATTTGAGTCACCTGCATATATATTCTCAAGCTTGTCCCATACATTTTTGGTGGTTTTGCAACCCAACACCTTATGATAAGCAGATTCAATAAGTCCACTGATAATAATATTCTTTTCTTTTGCATCATTTACCAAATTCTTCTTACCTTGTTCATCCGTGGTTGATGTAAATCCATTTTGAACAGTGTCCCATACTTCGTAATCTTGCGCCAAGAGATAGACCTCCATTATTCCTTTCCAGAGTGCATAATTATTTTCATTGAATAGAGGTACACCATTCTTGGTATGCTCCATGACCTCCTTCCAGCTGTTAAACTGTTATTGAAGGAACCAAGCTCTCATACCAATTGTTGGAAATACTAAGAGGGGGGGGGGGGGGGTGAATCACTATTCCTTTCAATTAGAGCATTAGTTAATCTTCAATTATTATCAGTGTTTGTACAATGATAGCAGCAAACAAGAGGAACACAAATGCACACAGTTTTTAAGGTGGAAACCCACTTCGAGACAAAAACCACCTAATGCTTTTCTAATAATTATTTCATATTAAAATCCAATTGAAAAGAAAGCTCCAACTTCCTAGAATCTAGAAAAACATTCTTCCGCCTCCCACCTGATGGATGCACCAATATTCCTTCAAGATTCAATCGAATGGACGCCCAACACCCAATGAGCTACAACTCACACTAGCACCACCCTACCACGTTGAGGTTTTCACAGGCTTGCACCAGGGAAAATGGTCCAATTTACACGATATAGAACATGTAATATTAAAGACACCGTAATCATAACTCAAAACTATGCATGCTGTAACTCACCTAATGATGATCCTAGACCTCCCAACACCGCTCTTAAATTCTTGGAAGATAAGACACTTGAACAAATCCTACAAATGACCAAAGACCATGATACCTTACAATGATGATCAGACAGTAAGGTTGCCCACTTGAAGACTTCATGTGGTGAACTTCTTGTTGTTGTTCTACACCTTGATTGTTGCTCTTGTCATGCTACCCTTTCTCACTCTTCAAAACATTAGATCAGGCATTGAGTCTTATCTTGATTAATATATAATACCTACAAAAATTCTTCAAGGAAATACCCATGACATGATAATAGCAAAACTGACCTCATCTTGTAGAGCATATGTCAGTGCTAAAAAAAACAAATTAGAATAAAAAGAACCTAATGAAATTAAGAGATGAACATGCATATACAAAATATTCTTACCTAGAGCTTACCTCTACTACATCATTTTTATGCACCTTCATTTTCTTTTCTACCCTATAAAGTCTAGTCCTTTGCAACCCTTGACATCACATGATCTAGCTTTGTCTTGCCTTCTAGAAGCGCAATATTGAATCTGATGTATCTATGTTATTTCAGATCCGCAATATGTGATTTTCTTACTCCGTAGTATCCCTCTCGAGTCTTCTTCCAGTCACAGTTTATTCCACTGATTCTTCAAGACAAAGTTATGCCCAATCTCTCACAATGACCTAAATATGGACTAGTTTAGTAGAGCGAACTTGTACCTCGTGCCACATGTCACTGTTTCCTCCTTCGGATATGAAATTGATACACAAAAAATATTATTCCATCTAATATCCACTACTTTTTACATAATTCCAATCTGCTTCTCATAGAGAGAGATATCATGATTTTCCCAAGGTGACCTCTTTGAGATGAAATTCGGAAGCCCGCAAAACCCTAACATCCACATCTAATATCTCCGAAACTATAGCGAATCAAGATATGAAATTCATACAAAATCTTAGTTAGGATTTCACACAAGTGGGTTCTTTTTTTCAGTATCTAAATCTTTTTAGAAAATAATTTATAGTGAAATTCCATGATGACCTGTTTTTAGTTACAAAATCACCACATCAGGAGGATATGAGGATCACAATTTATATAAATTATTAGGTTGAGAGGGTCTTCAACAAGTGAACGTGGGAGGTATTTAGGAGCTTAAAAATTATTAATTATTGATTGTTCTATGACCACAACCAATGATTAGTGTCATGCCACAACCCAATGGGGTTTTAGCCCACTAACTCGGCTTACTAACTTCAAATGTGAATATCTCTCAAACCATGAAGAATTACGTGGTGTGTCATATATCAACGGAAACATCTCGACAAGTAGAAACCATCAAAAATATTCTTGAATCGTAATATAGTAATTTTGTATGTGAAAATTTCCATGAAATATTAGGGTAGCCCCTGGTGCTGCTTGTGTTGACATCAATGACAACCATTGATCAACACAAACTCGGTAGTGATCAAGTTACAGGAAGAAAACATAATAGCTAGATTCGGGTGCCCCACAAAAATCATCACAGATAATGCTCAGGCTTTCAAGCCGATGAAGTTTATAAAATTCTACCAGTGTTATAATATCCTTCTGGGACACTCCATTGCATATTACCCTCAAGGGAACGGATTGGCGAAATCGTCTAATAAGATGTTGGTGGGGATTCTGAAAAATACCATCAATGAAAATCAAAACAATTTGGATTCCCAACTCAAGTTCGCTCTTGGGGAAAATAAAATCACAACCAAAAGATCCACAGGTAAATCTCCCTACGAGTTGGTGTATGGCAGGGAACTAGTCTTCCCTATTCATCTCACTTTTCCCATGGCCCAATTTCTGCAAGAGAGTGAAGAAGAACCTAACAATATCATCAGAAGGATGAATCAATTGTTGGAGCTAAGTGAAACCCGGGAATAGGTGATCCTTAGCTTAACATAGTATCAAGAGAAGATGAAAGGCCTATTTGACCAAAGAGCTAAAGACAAAGAGATCCAGGCAGTGGATTTGGTACTGCGATGGGAGGTCAGGAGGTCAGATAAAGGGAAACACGGAAAATTCAACCCGCTTTGGTTTGGACCATTCAAGGTGGCAGAGACCAAAGGAAATAATACTTTTATGTTGGAAAATTTGGAAGGAGACACACTTGAGATGCCTATCAATGGAAACTTTCTCAAGCCCTACTTTGAGCACCGACATGGGCCCCAATAGCCCATTATACATATCCTTCCATTGTATATATGCCACTTTTATTTTTGCATGAATTACTGTTTGAATATAACCTCATTGTCAGTAAATTATCTGATGGTGACTCCATATGCCCAAAAGAACATAGGAGCCCATTCTACAAGTTCTCAACACACTAAAGCAAGTGTGTTACCCCCAGATGGAGCTAATGTTGCCATGTGACAATTTCGAACTTAAGGCTAGTGGAAGGATCTTATTAAGGAATAAATTGAATATTTGAACATGAGGATCTGGAGAAAAACCCTCATAATTTTTTTTAGCACACTTCCCATATGCGGCACCCATCATGGCTGCACCACCTCCAGAGTAGTGGCGCAGCCCATAGAATCAACGACGCCACCTATCAAGATCTCACCGCAATCGTTCCGACAGCTCGGAAAAACTTGTAAAGCGGCAAGACTGACCCGTCGGAGGGGATGACATCAGAATCCCCTCGTACCAATTATAGGAGCTCTGGGGGGGCGATACAGGGGTCCATCCTCTACCTCCCAACCCGAATTAATGTGGCGGGGGCCATGGATTCGCAGTTGGCCAAGGTAAGTAAAGGTATGGTAATTTTTTCCAAGTACAAAGCTGGTACCTCCGTGTCAGGCACGTAACCTCTCACCCACCCGATCGCTGTCGACCAGTCACCTCGTGACACTTTTCTTCTCGCTAACATCAACCCTCCAGTTGTCACCCCGCTCCACTCCCCAGTAAAAATCCTTTCTCCCACCTAGTTTTTACTCCTGACCGTTTGATTGTTACCATTTACGGTCGTTTGTTACTCAGTTGGGCGCTATAGTAAAACTCACATTACTTCTTGTTTCCTCCTCACTTCACTCTCATTGCTACCTAAGGTATTTGGTTAAGTCCCTCTCATTTTTTTCCTTTATTGTTTGTCAAAATTATGATGGAAAAGATGAAGTGAACGACCCACAAAACCCTACAAGCTCGTGAAGCCATAATTTAACCCTGGTCCTGATCCTCTCATGGATTCCCACTCCCAGCTCTATGACACCATTCATCCTTTCAATGTGGCCTATATGAAGATCAAACTTTTTGATTATAAATGGTGGGGAAAGGATTTGTTTAGGGTTTTAGATTCAGGGCTCTATTACCAAATTATCACGTCAGTCCATTCTTTCCTTGAGTTCATAGCTTGGCTCATCGATGCCTACATTGAGTGGAAATATATATTCCTCTCCATCTATGGGGTTAAATTCTTAAAAAATACCCCTTAGCTAATCTAGAAAGAATTGTGCTACCCCTCCTCTCAAGAGTGTGTTGAATTCATGGAATTCACCGTCTCCTGTCATTTCTCAAACCTGCCCCTAGAAAAACAAAGAGATATCCTTGAGCTCATCACCACAACGTGTCTAACTTCCCTCCCACCTACAAATACTATCTCATTGTCCCTATTTCATGACACCATCCAAACCATCCTAGCGACCCTCTCGGGAATGTTTGATTTAGACAATGCATATGGGGTAACAACCACTGGTCTACGGTTTCTAGAGCTCATGATGCAACCTGATATTCTAATGGATATCCCTACCCTCCTAGCCTCCACAATCAAAGCTATGTTTCAAGTCATATCATCCTCTAGTTGTTTTAGATACTATTCCTTGGTGTTATACATATTCCTATTCAAACATGCAAATAACTTCGAGGGTTTAGGCCTAAACAAGTTCTCTATGAGAAATGATGAGCCAAAATCCATTTTTGAATGGAATCACTCAGTTCGCCAACACCCAGAGGGAAAGGGGTACACAAAATTCGTCATATATTTCATGTCTAGGGCTTATGAGATCATACATGATAACCACCTGCCCGGGATTTTTCCTAAGAAAAAGGATTTGCTCAAGTTCAGTGGGATAGATCATGTCAGGGATTGGTATCTATTCGAAGATCATAATGATATCATGGTTTATGGTGCCGAAGAGCCTCCTTACCATATGCTAGTGTTCATTTCCATGATTATTTTTTCCCTCGATTTTATCTGCCAAGTCCTGAGTGCCGACCAAACTCACTTTGTGCCCGCAAAGAAGGGATATATTCTAAGGCTCCCAAATGTTGTAGGTCCTTTCACTATCAGTTCAAGACATGCACTCCCCTTAGTTGAGGAATTTTTCCAAAATATGAATTTCCTGCAAGGGGTTGTATGGAATTATGATCCTAAAGGGTGCATCACATGAATAAAGAAGAAGATTAAGTATTCAACATATGAGCATGAACCTAGGCCTATAATAGAATGGAAAGCTAATTATGACTCGTGGCCTTTGGATATAGAGATGGAGGATGAATCCCCAACCGTTGAAGGAAAAGGAGATAATGCACAGGATGAAGTGGAGGTCCTAGATCAGGGGAGCCATCAAATGGACCAAGGACTCATGGATGAAGAGGAAGAGAACCAACTCAGTAAAAATCAAAAAATTGAGGGGCCGAGAGAACAGGACAATGAGCTTCTTGACAAGGAAACCCCACAGCACACAGGTCAGGGAAAAGACAAAACAAGTTTCTAACTCTCTTATGACTTTGCATCCTCATCGAAACCTTCAGAACTCTCACAGATGGTCACCTTGGGAAAGGGATAAAAAAGAGAGCAGATTGAAGCGAAGAACCAGTCAGCAAGGGAAAAACTAAGAGTAGAGCTAGCTCAGCTTGTGGATAAGCACCACACCAGGCTAATGACAGCTTTGGATGTGGCGAATGACCGACTAATAGTCATTTTACAACACTCTTCTTCTCACCCCCTACCCCTAGATTCTAAGTACAACGCCCTATAGATGATTCTAGAGTTAGCTTTCATCCCCCTTCTAGACAAGTTGAACTTGCATAAAGCCTTTGAGGAAATGGTGCATACAAAGGTGTTGAAACACACCCGCACCTTAGAGAAAGTCGAGAGAAGGCTAGCTCAGATGAAAAACACTCTGAAAAGGGAAAGAGAAAGCACAAAGTCTCTTTCAATGTAACTTGAGGACTACAAGAAGTTGATAAGAGGCAAAGGCATCGATCCTAATGTAGCAGTGCAAACTCTTCTGCATAAATACGAATTGGGCGTACAAGATTTACAACACAAGATGAAAATTCCTCATTCATAGAATATCAAAAAAGAGGAGCTAGCAAAAGTTGAAAAAGAGAAAGATGCCCTCACTAAGGTGCTTGCTCAGAGAGATGAAGAGATTACTGAGTTAAAAGGGAAGCTAGTAGAGCTGCAACAGGCTCAGGACAGCCACATATGCCTACTACAAGTGCCAGATGACCCCCAAAATTCCTCAAAGCATTTTACCAATGCTTTGGTAGATTTAAATATGTCAAAATATGAGACTTGAACTACCTGACGACTATTGGATGAAGCGAAGGCAGCGTTTGCAAAAAAATAGAAGATCGTCTCATATTTACAAAAAGAGATGGAGGCCCTTTGCAAAGAGTCTTAAGAGAATCAGAAGTCAATCAGAGACCTAAAGGCTCAACTCAAGGGAAACATGTCACTAGTGGAAGCTAGACGAATAGTCTGGACTGAGATTATAAAGGAGGTAAAGGAGCATTGGGAGTTCATTACATTGGAAAATGACAAGAAGAATTCCATCCGGGATTGTAAAGTACAATTGGACGCAGGTCGTAGGGAAGGAAACAAAAATTTAATGACGACGCATATATACATTAGGTACATCAATGAGCTCGCCTTAGAATAATTGGGCATGCACGGAGTGGTCGACCAGTTTGGGACCATAATGGAGGTCACCAAAATGATTCAGAAGGAAGAGGCACGAGTAAAAGCATCAGGATATTTGGCACTCGTGGCTAGTGGGGTGTAGGCCTTTGATCATGAATGGGGTAAATTAGTGGAAGCAGGGTTTCCCACATGCTGGGACACGTTGGGGGAATTTCTCCCCTAGAGCATATATGAGCAGAAGTATGTTGAGGTCAAGTGGAAGGCCGATTTGACATTGGAGAAGACCTCTCGCCTAAAGGCTAAAACCTTGGTGGTAGCACTACGCAAGGAATTCTTCTCCTTGCCATGGTTAAAAGGTTCTTTACTTCTCACCTTGATTACACCAAGTTGACTCAGTTGCGTGCATTATTTGAGATTTTTAGCTCTGCACCTTTACCTATTGATATCATATGGTAGAGATGTTATGAGCACTCACATCCACCAGCTCCCTCTATTTCGCAGCCAATGCGGCCTCCTTCATCTCGCCACTTTGGCTCCTCCTCTACTCCAGTGTGTCCACACGTCTCAGGGCCTTCTTCCACTCCTCGACGCATCCTTTAAATATTTCAGGATCAGGCCCATGCAGTATTTTATTTACTTTATCTTGTATGTTTAGTTATGATGTATAATCATGTGAAATCACGATTCCACCCTAGTATTGTTTTTATTATTGTTATGTTTTTGTTATGTTCTATTATGAAGAGAAGTGCTCTTGGCATGATGTAGTTAAACCATATCATTTTTTATTTTGAGAAGTTTATTGAAAAATCAAGAAATAATATATGCTTTCGAAATATCTGGCTAATAGCCTATGATGTATGGACTATAAAGAGGGAACTCAAAGATTAAAGAAGGGTTTTGGATTTCGTGGAAGTTCTAAGTTCATATTGTATGGCCTTTTGTAATTATTGTTTTGAGCTCTGAATGCTTATCTTGGAGAGCTACTTTTAAAATATAATATAACAATGAATTTGTTTGTAAATTGATTCCAATTGGGCTGGTGAACAGTATGGATGTGTGTGTCTTATGTTTGTTTAAGTTATTTTCTCTTCCGTTAAATGAATCTTCAATTATCTTGTGTTAGGAATGTTGGTTGCCGATGTTTTAATAAATGAATATGCATAAATCCTCGTTGTGGGAAAAATGGCACTCATATGTTGATCATTCAGCTACCTTAATGTCGCTCGACACTAGATTAAATCTCAATCAATATTATATCAATCACCTTCTTCTTTAAGTCTGAGAAGGACAAATTATTATCATTAAATAAGCCCGCCTCCCTCAAGCTTCTTCTCCCTTTTATTCTAAGAATTCATTCACCTTATTTTCAAAGTTTATTCACTATATTTAAACCTGGCCCGTTCACATCTACTCAAATATATATGGCCTCAAGCCCATTCCGAGTAACATCCAGTATACACCGGAGTTAATACCACTGCTCCCACATTAATATATATTCAGAGGGACTCCCCAAGCAAAATTTATTCTAAAAACCTCTGATTCTTAAGATGTCCTAGGCACTAGTCTTTTGCAACTCAAGGCTATCTATAGGAGTGAAAACACATCACATAATCTATGAGATAAAATTCTAAGGTTCAAGCAGTGGAAGATTACATCAAGCATCAACAACAATTTTCCAACTCTTAAAGGATAACCTCACTCTGGTGTAGAATTGAATGAAACAACGGACATATAAGAATCACTATTAGAGAAGTTTTGATGTACGTGACTAGGTATTTTTGTGGCTACAACAATACAAACAAATGTCCCTCAAGCAAGCTAAGAAGGATAATAAATTATCACCCAAGTAATATGGTCCTTACAAGGTGTTGCAAAATATTGGTATTATGGCATACAAATTGGAGATGTCTACATCTTCTAGAATATACCTAGTTTTCCTTGTTTTATGCTTAAATAAGGTTATTGGTGACAAGCTCCAAGTTCTAACAGTGTTTCCAAAACTTGAAGATGAGGGAAAAATCATATTTGAGTTTGAAGTAGTCACAAAACCAAAAACTTGACAGCTATGGAATCGATTAATTTCAGGGTATCTCATTAGGTGGAAGAACTTACTCACTAAAGACTACACATGGGAGGATGAGAATTTTATACAAGGGCATGTTAGGTACCTATAATACTAGTGTATTCCCCTTATTTTTATTGTTAGTGTAACCCCCTATTATTATTATTTTCCCCATGTATCCCCCATGATTTTACTTTTATGCCCCATAGAAGCCCACTATTGTTATTGTTGTGCCCTTACATTATTATTATTATGTAGGCTCTGATTATATTATGACCCCTTAGACTCCTATATATACCAAGGAGGTATTATCCTTTGTATAATTCAAGAATTTTTCATTTATGTGATTTAAATGAGGTTTCCCCCTCAAAGAGGCTAATTTTGAAGTCGTTGACTTGTCTCTTTTGTGATCTGGTTACATAACATTAATTCCCTTGGAATTGTGCAAGAAAATAAAAGAAAATAACTATATTTTAGGATCTAACTTCCTCCAAGATTGTGCAAGGAAATAGGAGAAATCTGGGGTCTAGAATTCGCTAAGTTTTGGCCAGAGTAGGACATTCAGCAGGAGAACAAGTTTACAGTGTAGGTTGTGCTTCAGGATCGAATCAATACCTTGTAATACTTGATCATTCTCATCTGATTAATGAAAGTAGCAAAGGGGTTTTTCCCAGTTGGGTTCCCCTGTAAATCATTGAGTTCTTGTGGTGTTTTTATGGTTACATGTCATTGCATGTGTTTCTAAATTATGATTTTTATTCTGCAGAACAGTAGAGGAAATTTGTAATCTCTTGTTTTCAGTTTGAATACATCGTTATTAGAAAATTTCTATTAATTTCTACAATGAGGTTTTTTGGGATGCAGTTCGTCATTATTATAATTAATATAGGTAAGGGAGGGGGTGGAGTGGCCACCCCCACACAATTATTCACATTCAAAAAACGCTTGGGAGTTATTATGTGTAGAAGTGGTGGAATACAGAGGATTCAGAGGTCTATAGTACAAAGAAAAAACAATTGTTAGTCAATCGAGACAAACTAGTTTTGTATTCCAAACAAGTAAGTTATAGTATATGGTAGCACAATTGGAGCAGGACATGGACTGGGTTGTTATTCTAGCTAGGGCTCATGCATTCTCGACCCTCTGCCATTACTATCGTGGGTACATTTTAGATGGAATTTGTTCCTCTATAATGTCTAAATTGTGGAATATCAATGTCAATTTCCTTAGGATTTTCTTCTTGGGAGTTGGTGTTTTGTTTAGGGAATGGTGGAATTTTATAGTAGAGCACAAGCATCTCTACTCCTGGGAAATCATAAAGTTTTTGGGGTTGTTCAATTTAGTATGGTTTAACCACCAAATCATTGGTCCTCCATGGATATGGTGGAGGGGTGTTCGAACCTTCATAGTCTTATTTTTCATCTTAACGACCTGGGGTTAGGGTAAAGGATTTATGCGGCACACCAAGGGGGAATTTATAGCCACCACCACTAGATAAACTGATTAAGGTCGAGATGATAGAATGCCAAAAAATTTATGGTTGGTAGGTCGGGAGTTTTTCATTCTTTTGGATTTTAGTCGGGTTGGCCAGAGGTCATTCCTCCACCTCGGCATGGGTTTCATGGCAGTATATTTGTCAAGGCCAAGAGCCAAGGTCTTACTTTGTCGTTCCAATTTTATAGTTGGTTTGGGGGAAAATCATATCAAAATTGGGCCATAAATAATACAAGTTTCCTTAAGATATTCCATTCAAGCCGATTAAGGGTCATTTTTATTGAATAGTTTCATTGTCATTGTTGTTTGTTAACCCTTGCAAGTAAGCACTACACAAAGACCTCTAAGCCCCATATTCTCAACTCAACAAGAGACCTTTTCAAACTTTATCCATTGAATAACATTGGTTATTTGGTTTTTCTTACAAATAAATTTATATAAGAGTTTAGTGGCCAACGATAGACAATCATGGTGAGACAAAAATTGCACAGTAGTCGAGGCTCAAGCTCTGGTAGGGGGGATAGGCATGGTCACACTCAGAATAGGACTTCCTAGGACCATGTAAGGGGAAGCATTGGTTGTATGAATAGATATGGAAATAATGTATATAGGACGAGCACCCTTGTTCGAGCCCGTGAAGCAATCAACTCTTAGGAGGCTGATATTTGAGTAGATATGGACCCAAGTGAGCAAGAGATCTTAGCAAATTTTAGATATATTATCCCTAATATGGGAAATAAAAAAGGAAGGAGGACCCTCTTCCTAGAAACACTTCATATTTAGTGGATGATGAAAAATATGTTGGAAAAAGCTTTAATGTTTCCAACTTTAGGTGAGTCGGGTTATGTAGATGAATTGAAAGCTATACACAGGGAGATACAACTGATACAATGTCAAATAAAATAAAAAAATTCATGTTTTGCTTGTATTGAGTGACAAATTATGTTTGTGCCTTTGATAGAGCAACCTGGATATAGTGCTAAAGATCCAACCCCCATATATTCTTTTGAAGAGTAATTTTCCTTGATGTGTGGGTAGTTATTTTTTGATATATGGTATAGGACAGTAGATAGTAGATGTTATCAATACAATTATGTTTATTTATCTTTGTTGGAAACTCTTAGATACTTAAATTTTTAGATTGGTTATGAAGAAACCATATGGTCAATAGACTTGGTTACCCTATGGGTAGGTTGATACCATCTGGGCATGCATTCTTATGATGTAACACCTATTGATTTTGAAGTAATGGAAAGGAAACACCTAAAATTACAAAGAAAAAGGATCAATTATTCTCTCTTTTTTGTAGGAGAGGATTTAATACCTTCTTCTTCGAGAATAAGGAAGATCCAAACTTGATCTTCAGAAGTGACCCTTATCTCATGTATTCCAAATGTCTCTGTTTATATAAATGGATCCTAAAATAACCCAAAATGTGATGTTCCTTCAACATTTTCAGTATGCTAAACTCCCCTTCCTTCCTATGCATTGTTGCAACAATGTGACTTTTAAAAGTATTAGAAATTCCCTGAGTAAGTATATTGATCGTGATGAGCCAAAATAAGTTTTGTTTTTGTGTGCCATGATCTGTGTGGAAGTAGATATGGAAAAAGGGCTTATAGCCACAATAAATATCAACTTTTATAACTTGTCCCATATTTAAGAGGTGGATTGTGACCAAATTCCTTTTAAGTGCAAGAACGGCGCAATGTGATGGAGCTTCAGCTAGAACAACACAAATATGTGATGGAGCTTCAACTAGATTGTAAGGAAATATTTAATTCTTGTAGATTAATCATGGATAAATGTTGCTTTTTTGTCGCCTTCTTTTAAACAATATGATGGATTGGATGTGCCTATAATCTATCAAAGCTTTGGCCAAAATCAATGTCATTAGTGTTGATTTTACCACAAAATGGAAATTTTATGGGGACTTGGATGGTGATTTGAAGCATTCAAGGATTGATAGCTTTATTCGAAAGCCCAGCCCTAAGATCATAGATAGTGTGTTTGGGATTTCACAGGCACGACCTAGAAATTGGTTGGTGAATTCAATATTGTCTCCTCTAGAAGATAACTCATATTCCAAAAAAAAATTATGTAATTGTAGACACCAGAGGTGAGATGTGCTACCCATTTCACTTAAATTTATTTTATAAAACTTAGAACCTAGACGTTCAAAACTATCACATAAATGAACTTAATGAGAAATTAGATTATTTTCCCTGGAAGAGTGCCTCTCTTTCCATCTCTAGAAAAGCGTAACTCTACTCCAATTCCACCTCCTTTGTTGTCATTCCCATTCCTCTTTCTCTGACCCTGGATTGTACCAACGAAACTGACAATGATGTCTTTCTGAATATAGAAAACTCTTTCTTCAATCCTAATAGTAGCCTCATTCTTCTCATCAGTCATTAAAATCTAACAGGTGGAGTCCTCTTCAGAAATTTGTATGCCCCTTTCTAATGCCTCTTAGTGGATTTAGATATATTTCATCTACATATTCTTATCGAGAAGAAATTTTGTTGCACTCATAGAAACCATTAATAATGTTTGCATTAGAGTGAGTGACAAGATAATATTCCCAAATATTCTATTTCTTTGGTGTACCTTTGAACCTTTAGGGGAAATTTATAGTCATTAATAAAAGATAAGTTTAAATAATGCGTTTCCGAACCATATCCATACAAATTAGGATTTCGTCCCTTTTTTCATACATATTAAATTTTTATATGAGATAAATAAAAATTTAATTTGTTTTCAGATGTTTCTTTATATGCCCTATTACATATTAATCATTTCTCTAACACTTTTGATGTTCTTCTTTTAAACAATTGGATTCCTTTCACACGAAAAAAAACGAATCTAAAACTTAAAAATACATATAAATTTGTTTTATATTTTCAATTAGATACTAAACTTGTGTAAAATTGTAGGTGCTTTGAGACATTATCAAATCAAACTTGCATTACAAGGTTTTCCATTATATTTACCTATATTTAAACTAAGCGGCAGGGACTAGCTACTATGTATAACTTGTTAATAAAAACAAAATTACAATATAACAAAGTGAATTGAATCCATTTATTATTTTTATTATTTTTTTAGTTGAACCAACATTATCTTTTATTATTATTTGTCTAATGTTTCATTTTATGGACACAATAACATCTCTCCTATATTGACCCGAAATTTAAATGTTT
>CM076575.1:1372970878-1373102271 GCA_034641835.2 Pinus albicaulis | reverse complement strand
GATCTTCAGTTTTAAGTCCATAGAAGTTTGGAAGGACAGAGGGTGAAATTTTTTTCATGGTTGTACTGGTTTCTTCATCAATTATAGGGAACCCAAAAGAGTTTCCTATTCTACCTCTTCCTCCATTTGCACCTCTACCCCCTTCTCCTCTACCTCCTTCTCCTCTACCTCTACCTCTACCTCCAAACAGTGTGTTTTCTCCATTAAAAACTACTCCTCCTCCTTCTTCTGCCATGGTTGACTCTCTTGTGGAAGTGGAAAGGTTTGTATCCCTATCAGGAGTTTTTAGATCTTCTTCTATGGCAGGTTCAGTGGATGAAGTGGAAGGTTTCTCTAATGGGATAGTTGACCTTAGATCTTCTAGAAGTCCAGGATCAGGAGAGGATGGAATATGGGTTTGAGTTGAAGGTGTACTAGCTCTGGATCTAGATGAAACAAGTGGTGTTCTAGAAATCAAACTTCTGCCTCTGTTGCTTATGAATCCTCCCCTTGAATCTCTCTCCCTACGCATAAAATTGTTTTTGGATGCTAAGAAACAAAGGTTACCTAGTTTTCACTTCCCCGGCAACGGCGCCAAAATGTTTGGTCTCAATCTAGTCTCCTAAATTAAGCTCATTTAATTGTCAACCAGGGTTGGTAAACTGCTAAAGTGAAGTGTACTGTATGTACCTAGGTGCTTGTTTCTTAATGCGTTGTGTGTAGTGTTTTGTGATGTTTTTGGTCTTTTGTGATGATTTATGATGTTTTTGATCTTTTGGTGGTTTTATGTTCACAAGGAAAATGACTAGAAAGCTAATGGAAGGAAGCTAATGATTAAAAACAGGGTGAAACCTAATTGGTTGATGTCAAATGGTAAATGCAAATTAAATACTAAAACAGAATTAAATCTAAACTATGAATAAGCAAAAGCAAAGCTTGATAATGACTTTTAAGAAAATGATTCAATACACAAACTAAACTTGTCAAATTCTTTCATCAAAGGCATTTGAGAGAGAGCTTGAAACATGGTCAACTAAGTATGCAAATCTTCCTAACTAAACAGTTTAAACAACTAACTTATAATGATGCAACATTTTATCCTTGATTAGAGATTTGTTGAAGCATATTTGGAATAAAACATTTATACCATCATAAGATCTTCTATTCTAAAGCTAATTCCTATTCTGCAATTTAATTGAATGTCACAAAACCTTACTCAAGAGTTATTGATTTCTTTTCAAAGTAGTCTTTTGAGGGAGGGCTCTGTTTATGAAATGATAAGGAAATTTCAGAGGTACTTCAGGCCTTAAAATGATGTTGTCTTCTGTTCATATGGTGATGAATCAATTATGGATTTTAGAACAAGAAGAGATTTGTGAATAATGAAGGTTGTTTTGTTAAATTTAACAACTGAAGTAATCTAGTATGCAGTGAATGACAACTGAATATGGAGTGCAAATGCAATGAGTTGAGCTACAACCAAACCTAAGATGTCACTAACCTAAAACAGTGTTAAACTACAAGTCATTATCAAACTTAAAGCAAAACAACTGAACATGAGTTAAGTGCAATTAAACTCCGGAGCATCCTAACTAGACTATCATGCATTATTCTATGGAATTATACAATCTGTTTGTCCATCATGATTGATATTTTGGAAGAGTTCCTTCTTTTGGAAGAGTTTTTAGAACAATCCTGACTGTGTAATTGAGTGCAAATGTAAACATAAAGACTGAAAGCAATGAAAAACTAAGATATCATAGCCATATCCCACTCGTTATTATGATATTTTGGACAAGCGTTTAAGAGCAAGAGCAGTGATGGTACTTAGTGAAAACACACAACTAAAATGTTCAAGATCACAATCATGCTTAAGACAGTATAAAGATTTCTTGGAAGAGTTTCTTCTTGTGGAAGAGTATTGAGCATAAGTATAACTGTGATGGTGAATAAAAGAGATTACAATTAAATCCTACAATACTATAACCATTTCCCATTCATCATTATAATCTTTTGGAAGAGCTTCTTCTTGTGGAAGAGTTAGAATGAGTATAACTATAGTAGCTAATGAAAACAACTACAAATTCAACTTCAAAAACGTAAAGGCAGCTAGAATACTTATCTAAATTACGTAAATAAATCCGTGCAAGAGGCAGGGGCCCTCTACCTCCTGATGGAATCTAACTCAAAATCAAATCAACGCTTTCAAAACAACACTGTCTGCTTCATTAAAAGTGAAATAACTTGAACAGAGCACTCTGCGTCTTCAGAAATGTAGCACAGGATCTAAGCAGAATCTAGAACAAAATCTAGCCTAGCTCTTGGTTTCCCAAGTGTTTATATAACAAATGTAAATAACAAGACTTGCAACAATTTCAGGAACACTGTCTTTCCTTATCGGAATCGCATTAGGACTCTTGAAGTGGCTGCGTGAAAAGGAAAAAGACATCTAGACTGAGATAGTCCTAATAGAAGTCTGTCTTCTTAAATGTGTTCCCACATATCAAAACCATACCCAGAATTCGTTTCTTCCTTCATGGTGAGCAACGAACCATGTAGACATGACGTGGAATATGCCCATATGCGGTTTTTCTTGAGAGGCCACCTGGAACATACTCAAACGTGAAGACAGCTGCAGAATCGCCGATTAGCTACGGAATGTCTGCATTCTGCAGCTAGTTCCGGTCAAAATGCTTTACAATGGAAAAAATCAAAAAACTTAGCAAGTCAGTCATGTAAATCATTCTAAAAGTAATTTTAACTAAATTCATTGATCAATTGGATCTAGGATAGCAATGGACAAAGGAAAATGAGGTAAAGTGGAATGAAAGAAAGCACAATTTTGAGGCTCAACACCAAGCATAGTTTGTCTCCATTTCAAGCTTTTGTAAAAATGAAACCACTCTGAAGCATATTTTTTCCACATGTTTCAAGCTTGTGTAGAATTGAAACCAATCTGCAAGCATAGTTTTTCCTCATGTTTCAAGTTTGTGTAAAAATGAATCCATTATGATCCTGCATTTTGTGATTTCCTTTTCATCGGCCTGTTTTTCCAGATGAGCCTTAGTTTTTTCATTCCATTGTCACCATTTTCTTGGCCGATCAAACACTTTCACTAGGTTGTTTTACCCTTTCCTGAGGAACTGCTGCGATGAGTGGTCTTATTAGCCAACTGTTGAGGAGGTAAATCCCCTCTGCGGACAGAGGCGATCCCTACTAGCCCAGCAGGGGTCTAGCAACAATCAAACAATGTTACGACGCAAGTTCCTAGTTACGAATGAAAAGACTAAAGATGGAAGCCTACCTGGAATCCAATGCTATGATCTGAAGAAGAGAGCGTCCCCGTTCCTCAGCCTCGGCAGATCACGATCCCTCCACGATCTCCGCGGATGAACACTTGCACATGCAAGAAACAAACAGATACAAGCATAAAACCCGGCATACGTAACTAAATATCAGTTAGAAAGGAAATTACTCATATTAACATAATGGAAAACAGAGTGGAACCATAATCATAATCATCTATTAAATAACAAACGAAGAGAGATTACAACCAAGTTCTGACGTCGTGGTCTCCTTCGAATGGGTCTCCAGTCGTTCACGTCTCGCAAAGCTCGCCAGGGAAAGGGAAAACCTCTCCAGAGTCTCTCGACGATGGTCTCCTTACTTGAGTCGGCCTTAAGGGAGAAAGAGGGCTCTTTACGGCACAAAGGCTCTTGGGAATATGGAGATTCAAAGCTTAGGCACTTCAAGACTAGCTTGCCATGGGATTGAGCAGGCTTTTATAGATGGGGAAGGAGGGAGTTGGGATCCCTATTATTATGGGATTGGCCCTATCAGCAAGGAAGGTTCCATGGGAGGTGGCAAAACCACTTCCCTTCCATAGAACTCCCGCAGCCAAACCTCCCAACTCAAGATAGGCAATGGTTTATGAGTTTGTTGGAACTCAACTTCCGCCATCTTTATTTAAAAAACAGTCCTTAAATTGGGTGGCGCGACTACTGCTCTGTGACAGAGCGCCAGTTGGCGCGACCTCTTTGCAGGATTTCCCCCATTGGCGCGAGTGCTGAACTGTCTTCCCGCACCAATGCAAAAGGAGATGTTTTTCATGATTTTTGCAAGGAGATGTCTTTAGGGCAAATGAAGCTCATGCTTAGAGGAATGCATTGATGATGGTTTCAAGGCATGACAATGTTCACAGGTCACAAAATGGGTCCTCCATTGTGCGGGACGGGGAATGGTAGGGACGGTGACAAATTACTGTGTAACAGATGCCCCCTAAAGTATGAGGCCCGAGAGAGAGGGGTGAAATGCTTTACGAGAACATGTTCAACTGAAGGCCCGCCGTCGGAAAACTTGCGCAGAAAGATACAACTGATATCTCAAGTACATGATGTATATGTGGTATGGACGCAGCCATCCGAAACAGAGTATGCTATAATCCGGATCCGGGGTATGGGCGCAGCCATCCAACTAAGATCAAACAAATAGACTCAGGTATGGTCGCAGCCATCCAATCAGTGAGTCATGTACATAATGATAATAATCCACAATCGCAACCTGGATTACAACAGACACAATCCAGGGTCTTGCGCTCCATCTCGACCCAACAGAGTACAAGTTCAAGCATGTGAATATGTGAGCTGAAGTCGAACATGCAAGAACATCGTCTGATTACCAGCCAATGATGAAAGCTGTTAACAGACACGAGAGAAACCACCAATAATGACAATGGTCCTCAAGGTACTACAGGTACAATCTACAGCGTGCGAATAAATGAGTTGACGTCGAACACCCGCAGAATCATTCGATCGGAGGCCAATGATGTAAACCTCTCGTCGAATGCGACGAACCTGCCATTGAGGCATGCAGGCTCCAAGGTACCATAGGGAGTCTCTAGACCAACTTCCTGGATAATGAGTTGAAGTCGACAGGAAGTGACCTTGATCGAAGGTGGGCCATAATGTTTCCCACATCATCGACACGAGACAGAGGAACATGATGTTTTTGTTGTGAATCGGGATCGTATGAGAAACAGAGGAAGGTTGATATTTGCAGAGGCCAACTTCTCTTGAACATATAAACAGCACTACAGTGGACTTGGCAGTATTTGACATCAACGGATCAGAGGTCATGGTGACGAGGTAGTGAACAGATGAGAGGTCAAAAAAGATTACCCAAACCCACGGAGGCAAAGTGAAGCAACGAGATGAGATGTCCCCAACCCGACACGAATGCAGACAAGTGCCATGTTCAAGAGCGACATACTGCCGACGATAACGACGATGGTTCCATTTTTCCCCCACCATTTCTGGCGAGTACCCCAATTATTTTTGATAACAAGCTTGAAGGGGATAGCATATGCTTGTGATATAAGTCCGCCTTTCGGGCGAATCCATCCTAGTGCATTTAACGAGTCCTAGGAAGGAGAAACTCGGAGAACGTCATTTCGACGAAATCCAATGTCATCAGGGTTTAACGAGTCTGACAAAGGAAGAACTCGGCGTCTTTTCATGTTTAGAGACTTTGAAAAGACAGCGGAAAAGAAAACTCCACAGGTCCCTTTTCGTAAATAGTTCCCCAGATCCGAAAAGGTAGAAAACAATATCCGGGAAAACCTCCTAGTCGCAATAGGCTAGGGTATTCCTTTTTTGTAATCAATCCATCCCAGCCCGAAAAAGGGTTAAACTTATACTGGGTGGATGTCGATTCGTGTCCATTTTAACGAGATTGAAACGACAAGGGCCTCGGCAATCTTTTCATGTTTAGAGAGTCAGAAAAGAGCTGAAAGATGACTCCAAAGTGACTTTTTCATGTATTTACCGAGTCCGAAAAAGTATAAAATACAACTCGTTTCCATCGTTTAAGTCGCAAAAACCTGTTGCTGCACATACCAAGCAAGCGTAAAATCCTTTTCGACATAACATATGCAAATATTTGATAAAAATAACTTTTAAAACTCATTTAACGTCGAAAAAGTTATAAATATGTCAAATTGGTAAAAATAAAATTACTTTTACTATTTACCTTGGTAAAAAGCAATAGTGGTCCATTTGGAGCAGAAACTTCTGACGGTGATTGCGACAAATCCAGTTGACCATTCAGCTTCTCGTCTGTCACAGGTAAGAGGCGTTCCCCTGCTCTTCATTTTCATTCATTTTTTGATAATTTTCCCTTGAAAATCAGTTCTATGTGGCCACTTTTAAAATTTTAGGGCTGCGCCCATTGGCGCGGGTATCGGGCACGGACCCGCGCCAATGAGCTCTTTTCTACAAAGGGCTCGCGCCACGTGGTGCGACTGTTCACGAAACAGCCGCGCCAGCGGCCGAACCTAAAAATCCGCCCAAAATTTCGACATTTAGACCAAATTGCATGGAATTTGAGGCTCATCAGAGATCTAACTAAGGGTTCATGGCCATATGAATGTAGGTAATCAATAAAAATGGCAATTGAATGGAAAGAACGAGAGCACGGAGAAGAGGATGAACAAGCCATGCAAAGCCAAGCTTGCATGAATTCCCTTAGAAACTGCGGGTTGAAAAATTTCTTCCTCACACCCTGCCTACGAGCTCAGCCCGAGCTTCTCCAGTATTTGATCAGTATCTGGGATGAACACGAACAGGTGTTCAGGCTACGAGATCAGGTATTAGAACTGGAGGTTTCTGACGTTTATTTCATCACCAGATTGTCCCGCAGAGGTCCAATCCCTGTATTGACTGGAAGCAGACCATCTGGGGAGAAGATGGAAGAAGTGATGACATGAGTGTGCCGAGGGGCACAAACAGGATCAGGAAGCAAGAAGGTGGATATCCACACTATCCCTGATCTGGCATTGAGAGTTATTCTGCATACCATCACGCGGGCTGCAGGGTCACAGGCACCGCACAAGGCCACAAAGGCCCAACTCCTGCTGGCCTCAGAATGCATGGGTCCCTTACTGTTTAACTGGGCAGCAGCAGTAACAATCAACATGAAAAGGCATCTCACAAAATGCAAACAGGGAAAACTGAAACAGTTTGGTTATGGTTCCATCTTGGTATCGTTCATTCTGGAACGCTTACCAATCTTCCAGGGCCAAGGGGCCGCAGTGGCAGATCCGATACCACGAGAGCCAAGAATGGCTCGCTGGGCAGCATTGATGCCCAGATCTGGAGGTGGCCAACAGATGTCTTGGAGGCCGGAGTTCTTTAGGTGGTTACGGCGCCAGCTGATTGTTGTGGAAGACTGGCCCTATGCAGGAACTGACTTTACCGGGGACCCAGATCTCCCACTACCAGAAGGAGACGACTGGGACGAGGAGCTGGGTAAGACCTCATATTTTGATTTTATGTTTTATGTTTTTTTTTGTTAATACACATTCGTCCTAACATGATCATCTATATATGCAGATGTGGGACCTGAGAGACCAGCTGGGATGTCTCCAATCTCCCGGAGGACACAACTCGCCCCTGAGGTTCAGGGAGAGGGCACCGGAGGAGAGGACCTGATCTAGAACCTCGAGGGCATTGCCCACGGGATCCCAGACTATGCCCGGCTAGCAGACGTACCGATGGCATACCAGCGCCACACGGTGGGAGTTCCGAGTCGGGTCCACCGAATCCTGAGGCATTTAGTGCGTGCAGTCACATGCTATCATGAGCACCATGCGGATTAGTCCTTAGGATTTATACCATACCTATTTTTTGAGAGACATACCGTCTCCGGATGTACTAAGACGATTATGTATATTTTTTGAGTTTTATGTGACACACTCTTATGTAAACATTTTGATATCTATATATATATACATATCTATTTCTGGATGAGTCTTTCTTTACATGTGATGATGATTTATAAATTGTGCAAATGTCTGTCTAATACCAAATTTGCTACTGCATCTGTTAATGTATTCAAATGCCTGGGTATATGATGATATGTAATGTAGTCAAAATTCCTTTCCAGTAATCGAATATGCAAATACAGACATAAGATGGACGGGTTCCTTACCGAATAGTGTCCATTCAGCTGTAACACTACAAGTTGTGAATCTAGGTACATGAGAAATTCACGGATACCAAGGTTTACTGCCTCGGTTAATAATTCCAACACGGCACTATATTCCGCGATATTGTTCGTGGTACGTCCTAAGCACACACCTTGCCGGTTAATCAACTCACCAGCAGGATCGTAGATTACCCAGGCTACGGAAGACAAATTCCTGGTACTGCGGGAGGCACCATCCGCGAAACCAACAAATGGATGAATAGACATCTGCACAACCAGGAAGACCCGATCAGCAGAAAGATGTTTACAAAGCACACCACACTATGCACACAAATGACAATCACACACCTATGTACACACACCACACCAAGAAATCACTTCAGGCATAGTACTTTTTAAGGTACATCCCATTTCTGGGTTGCGCCAGCGGAACTCATTCATAATCTATAAGCTCGTAGGCCCCATTTTTCAAAACGCGCTTTACTATATAGGGCCCGTGCCACATAGGCTGGAGCTTACCGGCTCCAAGCTTATCATGCGCTTGATCATACAGGAGGACGAGGTCTCCTTCGATAAAAGAACGGGGAGAAACAGATTGATCAAAATGAGTTTTGACCCTCTTCTTTTGTGCTTCGATAATCAAAGCAGCCAGACGACGGGTTTCATCTAACCGTTCCAGATACAGAAGACGTTCTTCCTCGGCAGAAGTACCAGGTAGAAGCTCCACAGCTAATTTCAATGAAGGAATTTCACATTCAACCGGCAGAGTGGCTTCCAGACCGTACACCAATTGGAATGGTGTGAATCCAGTTGCACTCTTAGCAGATGTTCGGTATGCCCAGAGAGCTGAGAACAGTTGGAGATGCCAACTGGATTTATGAATCCCAACTGTTCGCTGAAGCATAGTGACCAAAACCTTGTTCACCGCTTCAACCTGACCATTAGCTTGAGGGTAGTATGGTGTTGAGCTGTCGTGACGCAAGCCCAACGTTGAAGTCAGCTCCGCCATCATATAATCGCGGAAATGAGTACCGTGATCAGTGACGATGGCTTGAGGAACCCCGAAGCGTGCGATAACGTGGTTGAATATGAATTGAGCAGCCGTTTTCCCGTCAACAGCTAGTGTAGGCATCGCCTCGGCCCACTTAGTGAAGTAGTCGACGACGACAATGATATATGCATGCCCCCCGGCCGAGTGAGGGTTACACATCATAAAATCCACGCCCCATTTCGCAAAAGGGCTGACGGTAATAACGGGATGCAATGGCAACGGCGGCGCGCGCATCTTGCGCTGAAAAATCTGGCACGGATGGCATTTACGGACTGCAGTGATACAATCCTTGAATATGGAAGGCCAGAAATAACCTGCCCGCAGAATCTTCTGGGCAGTAGCATACCCGGACATATGTCCGCCACAGGCGCCACTGTGGCAGTCATTTAAGACTTTCTCAGCCTCTTCTAAGGTAAGGCATCGTCGGAGCACCGAATCTACTCCAATACGATATAAGGTATCTCCTACTATGCGGTAGGGTTGGGACTGGTGCCGAATCCGACGGCGTGCAGCTTTATCCAACTCAGACCGAAATGTCGCGGTCTGAAGATACACTATGATGTCCCCGTACCAAGGATCACGAGTATCGATAAGAAACAGCGTTTCGTCCGGTATATGATCTTCAGAATGTTCAGGAAGAGAGTCTGTAGGGAGAGAACATATCAAATCCGCGAAGACCAGTGATTTAGTTGACTTGGCAGTGGTGAACTCCAAATCAAACTCCTGCAGGATGACGATCCATTTGGAGTACTTGCCCCCTAGTAATTGTCTAGAAAGAATATACGTCATAGGGTTACAGTCTGAAACCACTGTTATCGTGCGCAAAAGGATGTAATGGCGAAAGCGTTGTACGGCGTGTACTGCTGCTAAGGCCAACTTCTCGACATGTGCATAACGCGTTTCCGGGTCGAGAAGGTTCCGTGACAGGTAATAAACGACATGTTCATCACCGTCATCGTCATCCTGCACCAAGACCATGGAAATGGTGCTAAATGCGGTGGCTAGATACAAAGTGAAGTCGTGGTGGTAGTCCGGAGGACGAAGCAATGGAGCATTGACTAGCAATTTCTTCAGCTTCTCAAAGGATGCCTGAGCAATTTCGTCCCAATGAAAAGGGACGTTCTGCTTTAACAAATGGGTGAATCCTTTGGCCACCTCGGCATAATTCGGGATAAAGCGCCTAAGAAAATTCGCTTTCCCTTGCAGACTCTGTAACTGATACAGGGAGGAGGGTGATGGGAGATTTATGATGGCCTCGACCTTTAGAGGGTCAAGGCGAATTCCGTCTTTCGAGACTATAAAGCCTAGAAGACGGCCAGAATCAACGCAGAAGACGCACTTATGAGGATTGAGCCTGATATTGTAGCGTCTGCAACGAAGAAAGATCTGGCGGAGATGCTCAGGATGGTCCTCTCGCTTGCCCGAATGGGCTGGAAAGTCGTCCAAATAAGGCTGAACGATATGGCGAATGTCATGAAAAGCGTAGGACATCGCACGCTGAAATGTGGCTCCAGCGTTTTTTAAGCCGAATGGGAGTTTTTTGTAGGCGAAAGTGCCCCACGGACAGATGAATGTGGTCTTATGTTGATCCTCAAGTGCAATATTTATTTGGTTATAACCTGAGAAACCGTCCATTAAGGAATAGATCTCACTCCCGGCACATTCGTCGATGATTTGATCGATAAACGGAGTGGGATAATTATTTTTTGGACAGGCGCGATTGATGTCGCGATAATCCACATAGACTCGAATTGTACCCTGCTTTTTATCGACAGGGACAATGTTAGACACCCATTCTGTAAGGGGGATAGGATAAATAAAACCCGCGTTCAGAATTTTTTCAACCTCTGCCTTGATAGCGGCGGCTTTCCGAGGATGCATGGGACGTAAGCGTTGGCGCACGGGTTTCGCACCTGGATAGGTTGGAATCTCGTGCACTACAATACTAGGGTCAATCCCCGGCATTTCCTCGTAAGACCATGCGAAAACATCTCTGAATTCTTTGAAAAGCTCAGTATAGACTTGAATCTCATCGGGAGAACAAGTCACACCCACATGAATGTTCTCAACAATCCCCGGTTTAACGGAGATGTTGATTGGAATAGTTTGAGTAATGTTACTCAGATTACCCTCTGAAAAGACCTCATGTGTCAAGATCGGTGTTTGAAGAGGAGGGGAAGGAACCTGAGTAGCATAACGCTCCAGACACTCAGTCATTGCCCCCAAGCTGGACATGAACGAGGAGCGATGATGTCCATCGCCCCAGGGCAGCTCTTCAAGAGACAAAGTTTCAATGATAGCCTCATTTGAAGGAAAATTCTCTCTGAGAGGATCAGGTGAATCAGCCTGACCAAGCTAGGGGGATTGGGAGTAGACGTCGAGAGCCATGCTCATCGGAGCATGCTGAGGAGGTGGGGGATCCGAGGCAGCAACAATCTCACAGTAGCTGATCTCTACTGGCGTTAAAGGCATGGATTCTCCAAACTCATATACCTGCTTAGGTGTAGGAATAAGCCAGGGGTCATCGGACCTGGACAACATGTTGACTTGAGCGGTATTCGGTGGTGGTGCGGGGAATATACCCATGAGGACTGGGTCTTTGAAGAGACCAGGTCCTACACTGTCTGGGGGATTCGGAATTTGATCCACGTATGGCACGTTGTTCTTAGAGTTAGAGGTGAAAAATGACAACTGATCCACCGTGACAATCTTGCCCTCGTGAGGGAACTTAATGAATCGAAAGACGGTAGATGGCACGCAGAGCATGGCATGGGTCCAGCTGCGGCCAAGAAGTATATTGTAGTTGATTTTAGCGTCAACCACTTCCACTTCCACGTTGACAGTTTTTTCCTGTAATGTGATCGCAAGACTCTCGAGAACGCCTAGGGGTTTAGATTCCCGACCATCAAATGCCTCAAGGGCATTGGGAGATGACGACAAGGCTGGAGAGCCGATGGCCTTCCAGCAAGCGGAGGACATAACGCAGGTAGATGCACCCTCATCTACGACGGCCCTATGAATGTTTAGACCGTTAATCCCGACTTGAATAACCAAAGCGATTTGATGTGGAAGCCGGGGAGTGAAATTCTCCAGATCGAAGGTGAGAAGGCTCGAGTCGGCGGGGTCGATGCCACCGATTGCAGATAGTAAAGCCTTCCATTGTGAAGGACAAATTTGAAGAACCTCAAGTGCAGACATAGCACATGGCGCTTGTGCCAGATCCTCAAAAATACTGTAATGTTGAGCGGCACGAGCGTTTGGATTATAAGAGGATCTCCGAAGAACACCCTTGGGGGGTGGCTTCACAACGGGTTCGAGAGTCGGCTTCTCAATTTCCAACGGACCAGAGACAGGTGGGGGAGGCGGCCCGTCCGCAACTGCCTTCCCGGGTGCCTGCCGCGGTTTGTTGTAATCCTTCGACCTTGTAGCGACAGAGATAGGTGCATTACTCTTCATCATGAAAACATGAGACCCAAACGGTGCAGACGGTGACGCCTGTT
Source organism: Pinus albicaulis (assembly GCA_034641835.2). NCBI lineage: Eukaryota > Viridiplantae > Streptophyta > Pinopsida > Pinales > Pinaceae > Pinus > Pinus albicaulis. Next base: position 1,373,089,758 of record CM076575.1, on the reverse strand, counting down.
CGACCATCTGGGTCTGCTGATATGGAAATGGCTCTTTTAAAATAGCTGGAGTCCCTTTTGGGCCTTTAAGAAGTTGACTAACCTTGGACCATCGTGGACAATCCTTAGTATAATGGTCCCCTTCACAGATGAGGCAAGGAAACTTTGGTTTACGCTGGGAGCCATCCTCAGTTCGAGTTTTAGATTCTGGCTTCGGGGCATCAGATTTTGATTTTCCTTTGCCTTTCTTCTTCCCCTTAAAGGATTTGTCCGCAGGATTGGCCTGGACGGCATTCACCTCCGCGGTTTTACCAGAATCGGATGAGGCGGGATTAGCAGAGGTATTGTTGGAAGAACTAGCCTTCTGCTTCCCATTCGAAGACTTCTTCGAATTTTGAGAGACAGAACCAATGACACCATCTACCGCAGGGGTAGGTGGAGCCTTAGAGGTTTCGGGCCGCGGAGCATCAGTCAAGATGTCATAAAGCGTGCCAGACTGCGAATAGACAAGATCCAGGTACTGGGCACGCGCGATAGCTTATTCCTCTGTCACACACGCTCCCATCGCAATATCCTGAGCGATTTTATTCACAAAGGAGGTGGTGAACCAGTGAGTCAAAATCTGATCAGGTATGTGAAACTTGATCAGTCGACGACGGCGCCGCCACTCATGAATGTGATCTGAGATGTGAGTGGCTTTGTCCTGCTTCAGGGAAGTCAGGAGGTGCGTCCCGGCCTCATACCGGACCGGTAACTGGAAGTGCGTGAGGAAAGCCATGGCTAAAGAGTTGAAATCTTGGAAAATGCCACGGGATAATTCTATGTACCACTTAGTAGTAGCTCTTGTTAAAGTACGCTGGAAGAGACGCAAACGGATTGAATCGTCGACCCAAGAGTTAGACGAACACCAGAGGTGATACGTCATCACATGCGCCTGGGGGTCTTCGCCAGCTTTTCCCTCAAACTTGGGACAATCACCTGGTATCTTGGTGGGAACCGGAGGCCAATATGGATTATGTAAAATCGGATCATTGGTCAACTTTGAAACGTCCGGAAGTTCCAAGGTAGCCAGGAACGGCAATGGAGGGTTAACTGCCATGCCAGGCCCAGGATGAGGTCCGGTACCCATGCTCCACGATGGTTGTGAATATCCCTGCCCCCACGGGTTCTGTCCCGCAGGATTCTGACCGTAGGGGGCATAGTTCGTATAACCAGACTGATTTGGATGTTGGTAACCATAGTGCGGGGCTTGATAACCAGGATACGGACCCTGATTAGGCGTCGGCCCCGTATAAGCAACATTTGGATTTGGCTGCTGAGCGTAGGTAGAACCGGGTGGAGGAGGATAATACTGAGAGCCTCTGGGGTGGTTATAGTTCGGTTGAGACTGACCATGAGGATAATAACCACCCTGAGGGTGAGTAGGCTACTGAAAAGTGGAACCCTGCGGAGCCTGATGCGTAGGGCGCAGCTGTTTATTTGGTTGCGGCATTGAATGAACAGGCTGCTGAGCAGAGTAAACGGAATGAGAGGGCTGCCCTGAATGAACAGGTTGACCCGAATGAGAGGGTTGACCCGAATGACCAGGCTGACCCGGATAAACAGGCGGTGCCGGTTGCGCAGGTTGACCTGGTTGTAAGTGAGCCCCACGTTGTATCGGATGGGTCGGTTGGCTTGGAGGCGGGACACCGGGTTGTATCAGATGAATCGGTTGGCCTGGTGGTGGAACAGGACCAGGTGCTTGCTGGAAACCGGTTTGACCTGAAGCAGAACCATAGGGTGGTCCTGGCTGATATGCAACGTTAGAAACAACAGGATACTGCGGTTGCATCGGTAAAGAAGGCTGGATCTGCCCCCCAGGACCATAGACTGGTCCCGGTTGATACCCCGGCTTAGGCTGAGCAGGTTGACCAGAAGGGATATAATACGGTCCTTGTGGATTGTACAATGGCCCTTGCTGGCCCGCAGGGTAGCCCTGGATGGGCTGCCCCTGTGGGTCATATAGATAGCCAGGTTGGCCCGTAGGTTGGCCTTGGAAGGGTTGTCCCTGTGGGTTATAAGCCTGGTTGTACGGTAAACCTTGAGCATACAGATAAGCCTCAGGAGCGGGAAGACGTAAAACCTCCCCGTGCTCGTCATATTGACCTGGGAAAGCATACACGGGAGTGCCATCCTGTGCATAGTGCGAAAAGAAAGATCGGTAAGGATCTTGGGGAAAAGGTCCAGCTTCGGCGTTCGGCTGTTGCAAAGACAACCGATACTCCTCCGGAGAGATATTCTCCGGTATAGCAGTAGCTAGATACACATCTTCAGGAGTTGGCCCAGCCCTAGCAGCAGGTGCTGAGACAACAGAGGAAGAGGCGGCCACACAAACAGTGGGCCGGACGGGAATAGACGTGACGGGCGTCGAAGGGGACACCCCGGGTGTAGTAGCAGCTGGCCTCGAAGCCGGAGATGATATCCCCATAGAGGCTGCAGCTGAGATGATCTGACCCAGAGATCTGTATCCCTGTGGTAAAGAAGGACTGGCTGTCGACATGGTAGCCAGCTCAGAGTTGTCTCCCTCAAACAATCTACGCGGGAAGAGCTGATAGTCTTCACCAGACGTCGGAATTTCCTCACCAGAATCACTCATAGTGGATCCTGCCGTTAAATCACGCAAAAGACAGCGAGGACTAGGAGGAAATACAGCAGCAACAAACGGCGAACCCGATGTAAGAGAAAGGAAATCAGCTCCTAATCTCAATTCAGACACAGGGTCCGAAAAGGGCCAATTGAACTCAACTGGTCCTCCAAAGGGTTGCTCAGCGAGAACCGGTCCCCCGTCAGGAAACTCGGAAATGACAGGCTGTTGTGGTTCAACAGAAGACTGAGAAGCTTCTGAAGAATCGTCCGTGTAAGGACTACCAGTAGACGAAACCGAAGGTTCCGCCACTGTGGCAAAAGACCAGAGAAAAAAGAACAAGCACACACACGGGCGGAAAACGAGTTAAGACACACGATCAAATGATCAACAAGCAATGTCTAAACGGGTGTGTAATCGTGGGCGATTAATTTTACCACATTGGAAAGTAAGAAATTCTACCGTTTCATATTTTAAGAGTCGAGAAACGATAAAAAGGTGACTCTATCTCTTTCAGATTTGACACAAGCGTGAAAGGACAAGCGCTTGACGGTCTTTTCAAGTTTAGGGAGTCAGAAAAGACCAAATGACTGCTCAGGAAATACTAGGCACAAAGGGTGTACCAAATATCCGTGAACCGCAATATACACCTTGGTTTATATAATGAAACGGAAATCGACCAAGGACTTTCCGTACGTGCAGGTAGTCTCCCCGAATGCTGTGTTCGGTGTATCACGGGTATAGGGCGGCAGACTCGGCTTCCTGTGGATAAAGGATTGAAAACCTAGAGGGGTCTCCCTTTATATACGCGACGGTACGGGGAGCACAAGTCCGTACTAGCGCTGTCTAAAGCCAAAAGGCGAGCGACAGCTGCTAGGTTTAACGATGCCGGAACACGTCTCTAGCCTAGACTTTCTAAAAATGTTTCGTTAAGTTCCAATGCTGCCTTAGGTTAATTGAATAAATTTTATAGTTGATCTTCAATTAAGTTTCAATTTTCAGGCCTTATCGTATGCAGTGTCTTAAAATACTCCTAAATGCAAAGCTACATGCCACAGTCCAACATTTCGTTCGATGAAAACTAGTTAGAGAAGAGTTGAGAGCTTTTACACAAACGAAATGAACGGAAGACAAACAATGAGACCTATAATGCAACTAATGAAATTGAAAACTTTTCATTCCAAATCACTAATCACTAGCAAAATTGAAAAGATCACAATTTGCACTAATTAACAAAAGCAAAAGAGATTTTTTTTTTTTAATTTTCAATGTTTAATAGCTAATATGCACTAAACAAACTTGAAAACAAACGGAACAACTTGAGAAACAATATTCGAGAGAGAAAAACAAACAAATTTCACTCAACAACACAAACAATCAGATCCCAAATCGACCAAAGTCTCTCAAAACAAAGAAAAGACTCAAAAGCTTCCAATGGACCGTGTGATCTAGGTCCAAGGCAAGACCAAACGAATTTCGAATGAAGGAATGAACAATCACCCAAAAATCGCAACAAAACAATGAACAACTACTTGGAGGATGTGGAGAATCAACCAGATAGTTGACAGGACAATCAAAACACCAACACTCCCAAGGAGGGCTCGATACACCAAGCCACTAGATGCCCTAGGGCTTAAAACGTGAAATCGATAGATAAAATAAAACAACCAAAGGACAGAGGTGAATTCCCAGTCAAACAGGACTCCAACACACTCAGGCAGTCGGAAAATCAAGAAGAAAAACACTGACCAAACCCAGAGAGCTCAAAAATGAGGAAACTCAAAAACCTTACAGGAGTGGCGCGACTGTAAGGATGAAACTGGCGCCAGAAAGCAATTGGCGCGGGATAAACAAAAGCAACATGCGCCAATTGGCGCGACTGTCGGGTTAAAAACCGCGCCAGTCGAGTTTCTCAGCCAAAATTAAAAAAAACTACTTCAGAGACAAATCAATGTAAACTGAGCAAACCAAGAAGTCAAAAACAGCAAAAAGAACCCAACCCAGAAGGCTCATCAAGCAAGGAAAAACATAACATGATCAAAGCGAGACAACACAAACGAGATAGTGAAATCTGGACGATCCCCAGCGGAGTCGCCAAATTGTTGAGGAGGTAAATCCCCTCTGCGGACAGAGGCGATCCCTACTAGCCCAGCAGGGGTCTAGCAACAATCAAACAATGTTACGACGCAAGTTCCTAGTTACGAATGAAAAGACTAAAGATGGAAGCCTACCTGGAATCCAATGCTATGATCTGAAGAAGAGAGCGTCCCCGTTCCTCAGCCTCGGCAGATCACGATCCCTCCACGATCTCCGCGGATGAACACCTGCATATGCAAGAAACAAACAGATACAAGCATAAAACCCGGCATACGTAACTAAATATCAGTCAGAAAGGATATTACTCATATTAACATAATGGAAAACAAAGTGGAACCATAATCGTAATCATCTATTAAATAACAAACGAAGAGAGATTACAACCAAGTTCTGACGTCGTGGTCTCCTTCGGATGGGTCTCCAGTCGTTCACGTCTCGCAAAGCTCGCCAGGGAAAGGGAAAACCTCTCCAGAGTCTCTCGAAGATGGTCTCCTTACTTGAGTCGGCCTTAAGGGAAAAAGAGGGCTCTTTACGGCACAAAGGCTCTTGGGAATATGGAGATTCAAAGCTTAGGCACTTCAAGACTAGCTTGCCATGGAATTGAGCAGGCTTTTATAGATGGGGAAGGAGGGAGTTGGGATCCCTATTATTGTGGGATTGGCCCTATCAACAAGGAAGGTTCCATAGGAGGTGGCAAAACCACTTCCCTTCCATAGAACTTCCGCAGCCAAACCTCCCAACTCAAGATAGGCAATGGTTTCTGAGTTTGTTGGAACTCAACTTCCACCATATTTATTTAAAAAACAGTCCTTAAATTGGGTGGCGCGACTACTGCTCTGTGACAGAGCGCTAGTTGGCGCGACCTCTTTGCAGGATTTCCCCCATTGGCGCGAGTGCTGAACTGCCTTCACGCGCCAATGAAAAAGGAGATGTTTTTCATGATTTTTGCAAGGATATGTCTTAAGGGCAATTAAAGCTCATGCTTAGAGGAATGCTTTGATGATGGTTTCAAGGCATGACAATGTTCACAGGTCACAAAATGGGTCCTCCATTGTGCGGGACGGGGAATGGTAGGGACGGTGACAAATTACTGTGTAACGCCAACCTATTGACCTTTATGTGTTTTGAGAAGTTCCGTTATGACCGGAACCAGTCGCTACCATTTATACCAATTTTCCTCCAGGAGGAGTCCTTTTTCAACTCTTTTCAGACTCTCAAAATATGAAAATATTGCCGAGCACTTGTATTTTTGAGCTTGTAAAATTAAATGAAAAGACATCTACTCAGTATAAGTTTAACCCTTTTCCGGACCAAGATAGAATAGTTACGAAAAAGGAATACCTTAGTCAAACATGGCTAAGAGGGTCTCTTGAATATTGTTTTCTACCTTTTCGGATTTGAGAGACTATTTACGAAAAGGGACATCTGGAGTTTTTCTATTCGCCTCTTTTTCAAACTCTATAAACATGAAAAGGATATCAAGTTTTACCTTCAATGGACTCATTAAATTAATTAAATGGTGATGGACCTGTTGAACATGACAAGACCGAACTACTCCTTCCTAGGACAAGAATATGGTATCCTCTTCAATCTTGAGATTAAAAATAAATAGGTACTCACTAGAAATAGTGGGGGGAAATGGAAAGAAACATATATCCTGTATTTTGTGTGCAATGAAGTATGTACTCTTGAACATGACGCTTATCTATATCTCATGTTGGGTTTAGGAAATCCTCACTTTGTCACATGTCTTACTAGGTATGGGAAATCCATTTGCCTCTCATTTGATTATATATTCTCACCATGACGTCTGATCTTATTTTGAGTCAAATGTTGTCAAATTATAGAGTCGTGCGCCGATATGTTCAAGAGAATTCCCACCTGCAAGTTCAAACCTCTTATACCACATTTGACCTCTTTTGCATCAATCCTAAATCACTCTTACCAACTTTTCAAAATCGTATGTTTCATGTCAATGATGTGGGAAACATTATGGCCCTCCTTTGAGGGATCACTTATTGTTGAATCTGACTCATTATCTAGGAAGACGATCTCACTACAAGGAAAAGACCCTGTAGCAGATGTTTTTGAGGAACCCCTTATAAAAATACCCCATACATCCATTTCTAGAGGAGGTTACTAGAGGAGGTTGGTGGGCAGAGGGTTTTGCAGATGTTTTCCACTTGGTGCGCTTATCATCCAAAATCGCACCGACGCTCTCTACAAGAGAAAGCACCGGTACGCACAAAACATTGGCACACTGGACACCATGTGATCCGTACACACCTGCCCAGTGCGTCATATTACTGTAGAGCACTGGTGCTTCACAACTCTTCCGCGCTGGTGCATCATAAAACACCGCGCCAAAACAAAAACCTCATCGGTGCACCATAAAACACTACGCCAAAACAGAAACCGACTAGTGCATTCATAAGAAACAACACCTTTGCGCCTATAAACCACGCGCACCAGAAAAGGGTTAAATAAAATAAATAAATAAATTACAGCCAAAAAACCGCATTTTTTCAGTTTTTTCAATGCTCCAGAGCTCTCAATCACCTGTGTGCTCTATAAGAGAAAGCACTGGTGCGCACAAAACATTGGCACACCGGACACCATGCGCTCTGTACACACCCGCTCGGTGCATCCTATTACTGTAGAGCACCAATGCTTCACAACTCTTCCGCGCTGGTGCATCATAAAACACTGCGCCAAAATAGAAACCGCCCGGTGCTGTGTTAAGAAACTACACCGTTGCATCATAAAACACCGCGCCAAAACAGAAACCAACCGGTGCGTTCGTAAGAAACAACACTGGTGGGCCTATAAAACCCGCGCACCGGAACAGGGTTAAATAAAAAAAAAAAAAAATTACGGCCAAAAAACCGAATTTTTCACTTTTCTCAGTGCTCCAGAGCTCTCAATCACCAGTGCGCTCTACAAGAGAAAGCACGGGTCGCACAAAACATTGTCACACCAGACACCGTGCGCTCTGTACACACCCGCTCGATGCATCCTATTACTGTAGAGCACCAGTGCTTCATAACTATTCCGCCCCACTGCATCATAAAACACCTGCCAAAACATAAAATGTTCGGTGCGGTGTTAAGAAACCGCATCGATGCATCATAAAACACCGCGCCAAAACTGAAACCACACCGGTGTGCCTATAAAACCCTGCACATTGGAACAAGGTTAAATAAAAAAAAATTACGGCCAAAAAACCGCATTTTTCACCTTTCTCAGTGCTCCAGAGCTCTCAAGCACTGGTGCAATTTATCATTGTCTGAGCCGCCCTGACATTGGTGCTCCCATTTCCCCCATTGCACGCACTGTTGCTGTGCATTTCTCACCAATCTCTAGCTTGCATTTTGCAAAACGGTGGGAAAATTTTATTTTGCAAATTCCACAGCCAATATGCCTCCTCGACAGCGAAATGTACAAGTATTTTTCTTGTTTTTCCATAATTAAGCTTTTTAGCGGATTAGAATTTCAAATAACCTTAAAATTAACCATTTAAAAGGTTTTTTTCTTTTCTTTTTTTTTTCTTTTTTTTTTCTTTTCTTTTTTTTTTTTTATAACTGGTGGCCTATAAAACCCGTGCACCGGAACAGGGTTAAATAAAAAAAAAAATTACGGCCAAAAAACAGAATTTTTCACTTTTCTCAGTGCTCCAGAGCTCTCAATCACCAGTTCGCTCTACAAGAGAAAGCACGGGTCGCACAAAACATTGGCACACCGGACACCGTGCACTCTGTACACACTCGCTCGATGCGTCCTATTACTGTAGACCACCAGTGCTTCATAACTATTCCGCCCTGGTGCATCAGAAAACACCCACCAAAACAGAAAATGCTCAGTGCGGTGTCAAGAAACCACACCAATGCATCATAAAACACCGCGCCAAAACTGAAACCGCCCGATGCGGTCTTAAGAAACCACACCGGTGTACCTATAAAACCCTGCACATTGGAACAAGGTTAAATAAAAAAATTTACGGGCAAAAAACCACATTTTTCACTTTTCTCAATGCTCCAGAGCTCTCAAGCACCAGTGCAATTTATCATTGTCTGAGCCGTCCTGACAATGGTGCTCCCATTGTCCCCATTGCACGCACTGCTGCTGTGCATTTCTCACCAATCTCCAGCTTGCATTTTGCAAAACGGTGGGAAAATTTTATTTTGCAAATTCTACAGCCAATATGCCTCCTCGACAGCGAAATGTACAAGTATTTTTCTTTTTTTTCCATAATTAAGCTTTTTAGTGGATTAGAATTTCAAATAACCTTAAAATTAACCATTTAAAAGGTTGTTGTTTTTTTTTTTTTTTTTTTTTTTTTTTGCGCGCGGTGTGCATGATCCATTCTGCTCGCACCGGTAAGCGGTGCTGCCTATAAAATTTACAGGCCACACCGTAACCGGTGCTAACAGTATCCACATCGTGTTCGGGGCGGTAGCGAAAGGGCCTTGCGTTATTTTAAAATTTAAAAAAAATTGCGGTGCTGTCATTTAGCTTGTCGCATCGTTGACCATGGGAATAGCAGCGTGGTGCATTTATGGAAATATCTGCCCCGGTGTTTGTCAGTGCCCCACATTCGGCGTTTCGACAGGGTCAACGGTATGGCCTGTTAAAGGACCGCACCGTTGACTATGTAATTTGTCTGGAAGTCGATGCGTTGACACAACTATATGCGTCGGGGCATATATTTTAGTCAGCGCACCGCTCTTATGACACCATATATAGCCAATGGTGCTTTAATGTTAGGTCCCTATATTACTAGTATAGTCCCTTGTTGTTGTTAGTGTAACCCCCTTATTGTTATTATTGTACCCTTGTAACCCCCATATTGTTATTATTGTGCCCTTAAATTATTATTGTTAGGTCGGCTAGGATTACATTGTGGCCCTACTAGGATTACATTATGGCCCCATGGACTCCTATATATAGAAGGGAGGTTTTGTAATTTGAATCATCCAAGAATTGTTCATTCATGTAATGTATTGGAGGTTTCCCCCTCGAAGTGGCTTATTTCTAAGGCGTTGATATCTCTTTTCTTCTCTTTTTGGAGCTGGTTTCAAAACATTTGGTATCAAAGCTTTGAGATTCTAGGGTTTCGCTACTCCAAACAGGTCAGCGTGGAATTTTCGCTATAAATTTTTTCTACGAAGGTTCAGAATCTGAAATTTTTAGAGTGTGAAGCCAAAATCTTGAGGAACATCGTCAAAAAATTTCAGAGCATGGTTCGCAATATTTTCGGAGATATGATCTGTGCAAGTTAGGTCATTTTGCAGTCTCCCGAATTTCACTTAAAACGGTTATCGCAGAATGTTCGTTATAATTTTTTTTCTACGAAGGTGCAAAAGCTAAAAGTTTTATAGCACGAAGAAGAAATTCTGAGGAACATCTTCGAACAATTTTAGATCTTGGTTCACAATATTTTCGGAGATATGAACTGTGGAAGTTAGGTATTTTTCAGGCTCCCGAATTTCATCTCAAAGAGGTGATCGTGGGAATAGAAAAGATATCAATATTGGATTCTAAAATGGCCCCTAAAAATAATTCGACACCCATTAAGCACTTTAAGAAACTCTTCTTTTACTCCTTAGAAAGATGAAGAATGAAAGCGACATGACATATCAAAATTACAAGAGCAAGTGCAACAAATTCAAAGCAGTCGCTCGTGGTATTTTCGTAATAACCTTTTTTCTACGAAGGTTCAGAAGATGAAATTTTTAGAGTGCAAATCCACAATCCTGAGGAACATCGTTGCAAAATTTCAGTTATTGGTTCGCAATATTTTGGAGATATGATCTGTGGAAGTTAGGGATTTTTGAGGCTTCTGAATTTCATCTCAAAGAGGTGATCATGGGAAAATATTCATAGCTTTCTCTCTGAGCATCGGATTGGAATGATGTAAAAAGTGACCTCAAGTGCACGGACTATAGTTTTTGTTCTATCAATTTCAGAGACAAAGGAGGAAACAGTGACACGTGGAAATTCGTACAAGTTTGCTCTACTGAACTAGTCCAAAATTGTGTCATTGTGGGAGATTGGACATAAATTTGCCTTTTGAAGAATCCAAATTAGATCAGACCTGTGGCATTTGAAAGAAGATTCAGAGGGCTAGTATAGGGATAAATTTTAGATATTGAGGATCCACAATTATAGAGATAATTAAATTTCAATATCGAGCTCCTCAAAAGCAAGTAAAAGGTGTGTATTTTTTTTCCGAATTGCATAAGTCTTGTTTGAAGAATCAAGTTGAATTGATTCCAAGGGCATATTGTAGAATAGATATCAGTATTGGATTCTAAAATGGCCCCTAAAAATAATTCGACACCCATTAAGCCTTTAGAAGGCTCTACTATGACTCATGAAGACGAAGAATGGCAACATGACATATCAAAATTACAAGAGCAAGTGCAACAAATTTCGCTCTCGCAAAGAACAACAAAAAATGAAATGGAAGTTTTGAAGAAAGGCTTGGAAACTAAGATGGATGGTTTGAAGAAAGGCGTGGAAGCTAAGATGAATGGTTTGGAAGCTAAGATGGATGGCATGGAAGTGGGCATGGAAGCTAAGATGGATGACATGAAGAATGATCTAAAACGGACATGATTTGAAACAGTTGATACGAACTTTTTCCTAATGGCGGAAATATAGGAGAAGAACCTCATGATGAGAACAAAATAAATGTTAATCATGATTTCATAACCTCTAATGTTGGCGGGAAGAACCACCATATTCCAAAAATGGATATGAGGAAGTTTGATGGAAAGGATCCTGTAACATGGATACTACAGATGGAGCAATATTTTGATCTCCATAATGTACAAAACACACAAAAGGTACGCATTGCAACTTTACATTTAGAACAAAATACATTTGTATGGTATCGATGGCTTTGCTCCCGTAAAAAAATTGTCATTTGGTCAATTTTTACGGAGGAAATGATAGCACATTATGAGGATACAAAGAGCAACACCTTCTTTAGCCAATTGATAAATCTCAAACAAAAGGGTTTAATGGGGGAACACATTGAGGACTTCCAAAAATTGAATATAAGGGTAACTGATATTCCAGAGGAACACAGGATTGATCTCTTCATAGGTACTTTAAAGGATAACATCCAACATGAAGTTCGCGTTTTGGAACCTGATTCATTGGAGAAGGCATTCAGGTTGGCAAAAAAAATTGAATGTAAAATTATGGCGACAAGGAAGCCTACCACTCACTTCTATAAAGAGGGAAGTGTTGCTACTCCTAGATTTCAACAACCTACAAGGTTGACACCACAACAGTTGGAGAAAAAAGAGCAAAAGGGCTTTGCTACAGTTGTGATAGCAAATACACTAAAGGTCATAAGTGTGCTGAGAAGAAATTATTTTACATAGATTGTGAAGAGGAAGAAGAAAATTAACAAGAAGAGGATATACACCAGGAACCAACCCAAGAAGAGGAAGAAATGAGTCTGACCATATCGTGTAATGCATTGGTAGGAATTACCACTCCTCAAACTCTCAAGATAGAAGGACATATCAAGAAGAAAAAGGTAAGAGTGTTGATTGATTCAGGTAATACCCATAATTTTATTCATTGTAAGGTAGCCAAGGAATTGAATTGTTTGCTATACCCAGCACTAGAATGTCAAGTGATGGTTGAAAATGGAGGAACTATAAATTTCTCTGGAAAATTCCATAATATCAAGCTAACCATGGGGGAATATGTATTAAATAGTCCAATGCTTTCCATTCCTATGGGAGGTGCTGATGTTGTACTAGGAGTACAATGGTTACAATCTTTGGGGACGGTAGCTTTTAATTTTCAAGAACTTTTCTTGAAATTTTTTTCAGAAGGAAAGGAAGTTGAATTACGGGGTATTGCGGGAAAGCCAGGAAGGATAATAAGCTCTAATGTCATGACAAAGCTTCTAAAGAAAGAACAGCGAGGCGTAATTGCACAATTATGCTCACTAGAAGTTCCAACATCAAAATCATCTATTTCTGCAGATCTCCAACAAGTCTTGGACATTCATTCCAAGGTGTTTGAAACTCCCAAAGGACTCCCACCTATTCGTGATCATGATCATGCTATTCATTTGATTCCAGGAAGTGTTCCTCCAAACATCAGGCCTTATAGATATCCTTACTTCCAAAAGAGCGAAATTGAACGTATGATTGCAGAAATGTTAGAGGCGGTATAATTCAACCTAGTCAAAGTTCTTTCTCTGCTCCTGTAGTATTGGTACACAAGAAGGATGGATCATGGCGAATGTGTCCGGATTATAGGGAGCTAAATAAGCTCACCATTAAAGACAAATTTCCCATTCCTGTGATTGATGAATTATTGGATGAATTACATGGAGCAATTTATTTTACCAAGTTGGATCTTCGTTCGGGGTATCATCAAATTAGAATGAAGACTGAAGATATTCCAAAAACAACATTTCGAACTCATGAGGGTCATTATGAATTTTTGGTCATGCCTTTTGGCCTTACCAATGCACCTTCTACATTTCAAGAGTTGATGAATTCCATTTTCAAACCCTTCCTTAGAAAATTTGTGCTAGTATTTTTTGATGATATACTAATCTACAGCAAGTCTTGGAAGGATCATGTTCAACATGTTGACAGGGTGCTCAAACTATTGCGGGAGAAACAATTATATGCAAAAACATCCAAATGTTTCTTTGGAGTACAAGAGGTGGAATATCTGGGTCATATTGTATCTCACGAGGGTGTTAAGTTAGACCCTAACAAAATTAAAGCCATTAAGGAATGGAAAGTCCCCACAACCATAAAGCAGTTGCGAGGATTTTTCGGGTTAACAGGGTATTATCGAAAGTTTGTTAAGAATTATGGGAGAATAGCAGCACCTCTAACAACATTATTGAAGAAAGATGCATTTTCATGGACTCCTGAAGCAACTAAAGCCTTTGAACATCTTAAAGAGGCAATGTGCCTAGCACCAGTCTTAGCTACGCCAGACTTCACAAAAACCTTTATTGTGGAATGTGATGCCTCAGGAAATGGAATTGGTGTTGTTTTAATGCAAGAAGGAAGACCTATTGCTTTTGAAATTCGTCCAATCAAAGGAAAGTATTTACAGAAACCTATTTATGAGAAGGAAATGTTAGCAATAATACATGCACTAAAGAAATGGAAAACTTACCTAATGGGAAGACACTTCAAGGTAAAAATTGATCATGATAGTCTTAAACACTTTTTGGAACAAATACTATCTTCAGAAAAGCAGTAAAAATGGGTCACAAAGATGTTGGGTTATGACTTTGAAATAATATACAAAAAAGGGAAGGTAAATGTTGTTGCAGATGCACTCTCAAGAAAGAATGAAGAGGTGGAAGCATTGCTTTGTGCTATTTCTATTATCCAACCAGATTGGATAACCGAAGCAAGAGATGAATGGAAGAAGGACAGAGAAGTGTGGAAACTCATTCAAAAATTGCAACAAGATCTTAGTACATCTGATACATTTAGTTGGAAAAATGATTCTTTATGGTACAAAGATCGCTTATATCTTTGTAAGAATTCCCAACTAAAACAAAAGATTCTTTTGGAATTGCACATTTCTCCTTTAGGAGGACACTCAGGATTTTTAAAAACTTACCACGGGGTGAAGAAATAATTTTTTTGGGATGGCCTTAAATCTAATATTCAAAATTTTGTGGAGGAATGTTTGGTTTGCCAGCACAATAAAGTTGAGACAATTAAGACCCCGGGTCTTCTACAACCTTTATCCATTCCAAGTCAATGTTGGGAGGATATTTCAATGGATTTTATCACTAGTTTACCTAAGTCTGAAGGAAGGAGTATCATCATGGTGGTAGTTGATAGATTTACCAAGTATGCACACTTTTGTGCATTATCTCATCCATTTAAAGCAAGTACAGTTGCTACTACATTTATGGACATAATTCAAAAGCTACAGGGAAACCCAAGGGTTATTGTGAGCGACAGAGATCCCAGTTTTACTGGAAATTTTAGGACAGAGTTATTTTCTTGATTGGGTACTCAATTAGCTCATAGCTCATCTTATCATCCTCAATCCGATGGTAAAACTGAGATAGTAAATAAATGTTTGGAAGGATATCTTCGTTGTTTTGTATCTGATAAACAAACACAATGGGTCAAGTGGTTACCTCTTGCCGAATGGTGGTATAACACTTCCTTCCATACTGCAGCAAAAATGACCCCATTTATGGCACTTTATGGATATCATCCACCATCCATCACATCATCTTTAAGGGAAAACTCGAAGGTTCAAGCAGTGGAAGATCACATCGAGCATCAGCAAGAAGTTCTCAAACTCTTAAAGGATAACCTGAATTTGGCACAAAATCGAATGAAACAACAGGCAGATCAACATCGCAGCGAGAGAAGTTTTGATATAGGAGATTGGGTATTTTTACGGCTACAACCATATAAACAAATGTCCCTCAAGCAAGCTAAGAAGGATAATAGATTATCACCAAAGTACTATGGTCCTTACAAGGTGTTGCAAAATATTGGTACTATGGAATACAAATTGGAGCTTCTTTCTTCTTCGCTAGTGCATACAATTTTCCATGTTTCATGCTTAAAGAAGGTTATAGGTGAAATATTCCAGTTCAAAAAATATTGAGAGAACTTGATGAGGAAGGAAAAATTATATTGGAACTTGAAGTGGTCACGGAAACAAGAACTCAGAAACTATGAAATCGATCAATTTCAGAGTATCTTATCAAGTGGAAGAACATACCCACTGAAGATTCTACATGGGAGGATGAGAATCTTATACAGAAGCACCCAGAGCTACTGGACCGTTGAGGATAACACTTTTTTGAAGGAGAAGGGCATGTTAAGTCCCTATATTAATAGTGTAGCCCCTTATTATGTTAGTGTAGCCCCCCTTATTGTTATTATTGTACCCCTGTAACCCCCATATTGTTATTATTGTGCCCTTACATTATTATTGTTAGGTCGGCTAGGATTACATTGTGGCCCCACTAGGATTATATTGTGGCCCCATGGACTCCTATATAGAAAAGGAGGTTTGCATGTAATTTGAATCATCAATTTTTTTCATTCATGTAATGTATTGGAGGTTGCCCCCCCTCGGGGAAAAACTATTTCAGGCATTGATATCTCTTTTCTTCTCTTTTTGGAGCTAGTTTCACAACATTTAAAAAGTTTCAGGTGCATCACATATGGTGTGTTGTATGTCATGCAGGCATGCGCCTACAGTGCGCTAAATCGCACAGGCAGGTGCATGACTGTTTTTGTGGCGCACCGACTGGTCTGTTTTTTTTCCAAAAAAATTTATATATGTATATTCCTAAATACATGTCTGATTTAATAAAAATTCTTTATTTAATATGTCAATGATTCAGAGAGAAGAGGAGGAACAACAACAACAACAGGCGGAGTAGTATGACATGGTTCGCCTGTTGGAGGCACGAGAGAGGGAGAGAGATGTGTACCCTCGCCCGATTACAGCAGATACCCAGGGGCTCCTAAGGCAGGTAGGCCTCCTCAAGTTCTATGAGGAGGCTACTTCCCTAAAGGCCCATAGTGTGTTTTTGAGACATCTTATCTGCAGGTGGAGTGCCCATCGACAGGCTTTCCAGGTTGGTCATGACCAGTGGTACACACCCACTAAGGAGGATATATATTTCATTACAAGGCTATCAAGGAAAGGGGTGGATTTCCCTCGTTCCCATAGGTTCCAGCTGGTTATGTAGCAGGGAGTCAGTTAGTTTACTCCCAGAGATACATTGGAGCATCAAAACTGTCTCCTGTAGAGTTTCAGGTCGCTGGAGGTCAGTTACATATTGGTGCATTTAGTAGTGAGAACGTGCAGTGCCTCTCACTTTCATTTCTACCATTTCACACGACACCAGTGACGGGCAACACATTAGCTGCTCGCTTCTATATTATGTTGATTCTTTAGTACAGGAGCGACGAATTGTTAGGTGGTCTGCCATTTTTTTGCAACAATTATGTATAGCCTTAGATAGATGTCATGCTCATGCACAAGGGAGGGTCAACTTCCCTTTTGCTTCAGAGATTTTTTGTTTATTTTTTTGAGAGGTTTCGAGAGATGAGGCCTACTTTTGTTCGGCAGCCTCGTAGGTCGATGTTGGAGGCACGCATGCACATGTGGGGGCAGATGATGCCCAAGAGGGGAGAGACTATGTTTCCAGCCAGGATATCACATGATACACTGGACTTACTAGCCAATGTTGATGAGTTGCATCCCTTCATTATGGTCCCTTGTCCTTATGATGGATTGGATTGGCGAGGGTGTGCAAACATCCTCTTCACAGATGATGAGCCGCCATATGATAGAGGTAATATGATTGTTTTATTTATATTTATTCTAACATGTTCTTTAACTTGTTTTTATTAAATTATGTAATGAAATTATCTAATTATTGTTGTGTACTTGTATATATTTTGCAAACATTGGCTCTTTTGATGGGGAGGAGATGCCGACACCACCACATGATCCAGGTGTAGATCCTGATGACGATAAGGGAATGCTAGATGCCAAGGATCATCAGGAGGCCGATGTAGAGAGACATGCTCCTACTGGTGTGATGGTACCATCTTTTGCTAGGCGCGGTCGACCTGATACTAGATACAGGATGGAGTTGGGCAACCAACTCAGTGCATTGATTGTTGAGGCGGGTATCAGGCTCGCTCATTACAGAGACATACAGGCCGATGATAGGCTATTATAGATGTGGAGAGGCATGTTGTGTGACATGTACAGCCTGATGTGGCATGTCGTAGGAGCTATGACCGTTGTTACGCCACTGAGGAGGATTGTTGCACATTATAGGCGTGGTCAAGCCGTAGCATGTGATGGATAGTCCATGACCAGCGACTCATCATCTCATGATCGTTCACCTCGCGTCGCACCAGATGAGCATGAGGCTCCACTAGCATCTAGCAGTCATCATGGAGATGAGGTTGGACCATCGACCACGTCCAGTTAGCAGCTTGCAGCATCCATCAGTACTAGTCATGATCATGAGCAGGCTGGACCATCGACCATCGAGGCTGCACTATTGACTGAACAAGCCTCCACTAGTGTTGTTATTGATGTTGTACTACCACCAGCTGGTCCATGATATTTATATTACAGTTATATATTTTTAACATTATTTATATTACAGTTATATACAGTCTGGTGCGCTTATCATCATAACACGCACTGGTGCGTCTTGGTACTTAGACGCACCGGTGCGTCATAAAACACTACGGCAAAGCATAAACCTCGATCTTACAAACCGCACTGGTGTGCCTATAAAACCCCACGCATGGAATAGGGTTATTCTGTAAAGTGAAGTTTTGGAGCAATGAAGGGTTCGAATCGTTGGCAATAATTTTTCTGAGGAGATGAGGGTTTGAAAAGACGAGATTTCGAATTTCGACTGAGAAGTTTATAGCAGAGAAAATGAGTGATTCAAATAGAAAAACAGACAAAGACACTTACAGGGATGTAGATGGCTACAGATCTCGACAGAGTACAAAAGGAGAAAATGAGTACAGGTTGAGACTGACAAAGAGCATTTGGTTGAGGTCGACGATAGGGTTAAGATGTCCCATGATGGAGAAATGGAGAGCAGATTTGATGGCAGAGAAAGATAAATCGAGGCAGTCGATAAAGCTAAGAGGCACCATGAAGGGAAGGATTCTCATTCCCTCAAGGACAGTATAGAAAGATCAAATGACATTGTGGATCGAGCTGGTAGGTCCCATGAAGGGAAAGATTCTCCAGAATGCATTTAAAAGCAGCTGAGAGTATTTTCCGAGATTTTATTGGCTTACATAAACTTTTACCGGAAAAGATGACGTCGCATAAAATCACATCTTTGGCTTTCAATTGAACCTGAATGGCATCTCTAACTTATCTGAGCTGTGGTCCTGTGGATGAAACCAGTAAAATTTCTTCTTGTATTATAAATGGAAATCCAGTGACCACTTCTGTGGGAAGAAAAGCATAGATACCTGCAACTACCATATTTCCACTTGCAAATCGATTTCCCGTTGGAAAAGCTAATGTAATAGCCCATTTTGCAATGTCTTTCCTCTGCTCAACCCTATACTCATTTTCTATGGGAAACCATTGCATCCACATGTAATAACTGCATCGTCTAGTCAAAAATCGGTCTTCTTCTACTAACAAATGCAAAATGAAGGACCCGTTGTCATTGCTCCCAAAACGTTCAAGGTCAGTTTCTCGTAAAATAAAGATTGTATAAATTTTGTTAAGATCAAGATAGAAAGCACAAAGGAGAAAAGAGGAAATTGGATGCCAAGATGGAGGAGGAAATTACAAATTAGCAAGCATATCATGGGTCAGCAAGCAGATCATGGGGCACATTTTCTTGTTGCAGGTTATGGAAAGGTTTAAGTTTCCTTTTCTGAAAGAAGAAGAGGTGTAGTTTTGAAAAGAAATGGCCCAAAGATTTTCACAGAAAAATGTACATTCCCAACATGTCTGAAAACTATAATATCTCCAACTTCAATAAACTGCTCAGAAACAAAACTTTCCCAGCCATTTGTGAAAATTGCCCACGTCTTAGCATAACACAGGTTCACATGCCATAATTGCCCACTTGGGCCCTGTAGTATTGCATCTTCACACGCCCCACATTGCATTCTCTCCACATAATCAGTGGGGACCTCCTAAAATAAACAAGATGCATAGGAAGAATAGTTATTTCCATCAAGAATTTATCCAATTCCAATTCTCAACTCTAATTCTAATTCTAATTCTCAAGAATAAACAAAATTCTAATTCTCAATTTCTATGGTTGGAGTTCACTAAATTTTGATGTACACACCTAAAATTAATTTCGGTGCCTTAACCGCAAATCTGTGCTGTTGTACATACAACCACACCGGTGCGTTTTAGTTACTGCGCACCGGTGCCAGTGTTACAAAAGGACGCACCGGTGCGGTGCGATTAAGTGACGCACCGGTGAGGAATAAACGCAAATAAAAAAGCGCAACTCTATTTTCTTTAAGTGAAAAAAACATGACAAATTGAAAAATGGGTGGCAAAATATTTTCGAAAATCTAATTTCAAAAAATAATTCTTTAAATACTAAACACTTTTAATTATTTCACTATTTTTGCTAAAAATTTCAGCCAGATATTTGCAGTAGACATACCTGGAGCAAGAAAGCATGAGAGCACTGTGGAGCAGCGAAATTCGTTCGAACAGAAGTATTCAGACAATCAGAAACCAAACCTTTGGTGATTCAAACCTTGTATCATATAATTTCAAACCATCTTGTGATTATATTTGATTTTTTTTACTTTTTTTTCTGCAGTTTTTTTTACTTTTTCTACAGCTTTATCCATTTTTACCCTAAACCCTTCATTTTTTATTTTTTTTTGCCCTTTCTTCTCCCTGTTTATGTGATTTCAGAATTATGGCTTTTCATTTTAGATTGAGATCCCACCCACAAGACGACTTGCATAGTCGGACCCAACCCATTCGACCATTGCGTCAATTTTTCGAAAAAATGGATTTTTTTTAATCGGTGCGCCCTGCGTAACCTAGCGCACCAGTGCACTATATTATACAACGCACCATGCAAGTACTGTGTAATATAAAATTTGAAAATATTTTTTTTAAATCAGTGCGCCATATCTGAAATAGGGCATCGGTGCTCCATGTTACAAGGATAGCACCGTATGGTCTATTATACTACTTGTGCGGTGTATTTATAATACCCCCACGCACTGTACGGTCTATTATACTGTTTTTACGGTGTGTTTTTAATACCCCCACACACCGACGATGGTGCGTACATCATGAAAGACACACCGGTTTCTTGAGATTTATTTTTTACCTGAAAAGTTGACAATTTATTTATAAATATATTAATGAATGATATGGTATAGGTTTCGGATTGATAAAGAAATGACTGACAAGAGATCAAGTAACAAAAATACTGATAACACATCAAGAAAAAAAAATGCAAGTTTTTTATAAATTCTTTATAAAAAATATTATTTTTGAACTATATGTAAGTTTAACTAATATGTATTGTTTACTGTGTATCATGCAGAGCCACAAAATGACGAAGCTCGATAAGATTATTTCTGATCTAGGACCAGAAGAGCGTAAAAGCTTAATGGAAAAATTGCAAAAGGATGAATCGTGTGAATGGAAAAATACTATCGATCCAATATGAGTTTCTTTTTTTAATTATAATTAATAATATACTTAAAATTATTAGATAACATGTGTCAAACAATCTATTAATTCACATCTGTTTAATTTTCAACAGGGACCAACAACTCAGAAAAGGTGGGTTTTTTTTTTTTTTTTTTTTTTTTTTTTTTTTTAAATAAGACTACTTTCTATTAGTGTAACATAATGTACATGGAGGCACAGGCCTCTGCATATCTAGCTTGATTCAAAGGCATAATTCTCAAAAAATAGCAAAAATGAGACTACCCGCGAAGGGGGAACCAATCCAATAAGAGTTGTTTCGCTACCTTGAGATAGGAAACCAGCGTTATACAAAGAAAACTGATAATTGTTTGCATCTTGTGCCATACATTGATACCAGAAATTAACAAAAGCTTGTGACCAAGGACCTTGAGACCAAAAACGATGAAACAGAAATAACCTGAGAGCCTAGGTGTCATGAGGAATGGGAGGAGTCTCTTCTACAATTAGACACATGTATTTGTCGGTGTCGTTGGCCTATGTGTCTTGGGTGGCGTCTGCTGCATGCTAGGTCTCCTTGGTCTCGCGATCTTTGCCCGAAGCTTGTTTTCCATGCTTCCAATCATCCCTGTTGCTACCAGAGCTGCTGCTGCTGTCGGAGCGCTTACTGTGGCAGCCAGAACCAGGGTCACCCTTAACGTCTACAGAGGAGGCAACACGGTGGGAGAGTTTCTGCATTTTGGTCGGGCGGGAGCCAGCAATCTCGGTGGATTCCTCTTTGAAGGATACAGTAATGGTGGCTATGACTCGGGGGTGATCCATGGAGCAGTGGAAGTGGAATTGAGCCGAGTGGGTGGACTACAGAGAGGCTATGGAGTCCAGATGGGGCAGAGGCGGTGGGGTGGTCGCGGCATAAGAGGGCTAAGCAGAAGGACGGGACTGACGAGCAATGCGTCCACGCCCACTGCGGGTGGTAGGATAACGGCCATGGGAGTGCTCCAGGGAGGAAGGTGAGGTGTCGGAATGGGATGAGGGAGACGAGCGAGTGGCCTGCCGTCTGCTGCTGCCACACCTGTAGCGCATGCAGCGCCAGAGATGAGGCATGGTGGCGCAATGAGGGTGGTGGGTGATCTGAGCCGAAGAAGAAGCAGGGTGGTGGCGCCACAGGGTCGAAGGAATAGAGGCAGGGGTGAAGCAATTCGGAGGGGAGAAATTCAACTGAAAATGGAGGCTCTGCGAAAAGTGGTGGCCAAGGAGAACCTCTATACAGCAAATAAGGCTACAACATCTCCCTATTGGCGTGCGGGAGCTCGGCTCCACGAATCCAGGGGGACAGTAGCATCCCATAGGTTGAGGCAAGGGAGGCAAGCAACCAGACGGACGAGGAGAATAACCAAGCAGAGGAGGAAGATGGTTCTAGGCCTTCATTTTGAAGGGATGGCAGCGACCTTGACTTCTACACATAATTGAATGGTAAGTGTGAGAGCGGCTGGAGCAATTTAATGCTCGTCGTTGCAGCCTGTGGGTGGCCATGTGGCTATGCCACTTGCCAACCCAAAAGCCCGCCTCCATGGTAGCAGCATTAAACACCCGCATCCGAGACTCAGAAAAGGAATGTTGTTCTAAGAAAAGAAAAAAAAATAGAACATGCAAATGAAATATGAATTGCTCCTTAGCTGATCTGGAGTGGTGCTGGAGGTTAATGGAAGGGGGAAATACTTTTACAAATTTTGAGGGATCTAGTGGAACGGATGTATAGATGTTCTTTCCACTTACCATACAAAAATCAATCCAATGATTCCAAGAACCAAATTTTATCTAAACTACAGGAAGAGTTTCCAGAGAATTGGTCAATGAGACATGTCAAACTTTTAATAGCAAAAACATACAACAACAAAAAATAAGGAATGAAAAAGTAATATTCCTTTAAATGTTTGCCTAGAATTATTTATAAATATCACTTTTGTTATATTTAATTTTCATATATCAATATAAAAATTAAATATTTTATTGTCATGTTAAATTTTCAGGAAGATTATGAAAATCTCAAAAGATGAACGAGCTGATATCAGAAATATGCCAGTAGGAATGTCCAAAATTGCATCGCAGGAGGAGCCATCTCAACAACAACGTGCTTCAAATGTAATATGTAATCATCAGATTTTTCGATCATTAGGTACAATAAATAAAAAATTTAGCATTAAATATTAATTTTCAAGAATTTTCTTGCAGAAAAGAAAATAAAATGGAATCCATTCAGCATATAAAATAGGATGACAAGGAAGAAAAGGGTTGACATCTAAATTTGTGAGTAATTATTACTTCCTTATAAAAACTTAACCAAATTTCATTTTATATTTTTTAAGTTGTTTTACAAAAGTCATCATTGAATGTCTTTAAACAAGTGCTAACATACAAAGAAGAACCATCAGACGAATTGATTAAAATTGGGTTAAATATGGGTTGTGAGTATATGTTGGTATATGAGAAATTAATTGTGGAATTCGTAAGCATCTATCGATCTTGTTTTAGTTAGCTCCGTCTATAACTAATAGAACAAAAAAATCTTTTATATTAAATATATGATTTTTTATGGGGTATAAAACTTGTAGGTAACAAATTATGGAACTGCGCCAATAGATGAAATTTTGAAAGATGGCATGGGACATGGTTTTGAAAGAATGTGTGTAATTTATGAGTCAATTGTTGCTATGGTACGCCATTTTTCTTTTCGATTTACATTGATGTATATTATTTAATATTGCAATTTTCATTATTCTCACCAATGCATATACACTCATTTCAGTTTATTTTTATGTTTGTATATGGAAGGTGAAGAAGAAGAAAACAATCAACACTATGATCAAAACATTCCTGAAAATAACCCAAGTCATGGAAGTAGCTCTAGCAGTGACAATAGTTCAAGCCAAGAATGATGATCACTATGTTTGGATCTCAAAGCAAGGCATCGTATTTTTTGAAATATGTTTGTGAAATCAGACATTTTGTATAATGTAATGGACATAGTGTTCTAATTGAAAGAAAAAGGAATACCAATAATTGTCCCATTTTGTATGACAAAGACTGTCTTATATATATATATATATATATATATATATATATATATATATATATATATATAATAAAATATGTTTTAATTTTTTCTATTCCGTTCTCCATTGTTGTTCTCAAAAGCACTAATAAAAATTTAATTCATATGAATATTTTTATAAGATATATGTGTCGAATTTTGATGAATAATGAATTTTAAAAAACCACAATAATTATGATTGATATAAAAAATTAATCCAAACATCACATTCAAATGCATTAATAAAAATTTAAATAATATGAATATTGTTATAATATGTGCCGACTTTTGATGAATAATGAATTTAAAACAATCACAATAATTGCACTATCACAGGTCGATGTTTCTAAAAACTAAAAAATGAAAACCGGTGTGTGTCAGTTACTGTACATTGTTGCGTTTGTATTCTGAAGCGCACCGGTGCATTTCTACGACCTATGGGCACCGCACAAATACCAAAACCAATTAAAGATATCGGTGCATTTGTGCGGTACGGTGCAATGATTCCGTTGTATGACCTATGGGCACCACACAAATATCGATACCAATTATAAATCTCGGTGCGTTTGTGTGATATGGCGCACCGAGGCGTTTATGTGTCTATAAGCACCAATGCATTTGTATGACCTATGGGCACCGCACGAATACCGATACCAATTATAAATCTCGGTGCATTTGTGTGATACTGCGCACCGGTGCATTTCTATAAGTCTATGCACCGATGCGTTGATACGACCTATGGGCTCCACATAAATCCCAAGACCAATTAGAACAGCCCCGTGCGTTTTATCACCAACACTACGCCCGATGCGGTTTTATACCTTAATGGCCCAGTGCATTCTCCTTCGACCGCCCCAAGGCACCTTCTACATGTACGCATCGGTGCGTTAAAGCCAGAGCAGCGCATCGATGAAAAAAAAACATCCGTAATAACCTCTAGCCACCCTTTTTTTTTAATTGTGTTGAATTTCTGTTAAAAGATCTGCCAAAACCTCCATAACCATAAACAGATGTTGTAGGAAATGTTTTTTTGACAATTTTGGCCAATTTTATAACACTAAAAACCTCCTTTATAACCTCCGCTAGAGGGTCTTTTCCTTGCAGTGTCTAGAAACTCCCTTTCAGTACCTTGGACCTTGCATGCCTCAATGACAGGTTCTTCACATTTGATGATAGGTTCACATCACTGCCCTTCGATCAAATTATTCTGCGAGTGTTTGACTTCAACTTCATTGTTCACACCCGTGGATTGTGTTTTTGTACCTTCATAACCATCATCATCATTGTGGTTTATCTCAATCCTGTTAACGATTCACATCATCGACAGGTGATCAGGTGGTTTTTTCCATATTCAAATTCAACACATATATTCACATGGTAAGATTCATACTTTGATTGGATCGAGACGAAGATGAAGACCCTAGGTTTCATTTGATAAATACAGGCTGCACGGAGTTATTAAGTATTCATGATTGTAAACATGATCCTTTCTATATGAATGGTTGTGTCCAAACCGTGGATCCATGTATTGTTAAATTCTTACACTTTAAGCATACATACATTAGATATGTTAGATATATTGTATTATGTTTGATTTGCGAGTCTCCCGACGGTGGTTTCTTAAGTCCTTGCCTTTGCTTATAAATCATTTCAGCCATCACTTCCCATCTTGACTTCATGCTTTAGAGGGCATATGTTATACAATATTTTGTCACACTCCCAGTCTTGTATCCTGAAGTGTCAGCCTTTGTGTCTTTGATGCCACAAATGTCACAAAGTAATAAAAGCTGTCCAAACAATGTACTCACCATGAAATATTTTTAGAGCATCCCTGAAGAAAGGAAGAAGACTTGCATTGAAAAGATTATGAAAAGCTTGTCAAAAACCAGGCTTTGCAAGCCCAACACGTTTCCCATAATTGATGTCTCACGCTTGTCACCTTTGAAAGTATACATGTCTAGTGCTGCTAGCATGAATTTTATCAGGAGAATCTGTGTTGGTACTCTTCAGGCAGTTTTTTCCCAAAATGGAGGAGAAGCTTCTCTTGCGAGAAGGCTTGAGAATGATGACTTGGTTTTAGGTAGTCGATGATTGGAACAAGACCTCCCATTCCTAGACTTAGATCCTCATTCCATGGATCTCTCCCCTGATATGTGGAACTCCTTCCCCTTTTCATGGATTCTCAACTCCCTCCCCTTCCCTATAAATGAAATCCCGACCATCTACCCTTGGTTGGTTTCCATCCTAGTATTGAATTGTTCCCAAATGCTGCCCATATTCAAAGGAGAATAGGTGTTTGAAGCTTAAGGCTTGGAATTTGGAATCTCACCTGAAGGAGGCTTCCACATCAAGGCTTCATTGGTTGTAATGCTCCCTTTTTCATCTATTAATAATACAATATGTGTTTTCTTTCCATAAATGTGTCTATTATTGTCCATTTATTATGATGTTCCTTGATCTGTTACATAGTTCGTATTAGAATGTATCATGATTTGTATGCATTTTCTGTCTTCACTTGATCTTTATTGTAGGCACTCATCTACATCAATGAAGAGGAGATCATGAGCTTGGAAGCCAAAGAGTCAAGGGTGACATCAAGGGTATTAACATCAGAGAGAGGTAGGAGATCTACCCTTATTCACATTTTCTAATATTAATTAGGAAAGATTGCATGTAGTTGTATTCTGTAGTTTCTAGATCGTCCTATAGGACTAGAGGGATCATTTCCGCCCGCATAAAGGATTGCCTACACAACAGCTAGGTGTGTTTATTATCTTGGAAAGGGTTCGCCTTTCACTCCTATTCCAAGATCCTAGCTTATTTATGTGTTTTTACTACCAGAGAGGAAAATAAATCTTGACTTAATTTTAATTAATGTGTTACTTTTTAAGGTTGTGTGTCGAGTCAGAGGTAATGATGGATGAAACTATGTGATTTGAGGACTCATCTCTTTAAGGAGACCATGCAAAATGATGAAAATGAAAGTTTTGATTTCTATCTAAGGAAAGGACATAATATTTTATTTTTTAAGGGAAACCATGCACATAGTCCTTACTCTATCTCATTGAACACTCAGGTTTGTAAGAGAAATAAAAAACATGTTATAAATGTACAACAAAAGAAGCATAAGGAAACAAGTAAAGAAAAATATTGAAAATTCAAAACCCTAAATCTAAAAGTAAGTATAAACTAAGATATGAAAAAAAATTCAATAAACAAAAATTTCACAAGCATACAAAAAAAAATCTGGGTTGTTAGGACAGTGATGCCATAGAGGTATCTGGAAACCAATGTCACTAATAGGAATAAAACCCAAGAGTCAAGTTAAAACCCTAATCATATTACCAAAATTACAAGAATGCATGAAAATTTGTAAAAGCAAACAATAATCACACTCAAAAAATAAAGATCCAAAGATAGAATCCAATTAGGCTTATAAAGATGCAAAAAACTAAGAGAAATTATGAGTGAAACCCCTTAAAATCTCTAAAAATATGACTTCAATGCTCTATCTGTGAATAAAATCAGAAACAAAGAGCTTATGAATGCTCTATTGTAGAGTAATTGTTGAAATATAGGGCCTTCAATGCCCTGTTACAAATGTGGGGGAGAAACATATGGGAAAAACTCACACTTAGAGATTTTTAGCATATGGGTTTTGGATTTAAATTGAGTAATGATCTAAAGACCACTATAAATGACAAATAGGCTATAATAGTCCCAAATACAGGCAATAGAAAAAGTGATAAAAATTATATCATTGGGATCTTTCTAGTGGAGTCGTCATTTCTGTTACGAGAAAATTTGGCTTATAGTAATAAGATGCATTTAAACCAATATAGTTTTCCTAGAGTCCACCCAAAAGGTGTGTGTATAAAGTGAAACAATAAAAGTAGAAACACCTCAATCATGCACACAAGAATTGAAAAAATAATGTAGTAGAAGTTATTGGTTTTATCGCGAGATCCTTATATGTGTTGATATAGAAAAATTCAAAGAATATCTTCTCGAGACCTTTACGACTAATCCTTTGTTGAAACCTACACGCAAGAGAGAGAACAACCTGATACTTCCTTGCAATCACAATATTATTGCACAAAACGAAATCCAACATGCAATATATAAAGAAATTACACAATATAAGTATGAGAAATTTTCTTCACATTGCATTAATATCTATGGAGAATGTATATAGCTAAGGTTGCTTTAGCCTTCGTCCGAGTGACTACACTCACTAGCATCAAGGCTTATGAAAACAAGCTTATCACAAGATCAATATGGCAACATTATGGGATAAGTTACCTCTTTCTCCCCTTATGCCTTATGGAGAGCTTAGCTTATATAGTTTTCTATTGATATTGGCCACATTAAACCTAGACACATTCTTGACCATATAATAAGTTATGATTAAACATGACCAAATCAATCATGACTTGATCAGACATGATCAAATCACTGCTTATCCATTAGAACTTTCACATTGTTTCTCCATTGCTATGGAAGAAGGGCATTGTTAGGCTATTGTTTCACCTATTACACTAGCAAAGGGCATTGATAGGTTTAATGTTTCACAGTTTACACTGCAGAACAATGTTGAAGCCTCAAAGACCACATTATTGGAAGTATCCACTAAGCATAAATTGACCCTTTGACTTAGCAAGGGTTATTCCTTTCTCCTAGACCCTAGGGGGTTGCTTTTTGAGCTATAACAACCATCCAAGTGTATCTTCCCTTTATTCAAGATACCCTTGATGAAAAATATGAAAATTCTCTAATAAAAAGAAAACCAAGACCATCTTTGAGCCCCACAAAACTATTTTTGATCATATAAATTATAAAATTTGTGCTTATCAACTGCATGCCATTTACATTTTTTTTTTATAATGGAATTTTGTGCATAGGTCAAATATGTCATGCCATAAAGACAAAATTTAAAGAAAATATTTTTGACCTTTCCCTTAACACCCCTCTAAACGTATTGTTTACCAACATAGATCCATATTTAACTATGGATCTAGTAGGTTTCGAGAGGAATTAAATTTCTCAAGATGCAAACATATTTTTTAGTACAAAACTCGAGGAAAGGTTTACACCATGAGATATTTGATTCCTCTCAAGCCTTGGTAAATACATAGTTAAAGATGGATCTATGTTGTTTCTAAATAATATTATTTATATTTATATAAATTTCACGTATCTATATATTGAAAGTTTCTTATTTTTCGATAAAGTTATATATGTGGGGGAGGCAAGAGCGAGAGGGGTTATTTATTGCCCCGATAAAGAAACTGAGATCCATTATGCTCGGGGCTCGTGGAGTGCTACAAATAACCAAGTGGAATTATTGGCCATGTGGCAAGGGCTAGAAACAACTATCTTAAGGAAAATATAGCATTTGATGGTATTCATGGACTCTATGATAATCATCCAACATGTGAATAAACTAAAAGAGACCTTTGACAATGATCAATTCCCAACTATACACAGGATTAAAAAAAAAACTGGAAAATTTGAAACCATTAAGTTTTATCATGTTAAAATACATCTAAATGCCAAAGAGGATGCCTTAGCTAACAAAGGCATTTCCTTGGATTAAGGGATGTTAGCCCAGAACAATGGAAATTATATTTTCAAACCTTTTCCATGACCCTCATAATGAAAATATAGGTACATGGTGAAATGAACGTTCCAAGAATGAGTAAGGGAATAATGGGATATTGGGATTCCCTCCGTTTACATTCCATATTTTTTCCCTGGCTAATGATCCTTTTGAAATGTGTATAATAAGAATAATAAATCTTCTTAAATGATGGTTACCAGGATCCCATCGTACACATACCTTTGGAAGGAGTATAACTGCGAGGTCAGGGACACTTGGTGGTCAAGAAATAACATCAATAATTGCACGAGGTAGATGTGGATGGAACTTGCCTCTATTTGCAAGTTGAAATCAACATGCTTGATCACCAACATAATGATGGAGACGTTAATAAATTCTAGAAGAAAATATTCAGGATGGGGGTTGTTGGACAATGGAATTAATGTGGACGATTAATATATTAATGGTCAGGAGTTCCCTCCTTTGATTGAATATCTCTCCTCCTTCCTTTTAGTCGAGGTATCCTCTATGTAAAGTAAGTACCCACCTTCTTTTCTTTCATTAAGGAAGGTGGTTTTTGAGAATGCATTCAAATTAGATCATTGAGCCCTTGGGATTTTTGGTTGATCATTCATTCCCACCATTCCTTGATTCAGTCGTCTTCCCTTCGACACAATATTGGTCCAACAATTGCAACAAAAAGAGCAATCACAATTGATATTTTTTGTGATGGGAAAAGGCATACTTGTCATCTATTTCCTTTTTTTTCCTGAATTATTTTGAAATTCCTATCCTCCAAGTTGAGATCTACACTCAAAATCCCAACCACATAAGCACTCACAGAATGAAACCGACTCAAGCATAAGCCATCCCTAATCTACATGCATTGTTCTATTAGATAGACTTGCCTCCTTTCTGCCTATCTCCATGTGTTGTTTGCTTATGCATTGGGGTATTTCTTGGAGGATACTAGGGCTCAAGGAAGGATCATATATAGGCTTGTCTCTTCATGATGGTTCAGATATGGTAAACAATAATTTTGTGAAAATTTCTTTGTTATCATTCTAGGTTGGCCAAGAGTCAATAAATAATGCAATGAGATGTGTGGACCTCTTTTATGTTGCTTCAGGTATATTTGTAAGGTAAAATAAGACATTTTTTTGGGTTGGTAGACTAGATTCCATGTTCGTGGAATTACGTTTGGCCAGGTGTGACTATGCGTTATCTTGTCATTTGGAATAAGTTTGTAAACTATGAATATATGGGAATGGTGTATTCAGAAGCTTCATAATAAGCTTCACTACTAGAAATTAAAGGGTCTCCCTTTTACAAGTAAGTTGATCATTGTCCTCACACATTTTCTATGTATTCGAAAGTTTTATTTCACTCAAATATATCTTAAATCCTCAACTGCTTAATGTTCTTGTTTTCCTGTCCCTCTTGTACCATCTAATTTCCCTTCTCCTCAAAACGAGAGGCAAGAATCGAAGGGAGTGGCTATCACGGGAAACATAACTCATAAGACATGTTGAGTCCTTCTCCTTGGGGCAGATCTTCGAGTTTTGATAATTCATTACACTAGTGAAAATTTTGGTCAAAAGGTAAAAGAGAAAATGGAAGGCCTATCGCAGAACATGGTTTTACAGGAGAACGCCAACATAGCAAGCCAACTTGTATACATAACGACCACCACATAATGCATTTTATCTCTGCTGAGTCTTCAAGGGAAATTTTTTGGATAGTGAGAATCATGTTCGAATTCTTCTCATCAATAAAAAAATTGGTCTTCTCCAAATCAAGATAGAAAGGTTGTAGGAAAAGATGGAAATGTTGGATCTTTATCTAGAAAACCTTAAAGCTTTGTCAAAAGGGGATTAGAGGATGTCAAGGGGGGCTTTGAAAATCATGAATAAGAGAGATCTCATTAGCATATTTTTCCTAACCAGCTAGAGTGCGAGAATGAGGTAGCTGCGGAAGACAATGCTGAAGAAGGGTCATCACTCATAGGCTAGTTTATTTCGTTCACTTTTCCATTATGTACTGCAAGTATATTCTATTTATAGGAGTTTTTGGAATATTTTCAGGTGTAATAACTTTAGAAACATAGCAGGTATGAAGTGTAGCAGAAACAAATGTTCTTTTTTAGACTGGTCTAAAACAAGAATCAAAAGAATAAATTGAATATGTAAAAGGACCTGGCCTTGTAACCAGTTTGATATAAATACAAATCGTAACCATTTTGTTAAAAAAAAAGTTACATATATGTATATATGTATGGAATTTTTATTATACATACATGATGACAACACACATGTGAACTGCACACACTAATCTTCATTCACATGTCAAACTTTACTTTTCTTGACTATTCTACTAGGGGAGACCTTGCTCTCTTAATTTGTTGGTATTCCCAGACCTCTCCCTCACCCCAAGTTAGAAAATTCCCTTAAGATCTTGAAAAAAGGAAGGTTTGTGTGTGACGAAAAACTTGCAGATAAATTGCATAATCAACAACATTTTCATCAATCTTGGACATTGGACTTATGTTATGGATTTGAATTGAATTGCATCTTTATGCAAAATAACTTGGCATCCAAGCTTGGAGGTTTTCAAGACATGCACTGGTAGTTGCGCAATGGTTAGGAGATAAGCTTTGGGAATGCAAAGGATATAAATCTCGGGATTCCAACAACTACATTGGAGTTGGATTCTTTAGGAGCCAATGGAATTAGCTTTCCTTCTACGCTCACAACCTTGATGATTTAGGTTCAGCGGGCTGGAAAATTCAGGGTATTGTTCTACTCTTCTTTATTATTAATTTCATTCTCTGGTTTTGTCTCTCACTAGTGGATGCTTGTTTGTTTGTTTTTGAGTTAAATTGGGTTGGGTTGTGGCCTTAATTACAATTTATTCTAGCAAGAACTAGTTCCTACCATGAATCTTTCATCTGTCATTCCTTTTCATTTGTCCTCCTTTGTTTGTTCGTTATGTCAACCGTGGTTTCTAAAAAGCCCTTGGTTTATCCTTCAAATTAGAGAAATTTTGAGGTCTAAAATGGACCTCCTAAGAAAAATGTACAACCAAAATAAACTTTATAAGAACCAATAATATTCAAGATGATGATATCAACCATGGGGGATGATTCACCATTTTTGGGGTAAAAAAGTAAAAAGATTAAAAAATAATAAAATAATAAAACTACTTTTTTCAACTTGTATTTTCAATTTATCTCCTCAAGGTTTTACTCAAATTTTGAGCGGGAGTACTCGTTGGATGCAAAATTTAATTCCTCATCCAAGGAGTACTCATGTTGCATACTTTCAATAGACCACGCTACACGAAAACAGAGAAATATATGAAAAAATGTGTTTTCAATCACGTTTTTCATGCATTTCTTATTTTTCATGTAGAAGGGTCCATCAAAAGTATGCGAAAATGGTACTACTTGGATGAGGAATCAAATTTTTCATCCAACGAGTGTTCCCGCTCGAAATTTGAGTAGACCCATAGGGAGATAAGTTGAAAATACGAGTTGAAAAAAAATGTTTTTTCTTTTTTCCCTCTAAAATTTGATGGTGTAACGTAATATTATTTTATTATTTCCACTGTTATTGTATAATTTCCTTAGGAGGCCCATTTTAGACCTAAAAATTCCCCTAATATGATTTTTGGCTTCCTCAACTCTATTCCTCTGAGTCTTGGTATGTTATGGGTAAGCTATCTTGCCTCAATATCTCTCTTTTGGTGCATTATGCTCCGAAAATGAATGCACGACCACTGAGGGGCTGGGGAAAATGCCCTAAAGGTAGGTCACATGCCCTGAATCATGCCCAAGAAGCCGCAATAATCTTCCATTCCGCCGGTCCCCCTGAAACTCACCAAGAAATCCGTTAACTCGAAGCCCTCACCACCAACAATTGACAAGCTTATTCTAATTCCAAAATCAAATAGGATGTAGCCAATTGGGTTCTTGACCTTGTCCATACAAGGGGTAGACGAAGAAAATACCTGAAATCCACCTCCATTAGCATATGAAAACTCTTCTGGGAAGGGTCTTGAAGGAAAAGCATGAAGACTACAATGAAATCATCTCTTCTTTGATCACAATCAAGCAGTTACAACGATATCAATGCTCCTATCTTTCTATTTTGGATGCCCAACTAGCTCAACTTGAAAGTCATCTTTAGTGTGACCTAAAACCTCCTGCTCCATCTGGTACAAGTACTCAGGACCCAACTCCACTTACCCCTTAAGATGCTTGATGGCATGCTATGCCTTCTAGTAGTTATTTTATTTCTTTATGTAGTCCAATATATGTTAGTTTTTAGTAGTTTTTAGTAGTTTATAAGTATCAAATGCTTTTATCTTGCATTACTTGTACTATAGTTAACAACCAACAAATATGGTTTCCCTATAGGCAAATTGAGACTGAGTATTGAATGAATATAAATCACTATTATTTAAATTTATTTCAATGTCATATGCATATGTCCTTAAGAAAAAAATGTTTATATATTTATTAATAAATAAAAAATTACAATATAACAAAGTGAATTGAATCCATTTTATATTTTACAATATGTTTTATTATTATTATTTTATCTAATGTTTCATCTTCTGGACACTATAACATCTCTCCTCTATTGACCCGACATTTAAATGTTTACACTTATTTATGGACCCTACAACATGTCCCCTATATTGGCTCGACATTTAGATATTTACACTCATTTACGAACACGACAACATATCCCCCATACTAGGTTGTAGAGCGCTTCTCAACATAATTATACTGGCAACTTATTCAAGCTTGATTTAGGAACCCATATAGTTTTGACTAAGCCATGAAAATGTATAAATAAATCATGGTTTTATTGTAAGTGAAGAACAAGTGAATGGTTGTATCATGTTATATCCATGCTAATTTTATGGGTTATGTCTCATGCTTATTATATAAACAATGGTACATATTGAAAAGAAAATCAAGACAATCTTTGAGCCCCATAAAATTCTTTTTAATCATATAAATTATTAAATTTTTGCTTTTCAATGCCATGCCATTTACAAAATATTTTGTAGCGCCAAGAGGCACTCTCGAGTATAGTATGGAAGAGAAGTTGCCATGTCCTTGTTAAACATTTTGAATCAGTCAAATTACATAAAAATTAAAATAAAATGAAAAAACAAAACTAAATAAACAATAGTTATAATTAATATTAAACAAATTTGACTTGGTGAAATTACATGAAAATAAAAAATAAAAATAAATAAATTTAATAATATAGTTATAATTATAATTAATAATAATTAAAGTAAATAATAATTAAAATAAATAACAATTATAATTATTATTAATACATTATTAATTTTATTTTTTAAAACATGAACGATTAAATTTTATTTATGGAGGTAGGTTGGGCCGGAGCCTAAACAACTTCGGTTACAAAGCCTTTTTTCGAAATCCCTGAATACTCAAGATCTGATTTTACATAGCTGAGATAAAAGACAACCTGCATTTGCTTTTGCATCCGCCTCTTTGTTTAGATTTCACAGAATATGATAAAAGGAGCTAGATGTGAATCTTTGCAATAGTTTCCTGAGCCTCTAAACGTCTTATTGAGGGCCGAGTTGCTGAAATGGTCTCCTGTGTTTATGATTTTAATCAGGATTTGCGAGTCTCCGAAGACCTTAATGTCTTTTTTTCCATTCTCCTATGCAATTTGACAGGCCTTAAGCATTCCTAAGATTTCTACATGGTTGTTGGTGTTCTTCCCAAGACCCCAAATGAAGTTGTTTTGACAGTGGTCAGACCTGGAATAAATAACTCCCCCAGCTCCAGAATTTCTCGGGTTTCCCTTCGAGGCTCCATCAAAAAATATTGTGGCTTTGGTCTGGTTTTGACACCAGTTTTTAAATTCAATCTCTAGGATCCGAAGTCTCCACTCTGGGTTGTAACATGGTCGAGAGAGAGTCTTTATTTAGGAGGTTGTCTTCAAAGGTATGCCTATCCAACTGATCACTTCCGGAGAGAGGTCATTGCTTGACTTGTGGGGAAGTCTTACCAAGTTCTCGATTAGCAAGGCTTTTGATTTGGCTGCCGCAACAGTTGGGGAGTATAGTTTGTTGTTGAAGATAGCTTCATTCCTTGCAAGCCAAATTTCCCAACAAACAAATTTGGGGATGACATACCAAATGTTAAACAAAAGATACTTTCGATTTAAATCATGAGGAGAGCATCCAGACCAAGTGGTGAAGAGGCTAGTGGTCAAAATATGCATTGGGGTATGAACTTCTAGCCCATGTAGCGCTTTCTCCCACACTTCTTGGGCATACACACAGTCTAGAAACAAATGATCCATTGTCTCCACCGCTGCGTAGCAAAGCGTGCATCTATGAGACCCAACTATTCCTATTTTTGCCAAATTTTCACCTGTTAAAATGCATTTATGAATGAGGAGCCATGCAGAAAAATTTACCTTAGGGAGGCCAGCTGGGTCACAAATCTGTTTCCATAGCGTTGGATTGTGCAAAGGATTGTCACGCTGGAGAGATGTGTATCCTTGGGCAACTGAGAAAAATCCTTTTTTTCCCCATCCCCAATTGTCTTTTGATCTGCGATGTATTGGAGCCAGCCCAGCTAAATTCGCATGGAGGAGGGGTACTTGATGCCGCAGTTGTTCAGGAGGACGTGGAATACTCCAGTCCAACCAATTACCTCCATCATACAAACAACATATGTCCTCCAGATTTTTGATGCCAATATTCTTTAGCCAGCCTTGTAGCTCTGCGTATTCCTGGGCAGTGTTTAGAGGTTGTAGCCCCATAATTTTTTCATCCCAAAGATTGATTATTTTCCCATTTCCCAAAATTCTGTAGAGCTGCTCCTTGAAAAACTCCCAACTATGAGTGCAAAGTTTCCATAGAGTGGTTCCCTTTCTTGCTGCACCTTTCTCCATATTGTGCAATGAGAGTCCGTGCATATATTTTTTTATGAAGACCTGACTGATAGAGCGTCGGTGATTCGAATTTTTTTTCCATAACATCTTGCCACCCAAAGCCAAGTTGGCTAGACCGGGGTCTCTTACTTGTAGGCCTCCTTCTAAAAGAGGTTTTTTTACAGTGTCCCAATTTACCAAGTGAAATTGTTTTGATTTCCTTTACCTCCTTTCTACAAAAAAATTCTTAACATCTTGGAGAGCTGATATGTAATCGATTTAGGAGCCAATAAGAAGGTTGCTTGATATAATGGGAGGGAGAAAAGAACATAATTAACTAGTATGAGTTTCCCAGCTGTGGTGAGCCACTGTCCGCCCCGTACTTTCATTTTTGCCTTGATTTTGCTGAGTATCTAAGCCCAATGGAGGGCCTTGTTGATGCCGAGGGACAGTGGCAGACCAAGGTAATTGATTTTATTCCAACTTGCATAGCCCACATATCCAAGAACTTGTGAAATTCAGTTCATGGATTGCTGATCAATTTCCCAGCCATACACTGCACTTTTTCTCCTGTTGACCAAAGCTCTAGAGACTTTGCAGAAGCTTTGAATATTTTTCTTAAATTCCCTTGCAATTTTTAATGAGGCTCCTCCCAGAAGAATTGAATCATCAGTAAACAAGGCATGGTTTATTGGATCAGTGCCACACATTGCCCTAATGCTAGTGGGAGTCCCATTAATATTTTTTGCATTCATCTTCCTGCTAAGGTAATCTGCCATCAATATATACAAGAAGGGGGAAATAAGACAGCCTTGTCTAATGCCCCTCGTGGCTTTGAAGTAACCGACTGGCATGCCATTGACCAAGGGAGAAATCCACGGCTCTCAAATACAAGATTTGATTAGCCTAATAAACTCAGAGCTAAAACCAAAAGCAGCAAGGACTTGGAGGAGGAAAAAATGTCTTACCTGATCAAATGTGTTTTCCATATCTAGCTTGATTATCATTCCTTTCTCATGACGATGAAGGATTAAGTGAATGGTTTCCTGGACTAGAGCCACATTGTCTAGAATGTGCCTTCCTTTAACAAATCCACTTTGACTGCTAGATATGAGTTTTCCCAGGAGAGGCTTGATTATGTTCGCCAAAAGCTTAGAAAGGATCTTATAGGATGCATTGCAAAGAGAAATTGGCCTAAAGCGATCAAATGAAGTAGGGCTCACCTCTTTCGAGATAAGTGTAAGGAAAGTGGAGTTTTTACTACCACCAACTTTGGCTTTCTGTTGAAAACCTGTTATCATCCAAATCATACCGATCTTTATAATATTCCAACATATTCTGTAGAAGTGTATAATGAAACCATTGGGACCAGGAGCTTTGTCTGGTTCCATCATCCATATGACATTGCTTATTTCCTCTTCCGAGAAGGGCTTCAGAAGGCTAGAGTTGTCCTCCTCCTTTATCAGAATTGGAATTTGAGAAAGGTATTCAACACTTTCCTCTTCAATGTATGATCCATTTTCCGTGTATAACTACTGAAAGTGTGAGGTAGCAGCCTCACGAGTCTCTGTTATACC
Source organism: Pinus albicaulis (assembly GCA_034641835.2). NCBI lineage: Eukaryota > Viridiplantae > Streptophyta > Pinopsida > Pinales > Pinaceae > Pinus > Pinus albicaulis. Next base: position 1,373,051,660 of record CM076575.1, on the reverse strand, counting down.
TTTATTCATAGTCTCGTCTGAGGTGGTTATTTATGTTATGTGACTTCTCAAGAATCAAGTTCTGATTTTCTTGTGAAAGAATGTAGAGTTGCTATCTCCCGATTTTAGCCAAAGGTTGCGTGATTTTAGTCTTAAAGTCTCCTCCTCCAATTTGAAGGCATGAAGAGTGCTTTGTTGGGTATATTACTCACGTTGCAAATCAGAGAAGGAGATTTCCTACTGTTCCATTTACATTTGCATATCTAACATACTCTCGAAGGCCTTCTTTCTAAGGTTAGTGGGAGAGCTTTTGGGTATTTTTCACCAATATTTGAAGTCTATTTTGGAGGCCTTGATTTTTTCCTCCCAACCATAGCTATTCGACCCAATGACAGGCTTGGACCAAGCTTTTATGACTGTCTCCAAAAAACCTTCTCTTTATGTCCATAGGGGGCTGAATCTGAAGGGAATGGACCCAAGGTTTTCCTCTTCTTCAATCTACAGCAGGATGGGTTTATGATCTAAATTCATTTTGGGCAAGATTTTGGAGATGATTATCTTCTGCTCAGAGAGGAGGGTGCATTGAATCAGAAATCTGTCAAGCCTAGCAGAAATGTGTTCCTTTCCTGCTCTATTGTTTGACCAAGTATAGAGTATAGATTTGGGTTTGATATCCAATAAATCCCAATCATGGATCAGGTCTTCTACAAGGGGAAGGATGTGATCCTTGCTAATGTTACCTCCTTTTTTCTCCTTTTGATCAAAGACTAGGTTAAGATTTCCAACAAGGATTATATTCTTAGGTGAGTAGGCTTCTAGAAAGTCTGAAAGAGTTAGCCAACAGTCCTTTCTTTCCGCATAGAGAACCGACACGTAAATATTAAAGAGGGAAAGGGAGGTCTTACTTGCAAGATGCTGGAGTTCGGTGTAGATCAAATGATGTGTTTTGAAGGAGCTAACAAGAAGAAAATTTTCATCCTCCCAGAGAGTGGCAAGACCACTGCAAGTTCCCCTGGCACTTACTCCTTTCTCAACTCTTTTTTTCCATTTGTCTTTACTTATATCAAGAAGGGAAAACCCTTCTATTTTTGTCCCTTGGAGCAAGAGGAGCTCAGAGGATTCAGATTTTAGTAGGTTCTTCACTGCTTCTTCTTTTGTGGGATTCCCCAGGCCTCTACAATTCTAAGATATTATACGCATTATTTACTTGCAGAGGGATGGCTTTTGTGAGGCCTGGGTCTAGTATTTCTGCTTATAGAAATCTCAATCATGGATTGACTGCCTTGCATTTTTTGCTTCTCGACCTCTTCTTCTCTTGCCTCTCTGTGAGACTTCCTTCCGACTCTTTTGATGGGCCTCTCGAAAGTTTCTTCTTCCAAGGATCCAGAAGATTCTAGGGGTTTCTTTCTAGTCATTTCTGCATAGGATGGGGAGGTGGATGCTCCTTTGGGAGATCCAGTTTTTATTGAGGTGGCATCTTCCTGTCTTTTCTCTTCTGTTGTTTGTTTAGGTTGTGATTCCTCGACTGCATATTCTGTTGCAGCTATTTTTTCTTTAGGAGTGCTTAGGATTTCAAAAGGGTTGGTGTTTTCATCTGTAGATGGAGGGCCTAGGGGCTTATCCCCTTACACCACCGAGGTAGGTGTAGCGGTTCCTGTTGGGTTAACTTTCCATTTTGTTTTGTTGTTCTGTTTGTTAGGAGCAGCTTTCTGAACCTGTGTCCATTGTTCCTCCTTTGTGTTGTCTGCCTCTTCCATTGTTTTCTTTTTACAATATCTGGCAAAATGCCCATATCCATGGCAGTATCTGCACTTAAATGGGAGCTGTTCATAGTCTAGCTCTTGGATGTGAGACCAGTCCGCTACCGTGAGTTTGATGGCTTCAGGAAGGCATTCTTCCAAGTCAAATTCTACACAGATTCTTGCACATGAGTATTGATCTTTCTTTTCTTCTCTATCTATGTATTTCCCAAGTTTGTTTCCGATAGTTTCTAAGGATTTAGGGTTCCAAAAATGAAGAGGGAGGTGGGGAAAATGAACCCAGACCGGAAATACTGAGGGAACATATTAACTTAGATCAAAATCAGGGGTCCATTGATTCATATATAAGCCCTGAGGGCCCATGAAATATGGGCCATTTTGGAAGATCAGATTCCTATCTTCTACTGCTTCAAAGACGAAGACAAAGAAACCCTTACCTACTAGGAAGCTTCTGATTCCTTTTTTAATGAGTGGAGACCAGTTCCTTTGGTTCCAGGCTTCGAATGCTTTGGGCGAGGGCCATAGCCCAGTGAACTATCCAATGAGCCCCCTTTCCGCAAGATTTAGGGCCGATCTGTAGGGCTCATCAATCGGGAGATCGATTGTTGGGATAATAGACATTCTTTTTAAAAAAAATTGTTGGTTTTCGCTTGCTGGGTGCTTGGAGCTGCTTGCCACTAGCTTCTTGAAGGCGGAAAGATCAGGTAGGAGAGAGGAATCGATCTCAGGGCCCCCTGCTCAGGCCATGGCTGCATAGCAATCTCAAGGGAGCGTTTAGGTTTCGTGCACAGGCTCCTCAGCAGCGTTATTTTTTAATATATTTTGACTTGGTGAAATTACATAAAAATAAAAAAATTAAATTAAATAAAAATAAAATAAATAAAATAAAAATAACAATATAATTATAATTAACAATTAAATCAGCCTAGATCCATTTTAATCCTGCATCTACTAAGTGTCAAGAGGGATCAAATGTCTTGAGGCGAAAACCTATTTTAGAGTGTAAATATATTTGATCCCTCATAATGAATGTTAGATCCAGAGTTAAGATGGACCTAGGCTCATTCTAATGGAATTTTGTGTATAGGTCAAATGGGACATGTCATAAAGACAAAACTTAAAGAATATATTTTTGTTTTTTCCCTTAACATCCCTCTAAATGTATTTTTTTCCAGCATAAGTCTATCTTAAAGCCCAGATCTACTTAGACATTAAGGGAATAAAATATTTCAAGATGCAAACATCTCTTTTAGTACGAAACTTTAGTAAAGGTTTACACCTTGAGAGATTTGATTCCTCTTTTATTTTTTGTAAATCGAACTTCTATTCATACTTTTAAAAAGTGTACATCAACAGGAAAGGCACCAGTAGTCTCACCTTGACCAGGTTTGTTGACTACTGCTGAAAACAAATAATAGTAAAACAGAAAAAAATGGAGACAAATTCACAACTTGATGTGCCAAAGACACCAGTAAACACCCAAGATACATAAAATACCTGTAATTATATCAGTCTTCGAAAGTGATGGCGGTTGGGTTGTCAGGGGCTCTTCTAGGAGGTGAAGGAGGGCGAAAAGAGCAGTGAAAATTCTCATCAAAGTGAGCCATCCAGGCCTCCAGCCTTTCAAATTTATCAGTGAGAAATTTCTGGCCTCACCAGGAAACCACCAAATGTTCTTGGGTATGGCACTTTTAATAATGCATCGTGTTCAAGGTTACAATGAGTTCCGCGTGTTCCTCCTACCTCACTCGCTCTGTTGTTGCCATGCTATCCACAATTGTCTATAACAGGTCTCGACAACGATCCATGCATTTACCCTGATTCCGCCCTTGAACCACACCATGCACCACCCCCAGGTCTCGCCTTCCTCCACGATGAGCCAATCCTCCATGAGACGAGCCACGCTTGGAATGACCCCCTCGACCACCAGTAGAACTTCCTTAGACGCTGCCACTCCTTGTCCTTGTGCGACACCGTCGATTGCTACCCGTCCTACCATTACCATGACTCATTCAAGAAACTGAGCCCACATGGCCCCCTCTGGCACCACCATGAGCTGAACGAATGAGTATGGGCTCAAGCTCCTGTTGGGAGAGGCTCTCCCCACCCTCTACACTACCTAGCTTGGGTTGCATCCGAAACATAGCATGGGACAAGCTGGGAACATGTTGCATGGTGAGCCACGAGAGACCACCAAATAATCTTTCCAAGGAAGGATATCCCGCCAGCCAAGCCTCCGACTAGGGAGCAATGCATCCACCCTTGTTGGCTTGAGGGGTCCTGACCCAAGTTCGAAGGTTAAGGTTTGCTAACAAACCCCTATACTACGGGCCCTTTCGACAATGACCTACTTGCGCAGACCAAAGTCTCACCTGAAGCAGTATGGGAGGGTGCTGGAACCAAGTTTTCGCACCCTGAGAGAGAGTAGGTAAGTCGAGGTAGATCTGTGTTTGCGACTTATCAGATTCACACAAAGTAATTCTATTCGTAGGCTTTTACCAGTATAATCAGTATTAACCATAACAAAGCTATTACCATTCACAGATCTAATCAATACCTTCGCATCAATGTGCGTATCAACAATTACCAGCGCATAAGATCATAAATGCATCTATAGATACATTCGCAACATAAACAGATAACACATAAGTATTCATAGCTTAAACAGATACCATCGCAAATCATTTACAGATACACTTATGCAGAAACACAAATATATTTGCAACTAAATAACCATCACAGATATGCTTTAGCCATAAACATCATTCATCTAGATAACATACTTATACTTTAACAATACTTCGCATTCATTAACATTCAGATCCACTTACAACCAAAACCAGCCCGCGCACACAACCTAGCGGGGTCCTGTAATGTTCCAAAATTTTCCGACAATAATTTGGAACATTAATTTTTGCTAATTTCACTTAGGAGGAGAATAAATGGGTAAGGAGGCCCATGAATAATGATATTCTCAATAAAATCCCTCATATTATGAAAGAGGATCATCTTTGGAGCTGGTTTGCACACCCTCGTGTGTGAACAGGGTTATTTGCAAAGAGGCTTGGTTAAGTTTGACCAAGTCAACAACGCTGGGCCAAGAGGTAGAGCACACTTAGAGAAGCAGCACAATATGAATGAGGAAAGGATTATTTGGTGGAGGAAACCCTGATAGGAGTGGGACTCATGGAGAGGGGCTTTCACTTGTTTAAAAGGAGGACAAGGCAACCATTGTTTCTCATGCTTATGATTATTCATCTCATTGTCTATTCCGACAATTGAGCATTCTTTGTTGTTTAGCAAGAATTTCCGGGGGAATTCCTGTTTAGGATTCCTTCTCCTTCTTGAGAGGTCTCTTGAGGGATTGTTCTTCATTTTCCTCTCATCCAGGCTTGAGGCCAAGCATCCTCCATCAAGACAACGTTATTTCTACATCAGAGTAATGTTGTGTTGCTGGGTGTTGTAGTGAGGGTTCACTACACCACCTTCATCAGCGAGTTTTCAGAGGAGGAGTCTCTCTTCTCTTTGAGATATCAGATTGGAGGCATCCCGGAGCTCATTGAATACTTTTGCATCAAGGCCAACTCATTCCATTTCCCTACAACGCAGTTTCATCCAGTGAATGCATTATTTTATAGGAGCATTTGTAGTAGGGCTTTGCAGATACATTTGGAGGGGAAGATCTTTAGTGAAGGGATAAACCTTTCATCCTTAAGATCCATTGGAGGAGGCACTTTAAGTTTGGGTATCATTCAGAGCCATCTCCATCCAGTTCTATTTCTAAGTTGCTGCAGCTACCTAGCAACTCCGACATTTCTGTGGAATTGCCATTTTGTATGTTTTGCAGCCAATCCTTTTAGGGATTGTGCATTATCGTTTCTAGGGGTTGAGATATTTCTCCCCCTATTGTATTTGGGCCACATATTGATATATTTGTGTATCGAAACTATTATGCAGTAGTTTCCCTTCATATACTGCGCAGTCATAGCTGGAGCATACATATGTAGCAGTGGTTTTGTCATAGTTTATGTACTTGTTCTTTGGGGTTGAGCATTGCTCATCTTGAGTATAATTTTCCTCAAGATCTTGTACTCTATTGTTGTTGCTATTATTTAATGAAATGGCTATGTTTTTCTCTCACATTTTTATGAGTTTAGTGTTGATGCTGCACCATTATTGTGTTTTCTTATTTCTAGAGCTCCAACTTTAGAATATCTGGAGATATTCTCATTGTTGTAGCATTTTCCTTAAAAAGGAATATTACATGGTATCATAGCATGATCTCTGGCCCAGCCAGTGGATCTCAGCCATCATGCTATCAAGGAGAGAGAAGATGAAGACTCCATTATATGGAGAAAAGAGGGAAGAAGAGCTTACAAATCTTCTTCCAAAAACTGTACAGAACATTCATGAATAATTTGAGAAGCTAATGAGGGAGATTGGTACAGGATCTCCAAGAGGGTTTGAAACTAAGTCAAACTGTAGATTTTCTTGTAGGGGATGTGAGCATGCAGCTACACCCTATGATATACAGCGCAGTCACATGGCCAGTTTTGCCATGAGAGAAGAAGAAGAAGAAGAAATGCCGAAGGGAGGAACTCTTAGAGGTTTCTTGCATGAGTATGAATCTCAAACCCAGAGATTTAGAGATCATATTACTTTTCTGGAGTTTTGAAAGATCATGGTGAGGAGGAGCAAGTAGCATGATGAGGATAGATTTCTTCTATCTATCTTTGATGGTTCCCCTACTTTTTCAGCCAGGGCTTGGATAGAAGAGCTAGACACCTTTTTGCAGCAGCATCAGATTACCAAAGATGAAGCCATCAGAGTAGTAGAGCTGCACTTCGGAGGTAAGGTCTATGCATGGTGGTTATTTTAGTCATTTACTTTGAAAAATTCAAATACCTCTTCCTATGCAATGTTCATTAGAACTTTGATGAAGAGATTTGGTAGGAGGAATTCTGAAACAAATGTGGAGGAAACAAACACATTCAAACAAACAAAACCCTTGCATGTAATGAAGAAAACCATAGACTCAGAATCATTGCAGAAAGCTATGAAGGAGGCTGATATCTTGCATGATTCTTATTTGGAGGCAAGATCTTCATTTCTGGCCCAAAGAGGCAAAGAGATCTCTTTTTCAAAAGAGGATCTAGTCATTGGAGGGTTGCCCTCTCATATTGAGGAGGTTGAGGGCAACAACGCTATCATTTCTAGAGTTGATCTAGCACCTCATGCAGAGGAAGGAGGAGCTCTTGCTCCAACTATAAGGATTCTTGCATATTTTCAAGGAGGTCTCTAGGATCTTATTCATGGAGGTCCCAGCACAATCAATGAGAAACATGATTGTGCAGCACTGCAGCTGGAAGAAGGAGGGAGGAAGGGAGAGCAACATCACATGACGAGGAGTCCATACCCTTCTCTATTTCAGAGAGCTAGTGCAAAAAGGAGGCAGACTGTATTTCGTTGTGAGAGCAAGGGCAATATTTCCCAACTATATGTGCAATCCACTCTTGACATAGATGTCTCACTTCATAGAGGCATTCCACCAGGGAGGCCACCTGATCTATCATTGATGAGAGACATTTTGTCTTTGGGTTAACCGCTCTTGTATTTTGGAGAGGTGAAGAGTTTGGAGGAGAAATTTGGCATGAGGTATGTCAAAGTAGTAGACAACAGCTTGAGGAGAGCTATACATGCCAGATCACCAATGATGTACCTGAGGAGGATTGATCCTTACTGGAGATCTCAGCACTTAGTTGAGTACTCCAAGGATCTTGGTGCATGCATGATTCTAGATGGCCTGGAGAAAGATGATAGATACATGGTAGATGATATGGTCATCCATTCATATGACAGAGACTTCTTGACTAGAGATTCTAGTCTCAAGAAGAAGCTATTGCATGCAGCACATGAGGACTTCTTTTCCATGCATTTTGATGCATATCTTACCTTGGCAGAGGAGTTCATTTGGGAGGGCATCCAACAGGACCTACATCAGCATATGGAGAGATGAAAAACCCAGATGATGATGGAGAGAATGTCACAGCCACCTCCCTACTCATTGGGAGTAAGGGAGCATTTTCAGTTGAGCCATTTTAGCTCAAGTCTTCGAGTACATGATGGAGAATTTACAATTTCACCTTATGTTTTGTACTTCTTGTCTTTCTATGAGTAGCATAATTTACCAAGGAGGATTATTCCTTCTTTCATATTATATAGTGATGTACTTGAAGCCATTTGTAGCATTGAGATTGGCTATCTCATGGATGGTTTGTGGGGAGAGCCACATGATTTTTGGTGTGCACCATTGACACCCTTTTGTACTTTCATGTTCACATCTTGTAGGATGATTGCGGCAGCAAAAAAGTGGCTAGAGAAGCACTTGTTTTTGTTTGATTTGATGCAGGCAAGGCATGCACTGCGCTGGTTCCTTGTATGGGGCCTTGATCCACTTTCTGGTTGTCATGTGACAACTTGTTTCTATTGGTTTTTTCTTCCATGTATTTTTTATATGTATATGTTCATGGGAAGATTTGATTGGAGAGTGGGCTTGAGATTAAGGATGCCCATTGGGAGCATGATTCTCCTTACTATACATGTTGAACATTCCAGGAGGAACCATGGGCCAAACATGAATGCCACATTATATTCCTGTACTTCTTGTGGGAGGCACCACTTGAAGAACTTGAGGAGGCATTCCATAGATCATGAGGAGATGGAGAAGTTAGCACAGTCAACTCTTTTCCCTTTGAGGATGAGGGGAGACTCATCTATGAGCCACTCCATTTATATGAGAAAAACATATGGTGAGAGTATTTTTTATTTGCATGATGATTTATCTATATATATGCATCTCTTAACCATATATGTGCAGGGATTTTCTTAAAGAAGTATTCTTCTTCCTTCTAGATTTCATGTTCTACATAAGGCCAATCCCTAAGAGGAGAAGGGGAGGAAATTTATAATGGAGAACATACATACATTGCACATTACATCATCCACTTTCTCCAAGAGAATGGGGCAGCAAGAAAATGGTGGGGAGGCCACCCATCATTTTATTTTCTATGGCAGTGGAGAGTCAAACTGCGTTGGCTTCATTTGAGGGACCATTGTCCTTCTCCTTTACTACACATGGGAGCCAGCATGATTCTCCTTATGGTTCCCTTGGTTGATATTGCTGGAGCTTTACTTGGGAGCATGATTGGAGGAGAGACACATTGGGTGGATGTGTCCTTGGAGGGAGAAAACTCCCACACATCTTGCAATACATGTTCTAGAGGGGCATGGGAGATGGTATGGCCACTACAACAGCTCATTTGTTTCATTATGAGGTGAGCCATATGAGGAATGAGATGCCATATGATGATGACTTCCAACTCATCATATATGGAGAGACTTGGGCCAACATGATTTGCAGCGTTGGAGGAGAGGTACTTGGGGATCTAGTCTTCATCTTGCCACTTGAGGGCAAGTATTTTGCAGCCCAGGATCAACACTTTATCTACACTTATCATGATTGGAGAGAAGGACAGCGTGGGCTAGGCTACCTTGCCTACCATGAGCATGTTTTCATCCCACTTACCTTGCCAGAGCCAAAGGTGGAGGATAGTTTCCAGGAGTTGCCTAGTTGGGAGGTGACTCATTTTGTGTGGATGATTGCTTGGGGATGGAGGATCCACATGAGGGAGATATTCCTAAAACACTTCACAGACTCCATGCCTTGAGAGGAGGTTTTCCAGTTCTATCCTTACAGTTGCTTGAGGACAAGCAAAATTTGGGAGGGGAGGACTGTAATGTTCCAAACTTTTTCGACAATAATTTGGAACATTAATTTTTGCTAATTTCACTTAGGAGGAGAATAAATGGGTAAGGAGGCCCATGAATAATGATATTCTCAATAAAATACCTCATATTATGAAAGGGGATCATCTTTGGAGCTGGTTTTCACACCCTCATGTGTGAACAGGGTTATTTGCAAAGAGGCTTGGTTAAGTTTGACCAAGTCAACAGCGCTGGGCTAAGAGGTGGAGCACACTTAGAGAAGAAGCGTAGTATGAATGAGGAAAGGGTTATTTGGTGGAGGAAACGCTAATAGGAGTGGGACCCATGGAGAGGGGCTTTCACTTTTTTAAAAAGAGGACAACGCAACCATTGTTTCTCATGCTTATGATTATTCATCTCATTGTCTATTCTGACAATTGAGCATTCTTTGTTGTTTAGAAAGAATTGCCGGGGGAATTCCTGTTTAGGATTCCTTCTCCTTCTTGAGAGGTCTATTGAGGGATTTTTCTTCATTTTCATCACATCTAGGCTTGAGGCCAAGCATCCTCCATCAAGACAACGTTATTTCTATAGCAGAGTAATGTTGTGTTGCTGGGTGTTGCAGTGAGGGTTCACTACACCACCTTCATCAGCTATTTTTCAGAGAAGGAGTCTCTCTTCTCTTTGAGATATCATATTGGAGGCATCTTGGAGCTCATTGAATACTTGTGCATCAAGGCCAACTCATTCCATTGCCCTACAGCACAGTTTCATCCAGTGACTACGTTATTTTAGAGGGGCATTTGTAGTAGGGCTTTGTAGATACATTTGGAGGGGAAGATCTTTGGTGAAGGGATTAGCCTTTCATCCTTAAGATCCATTGGAGGAGGCACTTTCAGTTTGGGTATCATTCAGAGCCATCTCCATCCAGTTCTATTTCTGAGATGCTGCAGCTACCCAACAACTCCGACATTTCAGTGGAATTTCCATTTTGTATGTTTTGCAGCCAATCCTTTTAGGGATTGTGCATTATCGTTTCCAGGGGTTGATATCTTGCTCCCCCTATTGTATTTGGGCCACATATTGATATATTTGTGTATTGAAACTATTATGCAGCAGTTTCCCTTCATAGATTGTGCAGTCATAGCTGGAGCATACATATGTAGTAGTGGTTTTGTCATAGTTTATGTACTTGTTTTTTGGGGTTGAGCATTGCTCATATTGAGTATCATTTTCCTCAAGATCTTGTACTCTATTGTTGCTGCTATTATTTAATGAAATGGCTATGGTTTTCTCTAACATTTTTATGAGTTGAGTGTTGTTGCTGCACCATTATTGTGTTTGCTTATTGCTGGAGCTCCAACTTTAGAATATGGAGATATTCTCATTGTTGTAGCATTTTCCTTAAAAGGGAATATTACATGTCTACACACAACAGGACTGAGGATCTTCGTGCACACAGCTAGCAAGAGTCCTTACCCAAAACAACCCAAAATAGATCTAACAGTTCGCACCTAGCATCATTCTTAATTCATGCCTACTTCTAGACTCAAACTATCCATCTATTTATATTGATATAGCCTACGTTATCCTGTGGTCCAAAAACCGTGGTTTGCGGACTGTAGGTCTACCCTTTGACCCATTACAATGTGTTCGGGGCTTTGACACACCCCAAAACCCTGCGTTAGACTAATTAATACAAAATTATACAAAATTTTCCAAAGTATACAAAATTCGCAGCTTAGGGAGCCTCGTTCCAACAGGCCCCCAACACAATCTTGTGACTCGTCCCGAGTCACTGTGGTCGTGGGTTCTCCATCTTCACCTGTAGCTGTTTGATCACCTCAACCATCTTCGCCTATATTTGTTTGATCACCTCAACCAACGGGGGCAGCACACCTTCACTTTGCGCAGCAGCATTTTGGGCTATCTCCACCAACTTCTATGAAGTTGGGCCTTCGATAGCAACAATCATGCTTTCTAACGTCTGGTTCAGTTTCTTGACTGCGTTGTCGACATCCTGAGACAGCTTAAGGGCCTCATCGAACCACATCTTGAGGTGATCACTCAAAGTCTTCTTTAGTTGCCAAAGGGCTTCCATGTCATCCATGATTGTGTGGCTGGTGTGCAGTCGTGCCAATCGCTAAGCGGGGACCAGAGTGGTCAGTGTAGCCTCCATCTGTTCAAACTCTTCTTATTTCTAATGAAGTGCTTGGTTGATTTTGCGCAGGAGAGGGTCGCGCTGCACCTTGGTCCATAGCTGCATAGTAGTTTCCAACAGTTCTGCACCCTGAGAAATCTGACATGTAATGACATTTGTGGCCTCTGTAACCAGCGTAGCTCACGGGGCCCGTACCTCTGGTGGCTTTTCTGGTTGTAACTTGACCTGCAAGGCTACAATATGTTGTTCCATCTCCGTCTTGACTGCCTGGATCTCAGTCCTTAAGGCCTTTAGCGTTGCGACCAACCCTTCAATCTTAGCTTGGGGGTGGTAGAAGCTGGGATATCTTCGATGACGTCCGTGTAGAGCCTAATAATGAGGTGCACCAACTCTGTCTGTTGTGCGACGAAGAGGGTACATGCAGCCTGTGCCTGAGATACTTCAACATTTTTTTCTTCAATTGTCTACTCAGCTGTACTGAGTTGCTGGTGCACATGACAGTCTCTATGCTGGATCTCTTCGAACTTGGACGTGTGAAGGATTTGCAACGGTTCATGTGGCAGGTGGGTGAGATCCAAATGCACCTCTATGCAGGCCTGGAATTTCACTCCTAAGAGGGCAGAGGCAGTTTTCTGGCGTACTGAGTACGACACTGCTCGTTGCTGGGGTCGACCTGGCCTGAATCATACTAGTTTGTGATGTATTAGCCTTAAGCTGCATGTCCCAGAGCTCAGCCTAGAGTGTCTCAACTGTGGCCTTCTTATTTTCTTCCAGAGCCATCCATTTGTCTTCTGCGACCAGGGTGACCGCATTTGTGATCTTCTCTAGGTCCTCCTCCGTTACCGTAGCTCCGGTGTCACATTCGGGTCGTTGAGCGCGTTGCTTCTTTCGTGGCCCTTTAACAGGGTCACCAGTTCGCTTTGTTCCTCAAGGGGAGTCAACACCTCCCGCCTCCAAACCTTCTGCACCCGGATCCTGCTGCAAATCCTTCTGCGAGGCCATTTCCGTGCCCTTTCCAGTACTCTTACTCTACTACGATCCCTTCCGCGAGGCTGTTTCCGCGCCCTTTCCAGTACTCTTGCTCTGCGATCCCAGGTCCAATTCCTTCCTCGTACCTTTACCCTATACTCCAGTATCTTTGGTGGTGTCGGGCGGGGTAACCTTCGCGGTGCTCGTCCCTGCTATGTCCTTCGCATCGGATTTGAAGCCAAACTTCTAGTGTGGAGGCCAAGTCGTAATTAAGTGGTCAATGTCTTCATCAAAAACCATGTATAGGAGTGAAACCCATGCTGGATACTTGTGGCCTCTGATATATACATTATCCATGGTAACTTGAAATGCTATGATGCTTTTGTATTTATCATACATAGCTGGTGATAAGCATGGCCGGGAATTGATGGCTGCTGCGAGCCCGCTCTGAAATAGGACCCAAAAAAATCGATTGTCCTCAATACGTTGTGCGTCCTTTGAGTCCCACAAATTCACATATCTCGCCCTCTCAAACATATCTGGGGTGAGCTCGGGGAGGACCAAGTCGTCAGGGGCTTCCCATGTGACCAACATGATGAGAAGTAGCAACTAGGAGTAGCATAATGCTTGTCCTTGATCCTGGGATTCACGGAAATTTGCCAAAAATTCGTTGTACAAGTACTGGGACCAATTGAAGTAGACCCCCTTTTCACGTCGGCCTGCCAGCTGAAATCACATACGCAGGGACGGTGGCAGCTTGGCATTTGCGCATCATCTTGCATGCTAGCAACAAGGTACCCATCTGCGTACCGGGGTCGCTAATGGTGCTGATCATGAATCCCCGAGTGTTTTGCTCCACATGTTAATCCACCTTGTCAGAAATATTTTGCTCATACTTTTTGTCGACGCGCAACATAGGGTCTGGCCCTTCCATGGGTAGACCAGTAATTCGGTGAATAAGCGCGACATCAATGGGGATTCGATCCTAGATCCACAAGCTTCCATCATGGACCAGGGCAAGCAACTGGTGCACAAGTCGGTCTGTGATATTTTAGTGGCCAAAATACGGCATCCTCAGCAGGTTGAAGAGCCCGAAACCCTCTAATCCATGCACCTACCGCATGGGGACTATCTTTATCCCGTCATCTTCCAATATTTTTTGGGCCAAAATTTTAATCTACGGATAAAATGCGCTTCCCTAGACCAGTGTCTAGTCCAGAACAACAGGTGAAAGAATATAATACCCTTTTTCCTAACTCAGAACAGATACACAGAGAGGATTGGATGCTTACTTGTTTCAGTTGCTTCCAAATGGCTCCTTTTTGTCGCTTCTACTACAACTTCAAATTCAAGCGGTTTCAAATAGCTGGATGCTTCTTGCAAGAAATAACACTGAAACAATAGAAGATGCAATAATATAGATATCTATTCAAGCTAGTTAGCTAAATCAGTTAAGCATAAACTACATTCATCAACCAAGATCTTACAACAAGGAAAATCAAAGTTATCATAGATGCATGTAGGGAAAAATAAGAAGTACTCTTTATTGATGATAGAAGGAGAGGTTGCAACCTAGTGACTGATTTGAAGTGACCTTCCAGGAATGTTCCCAAGTCTCATCACAGCATAAGTCTCTCCAGCAGCAGCTCCACAAATCAAACTCTCTATTGAAAATACTCCAGTATTTCTCTACTCAAATTCTTCCTCGTCAAACACTTAGATCTGTGTTCAATTTATAGATGAACTGTAGGTTTTTTTGCAATAAATTGCATTCCAAAAATAGGCAAGACATGTTTCCATTCATGTAGATGTCAAATGGACACTTGGATCCAAAGCATGACACATGTGAACCCTTCTAGAAGACACTGGCCAAGTGGAGATTCCGGAACAATGAGAATTTCGCTCCCAATGTGACCAACACACCTTTAAATGTCAGGAAGTGCTCTGCAGAGCAGCCTTGAATAGGGCTACCTGCATATGCAACGCACTTAGGCCCCTTAGAGCCTACGTTTTTGAGCTCTCATATGTTTAATAATAAGCTTCTAACCATGGAAAAGCCTTGCTTTGATGAAAGTCATTGTTTGATTCATGTTGTTTCATGTCTTAGGGAATATAGCAACTGAGATGATAGGGAATGATAGACCCTTTGATCATCGGTCTTGGAGATGATTTCCAGTTAACCAGGTCTTTGGGAATGGTGCACAAATTGACCTTTAATAATTGCCCCCTAAAGCATGAGATCCAAATAATAAGAACATTTGATTGACATGCTTTACACTGTGATGAGCCTGGAAACAAAGCGGAACGATCACTTGCATCAATCTTACAATACATTACATCATGATAAATCATCTATTGATCATAATTTCTGAGGGTAGGCATTCCCATAGTCAACACATAAAACAATCTAATAACATGTACATAATTCAGAAAGTCGTCTACATTGGAATGTTGCCCAGATGCAGACATCGCATACATATATAGGCCCATGTTTGGATGACAATCTGTATGTAAGGTCACCGTACATATGATGTGTACAACAATCCTGAAATCGCAGCTTGGATGGCTGAAACTAGATTCGGGGTCTTCTTATCTCATTCACTCGATCATTCAGGTACAAGTCTAGCCATGCGAATATATGATTTGTCGTCGAACATGGAAAGACATCGTTTGATTACCAACCAATAATGAAAGCTATTAACAAACGCGAGAGAACCACCATTAATGAAAATTGCCCTCAAGGTACTGCAGTATATTTCGTAAGGCGTGAATAAATGATTTGATGTCGAACGCCAAACAAAATATTTCGGTCAAAAGTCCGGAAGCAAGGATCTTGTCGATGTTGTAACAAGCCTCATGGTACTGGAATCTGATGTTTCTAAGTGAACTTCCTGGATATTGAATTGTATTCAACATGAAGTCACCTTATTGCAAAACTGGAGTTACTGATTTTGAAGACAAGGGTATGACTTGATATAGCAATTTTCAGGGATGACGGTCATGAAAATGAAGGTTTATGAGTATTGCAGATGGATGAGTTCTTAATCACTGGATGACTTATCTTGAACATATCGACGACACTGTGATGAGTTGGTAGCATTGACCCAAAACCGAAGTGAAGGTATGATGAACCATAGGTGTGAATGAACCCCGTCAAGATGATTACCCAATCCAAATAATCACGGACATGGAGTGAAAGAAGTGTCATGTTCAAGAGCGACTTGCTACCAAAAAGAAACTTTGCTTACTTTTCCCAAATTTTCCACGGTCATTTGTCGACCAGTACCTCTTTATTTTTTAACAAGCTTGAGGAGGATAAAATTTGCTTGATCTATAATTCAACCCTTCGGGTGAATAAAGAATAAAGTATCGCTTTTTAATAATTTAATGAGTCTAGTGATGAATGAAACTCGATTCTTGCCATGATTGACAAGCTCGTCGCTATTTTATGTTTTAACGAGCTTAACTACAGTGATAGCCCGGTCCCTTTTCATGTTTAGAAAGTCTGAAAAAGAGGAAGAAAGAGGACACCAAAAGTACTTTTTCATAAATTTGTCTCTCAGATCCGAAAAAGTGTAAAATAATATCTGAAAGAACCTCTTTGGTCATGTTTAACCAAGTTATTCCTTTTTCGTAAATAATCCATCTCAGTCCAGAAAAGGGTTAAACTTATATTGAGTAGATATCAATTCATTTACTTTAACGAGATCGAAATGACAAGTGCTCGGCAATCTTTTCGCATTATCGGAGTCTAAAAAGAGCTGAAAGAAGACTCCAGGGGTTCCTTTTTCGTTGTTATCGAAGCTCGAAAAAAAAGATAAAAGTGCGCTTCAAATCCTTTTTTCGTTTTTATCAAAGCTCGAAAAATAAGGAGAAAAAGTATGCTTTGTGGTCAAGTCCTTCTTTGAAATAAATCTGCACGACTAATCTGTTTGTCAGTTGTATTTCCTGTTCAGAACAACATCAAATGGATTAAAAATACTTGTTTCATGATAAAAAAACATAATAAAACCATAGTCATAGCAATAATTTTAACTTGCAAGTAATTAAATGACTATATAAAGTAGTTTCATTATTCATTTTTACCATTCCATAATTACCATTTGCATTTTGGAGCTCTGAAACTGATTTTTCCCCCAAACTTCAGTCATTGATTGCGGTTGTTTCTGTGGACGGATTTCATCGCCGTTTGATCCAGGTAAATAGCATGAACCTCCTCTTCCTTTCAATTTTCATTTCATTTCCATTCTTTGCAAATTTTTAGGGTTTTGAGGCCCCTAGGGTAAATTTTTCCCAAAATGAGGGCGACGCACCCTTGTATATCGAAACCTGCGTTGCATAGAAGGTACAATGAAGGGTACCTGCATATGCAACGCACTATCTCAACCTAGGGAGTGTGTTAGGCACAGTTCAAGTTTTTGATTTTGAACATGATGTTCTCAAAATTTGCCTAGTTTTTTGCAATGAATGGTATCTAATGAATCTTGTGATTGATTTTCAGGTTTCCATCAGATAATAATGACGATTACATGGAGAGAAAGAGAACATGAAGAACAAGATATGATTGCCTTGAATTATCCGGGTACTATAAGAGATTTAAGAGGTTGTGGGCTACTTAAGTACTTCAAATTGTCGGGAATGAGGCAACATATAGAACTCTTGGAGTTCCTTGTTTGAGCATGGGATCCAACGATAGAGGCATTTCACATAAAAAATCAAGTGCTATCCATAACAGTTGAGGATGTGTATTTTCTCACAGGTTTTTTGAGGAGAGGTTTGCCCATTTCACTCACAGGATCTACCGTTGGAGGAGAAACAATGAGGGATTATGTTATGCAGTATTGCTATCCGGGGTCAGAACCTAGCAAAGATGGAAAAATAAACATCTGTGATGTTAGGGATTTGCCGCTGAGAACCATCCTGTTCACGATTGCTAAAATTGTCGGCACTGTTACACTCCATGTAGCAAATAGATCGTACATGCAGTATGCGTTGGAATGCTTAGAGCCAACTGTTTTCAGCTGGTCTGAAGCTGTTCTATCTCAAATAAAGGAACAACTGAATAAAGCAAAGGGAGGAAGGAGGAAAATTTTTAGTTATGGTTCAATCCTTATCTCCTTCGCTTTGGAACAGATTCCACTGATGCAGCCACAACATGTAACATTGGATATATCTAGTCCTAGAGATCCTTGAATGCAGAGATGGGTAGAACTCATGGGTTGGCATGGAGGCCAATTGACCATTGTGTTCTCGACTGCATGCTTCGCCTGGTTTCGGTGACAAATTGTCGCCATCAATGAATATGCATATGCAGGTGTCGAATTCCGAGGAGATCCAGATCTAGTTTTACCATAAGGCGCTCAGTGGGGTGCAATAGGTAAGAATGATTTGATCATGTTTTTTGATTTTTATAAGGTTTATACAAATGTTTTTGTGTTTTGATTTCTTTCCAAGAATAAACTAAACGTTTGATGTAATGCAGATATCGGTCGCGTTCAACCAGTAAAGGAACCAGAGCGCGAAGCGGATGTGCCAGCAAAGAGGGCTGTCGGGAGAGCAATCCTTCAGGACCTTGATATGGCTGAGACTCTAGTTGAGCTCTAACAGCATGTAGAGGGATTGACCTTCGGAATTCTGGATTTCCGGATCGAAGAGCTTCCTATGCGACTACAGCGACACACAATTGGGGTTCCGAACCGTTGGATGCGGTTGCTTCGTAGGATCGCTAGATCTATAGCATGTTTCCATGAACACCACTAGTTTACTTGTGACATTTTGCATACATTTTGAGGTCAGATGACCAATGTGTCTTGGGCACAAATTTTGTAAAAAACCTATAACTATCTATCTATATGTTTTCAAAGTTTTTCCTATGTTTAATACACAATCCTATTCAATGATGTGGATGTTTTCTTTACCTATGTCGCAAATGTCTGTGTAAAAATTTATTAGCTAATGAATTAGTTAAAGTGTTCAAATTTCTGGAAATTTGTTGATATTGAACAAAATCAAAATGTCTTTCCAAAAGTCAAACTCTTAGGAACAATATAAGAAGTGTTGGATTTCTAACAGTATAAACACTAGTAAGCTGTAATACCATGAGTTGTGAGTCTAACCTTATGATTATGCGGTTAATACCAAATGAAATGGAATCAAAGAGAAGTTCGATCAACACGCTATACTCAGCGATATTTTTCGTCTATCTACCAATACAAATCCCTTGAAAACTCACTAACTCGCCGTTTGGAGCGAAAATGGCCCACGTTGCAGAGGATAGATTTTGCGTACTACGACTAGCATCGACAACATATCCAAAAAATGGTTCCGAAGATTCAAACATCTGCCATAAAATGTAAAGAGGATTAATAACGTCAAGAAAACTCTAAAAAACAAATTAAGATAGTGAATGCAAATCAATAGCATATAAACAATATAGTACAAAAAATTACTACGCTCGTGATGAAGCATAGTAACATTTAAGATACAACCCATTTCTAGGTTGTGCCAATGGAATCCCATTGTAATCAACTAACTCGTAGGCACCCTTAGCAAGAAATCTTTTGACAATATAGGGGCCATGCCATAATGGCTCGAATTTCCCTGTACCAATTACATCAGCTTCCTGGTCGTAAAGAAGGACCAAGTCACCCTCTGAGAAGATGCGAGGCTAGAAATTTATTGCGCCTTTATACGTCTCTTATGCACTTCATTGGACAATTGGGCTTCACGACACATTTCATCAAGATGGATGAGGTTAAGGAGACACACTTCTTCTTCTGAGGTGTTAGGTAACAAGTCTATCACGAGTTTTAATGATGATATTTCGCATTGGATTGGAAAGATAGCTTCCAGACCATACACCAATTGAAAAGGAGTAAATCCAGTTGTGTTTCTCACCGAGGTTCGATACACCCACAAGGTGGAGTACAGGATCAAGTGCCAGTTCCTTTTATGGACTCCTATCATTCGCTGAAGCATTCGTTTAGGAATTTTGTTAATAGCTTCAACTTGTCCATTCGATTGTGGATAATAAGGAGTAGAATTACCATGCGACAATCCTAACTTGGCTGTCAATTCAGACATCATGTGGTTGCGAAAATTCTTCCGATGATCTGTAACTATAGCCTGTGGGACCCCAAACCGTGCAATAACATGGTTGAAGAAAAACAATGCAGCGGTTTTTCCTGTGTTATTAAATGTAGGCATCGCTTCGGCCCATTTGGTAAAATAGTCAACTGCGACAATAATATAACCATGCCCCCCAGATGAAGGAGGGTTACAGGTCATGAAATGGACCCCATTTCATAAGTGGTCTAACAGAGACAACAGGATGCATTGACATTGGCGGTTTGCAGATTTTACGATCATAAATCTGGCATGCATGACAACTTCTGACTGCGAGGATGCAATCTCGAAAAATAGTAGGCCAGAAGTAACCAGCGCGGAGTATCTTCTACACGGTAGCATATCCAGATAAATTTCCACCACAAGCCCTA
This sequence comes from Pinus albicaulis, assembly GCA_034641835.2. NCBI lineage: Eukaryota > Viridiplantae > Streptophyta > Pinopsida > Pinales > Pinaceae > Pinus > Pinus albicaulis. The sequence goes on along the minus strand of CM076575.1, from coordinate 1,373,031,531 downwards.
GCATGACAATCATTTAACACTTTTTTCGGCCTCCTCATGAGTGAGGCACCTCCTTAAAATGGTATCGACACCACGACGATAAAGTGTATCTCCCATGATCAAATAATCTTTGGCTTGGTATCGAATACGTCGCTGAGCAGAGTGAGAGGTATTGGGTTGAAAAGTTTGGGTTTGGAGATAAATGATGAAATCCCCATACCAAGGATTAGATGATCTGATCAGAAACAGAGACTCATCTGGAATAGATGGTTCCGACGTAGTAGGATTACTATCAGAGGGAAGGTCATAGAGAAGCTCAGCCAAAACTAAAGACTTATTTGACTTGGATTTGATGAATTCCAAATCAAATTCCTGCAAAATGACGATCCATTTTGAATATTTTCCCCCCAGAAATTGACGTGATAAGATGTAAGTCATGGGGTTGCAATCTCAAACTATTGTTGTTTTTCGGAGCAGGATATAATGGCGAAATATTTGGACAGCTTGAACAGTTTCCAAGGCAAGCTTTTCCACGTACGAGTACTTAACTTCCATATCATTGAGATTACGACTCAAATAATAGATCGGATGTTCAATTCCATATTCTACTTGGACCAAAGCCATAGCGATGGTCGTCTCAGCTGCGGCAATATATAGGAAATAATCGTTCTGATAATTTGAGGGATACATTAATGACGCTCGGACAAGATGGTCCTTAACAACATCAAAATAAGCTTGCGCAACTTGGTCCCAATGGAAGGGAACCCCCTTTTTCAATAATCAAGTAAATCCTTTAGCCGTTTCGGCGTAGTTTGGAATGAACCTTCTCAGGAAGTTAGCCTTTCCTTGAAGTTTCTGTATTTGAAGTAAGTTTGAGGGTGCAGGAAAATCAATAATGGACTGAACCTTCAATGGGTCTATTTGAATTCTTCCTTTGAGATGACGAATCTGAGTAGTCGATCAGAACCAACACAAAACAAACATTTGTGCAGATTGAGGCATATCTTGTAGTGTCGACAGCGTAAGAAAATAGCTCTCAAATTCATCGGGTGATCAGTTCGATTTCGTGAATGCGCTGGTAAATCATCTAGATATGGTTGAATAGTGTGCTTGATGTCGTTGAAAGCATAATCTATTACTCTTTGAAAAGTTTCCCCAGTGTTCTTTAAACCAAACGCAAGTTTCCGATATGCGAATGTGCCCCAGGGACAGATGAATGTTGTCTTATGTTGGCCATCTACGTAGATATTGATTTGATTGTAGCCGGAAAATCCATCCATGAAAGAAAATATTTCACATCCCGCACAATCGTCAATAATCTGGTCGATAAAGGGTGTAGGATAGTTGTCTTTTGGAGAAGCATGATTAACATCCCAATAATTGATGCACACTCTAATGGTTCCTTGTTTTTTCATAACAGGAACGATATTGGAAACCCACTCAGTTAGCAGAACAGGGTAAATGAAACCAGCACACAAAAGTTTTTCAACTTCTGTTTTGATGGCAACAGCTTTCTTCGGATGAACAAGACAAAGCCGTTGACACACCGGTTTGACATCAGGATACATATTAATAGTGTGTTCAACTATACTAGTATCTATGCCTGGCATTTCTTTGTAAGACCAAGCGAATACGTCACGAAAAAGAGAGCGATATAAATCAAGTTCTGATGGAGAACAAGATACACTAATATTGTTTTCTTCATAATCTGGAAGATGGGAACGATGATGATAATCTTCCCATGGTTCTTCGTTTGACATCATAGCTTCCAAAATATTTTCATATGTCAAAATTTTTGAGGAAAATGGATCAGATGGAGTACCAAAATCTAATGAACGATCAACCCAAACACTTGGCGATGCTGATTTTGGATTTTCTGCCCAAGCCAAATAGATTTATTGCTATGCCAACTCAATAAGGTTGGGCGGTAAAACATCATCCAACGTAGAAATGTCAAAAACACCTGTACTCTCCCTTAAGCCAGATGGAGTGGAAGAGATCTTGTAATAGGTCTCTATACTTGCAATTTCTGCCAACGTCACGGGCAACGGTAATGCAAAGGTTCCCATAAGAGTGGAATCCTTTAAGTGTCCTACACCAATGTTCTGTATTTATAGTTGGGGTAAGTGAACAGATGGAATGCTTCCAGTTACCTGCGAAGGAGAGGCAAAGAAGGATAATTGATTAATGACTGTGATTGTACCTTTATGTGGAAAGGCAATCATTCTAAAGTATGTAGAAACAATGGCAGTCATCGCATATACCCATGGTCTTCCGAGTAATATATTATAGTCAAGGGGTCCGTCAACAACCTCAACATCAATTCTTACTATTTTCCCCCCTAATTCAACATGCAGGTTATTGATAATACCACAAGGTTTATATGTTCTTCCATCAAAAGCCTTCAACGTCATTGATGATTGTGATAATCGCAGCGAGCCAAGTGACTTCCAACAGTTTAGAGACATAATACAGGTAGATGCTCCCTCATCAATAATAGTACGATGAACAAGGTGATTGAGAACATTTACTTGGATGGAGAATGCCAATTCTGCTATTAGCTGCGGTACATAGCCCGTATGATTAAAGATGACAATATTAGAATCAATCGGATCAATTCCACCAATGGCCGAAAATAGAGCCTGCTTCTGGGAGGGACAATTTTGTAATACCTCAAGAGCAGACATAGCTAAAGAGGATTGAGCCAAATCTTCAACTATATTATAATTTTGTGCAACTCTTGCTCGAGGATTATATGTCGATTTATGAATTACTCCCTTTGGTGGCTTAATCGTCAATTCAGGAATAACTGGAGGTGATACTGATTCATTAGATGGATTCGTTGTCGAGGTAGTAGGTTGATCAGTGGCCAAACTACCATAGTCTTTATTCCGCGTCGACACCAAAATATCTTGTGAAGGTTTTGTAGTGGATAACATTAACACTTAGGAACTAGGAGCTGGATCCGCAGCAACTAAATTTGTGTCTAGATTTGGAAATGGGTCTGTCAACACAGCTGATGCATTTGAAGTCTTGATGATTTTTGAGACTTCCGCACGGTGAGGACAATCCCTAACCAAATTTTCCTCGTTACAGATTATGCATGGATAACGAGGTTTCCGTGGTCCTGACGGTTGATCAGATGATCATTCCTGTGGGTTAGAAGTTTGATTTTTCTTTGATTTCCCCTTTTTCTTACTCCCTAGTTGCTTGTCACTTTTGCCTTTGTCAAATTACATGGCATTAATTTCAGAAGTAGGAGAAGGATCAGATGCAGTATTTTTTTGTGTGTTTAAAGTGCCTATCAAACCGTCTTTGGCATGAGAGTCCTTTATTTGAGGAGGAACATTGAAATTAGATCGCGGCGCATTTGGTATTTTCTCATAAAGCGTGCCAGACTGAGTGTAAATCAAGTCTAAATACTGGGCACGAGCGATGACTTTCTCTTCTGTGATGACGCCACCTTTAGCCACATCCTCTGTTATAGATGGTAACAAGGATTTGATGAATCATTCAACAAGGAGCTAATCGGGAAAAAATGTCTTAACCATTCATTGATGACGACGCCACTCATGAATATGATTTGAAATGTGAGTAGCATTTGTCTGTTTGAAGTTGGTCAAGAGTTCCATTCCAGTTTTGTATCTAATCGGTAATTGGAAATTGGTCAAAAAGGAAGTAGCTAAGGTAGTGAAATTTTCAAATGAAGCTCTAGGTAATTCAATGTACCATTTAGCTGCTGGACTTGTGAGCGTTCTCTGGAAAAGATGTAATCAAACAGAATCATCATTTAGGAAATTTGATGAACACCATGAATGATAAGTCATAACATGAGTTGATGGGTCTTCTCCAAGGTTTCCATTGAATTTAGGAATGTCGGAGGGTAATTTATGTGGTACCACCAGCCACCAAGGAGCATAATTGATAGGATCATTAGTTAACCGGTTTAAATCTGGTAATTCCAAGGTTGCAACAAAAGGAAACTATCTATTAAGGTCAGGTTGAGCATAGCCAGGATAAGATGGAATTTCTTGGGTAACAGGTCTTTGAGAACCAGCATGTGGGATTTGATGTTGGTAACCCAGATAGGGGTTGTTTTCCATGGAAAACGCTTGAGAGTTCTGTTGACCAAAACCTAGATATGTTACTTGTTGAAATGAAGTTTGCGGAATTTACGCCTGTGGCTGCCAAGGGGTCTGTCCACTAAGATTATAACCCAAATTTGTATAAGTTGGATTCGGTTGATATGTATAAGTAGGTTGCGTTTGTGACACCCCATAAAATGGTACACTAGCTTGTGAATAAATAATTCCTGATACAGGTTTTTGTAAATTAACCAAAGGATTTTGATATTGAGTTGAAGAACTCGCCTGATAAGGTTGATGTACAATATTTTGATTTTGTAACAGGGGTATATATGCATTAACAAGTGGTAATGAAGTGGGTGCAATAGGTTGAACCATTTTATATGATTGGACAATCGTTTGTGGTTGGATAGGCAGAGTGGGCTGCCATTGATAAACATTTAAATCAACATTAGTCTGACCAAAAAGTGACTGAGTACTGTCATATTGGGTAACCAAAGGTTGACCCCCAGCATAACGAGGATAATAAGATGAAAAATATTGTTCACTGAATGTTGGGAGTCCAGTTGATAAAGGAATTGACCCATAATGACCGGCTTGATATTGCCCTGATGATGGCTTTAATGAATCAAGTCGTTTAGTACTGACTATAGGACTACCAGTTAAAACACCAGATGATGACATTGGCAAAGACCATGAACGTGAAGGTGCACCAGAGAAAGTGATAGATAGTGATTTGTAACCTGTTGGGACCGAAGGGCCACCGTGCAAATATGACTCTGGTGATGTTGTGAACATCTTTGGAGTAGCGAGGGTAGGAGCTGACATAATTGGAACAGCAGACCCAACCGAAGATGCTAGTTCAGACATGGTTGTTTGACCAAATGTATACCCTCGAAAATCGACGAGTGATTGAATGACAATAGGATCAACAAAAGCAGATGGAAACGATTGAGGAAATGACTGGTACAGGTAAAGATTTCCCCCAAAGTGGGTTTGACTTAAAGGTGTATCAGGTTGAGGGATTTCTTCAATCGCGATTAAACCAGGAGGAAGAACTTCACCGTCAGGGCCAAAATATATTTCAGACGATTGACTGTGCGATATAGGAGTTTCAATAGCTATAGAAATTTGTGGGATGACCAAGGTAGGAACAAATTCTGGCGGTTCAGATTCAGAATTCAGAGATTCTGGCAAAGAAGAGACAGGATCTGGATCAATGTGTGTTTGAAAAACATCGGGTCCAGGAGGTATGGTCTCAGCAATTTAATGGGTCGTGACCATGGGTAGTTGTGAAGACTCTGTTTCGACAACAGTAGACGAACCGGGTTGTGTGAAAACAATTTGAGCTAACTTTGGATTAAAAGATGATGTTTCGCCAGAGGTATGAATTGTACTTGATTCGGAAGATTGTGATCGCCTCTGTCTACCATAAATAAATTTCGGCGGTGAAGGCAGTTTTAAAGATAATCTACATGAATGACGGGGGGTAGGATTGTGTTCTTCCACGATTACTGATTTATTTTATCCAAAAACAAATAAACAAAAAGAGGGTAATGCTAGGCAAAAGGGTTTACCAGGAAACTGTGAACTGCAAAATACCTCTTGGCAAACCAAGAAGTACAGGCAGGTAATCTCCCCGAATGTTGTGTTCAGTGTATCAAAATTTCAAGGCGGCTGACTCGGTTCAATATGGATGGATAGCACCTAAAATTTTTCCTCCCAAAGATACCCGAAGGTACGTGGAGGCCCAAGTCTGTATTAGCGTTGTCTGATGCGAAACCACACAGTGAGAGCACCCCTTTATACTTATCGTACTGTAACACCACCCAATATACCTGAGAGTACGTGGATGAGCTACGACCTAAGAATTTTGACAAGTTTTGGGTTGCTTGAAGGGTCAAAAACACCTTTAAAATGGCCTTTCTACCACTTTTTGGACACACTGGAAGCAGTGTTGGGAGATTTGATTTTTGGAGGGGAAAATGAAAACCAAATTCAGAAATTCTACTTGGGTTGGAAATTAGATAGGCAGAGCTTTCCAACGAGCTATCCTGCGCTCAATTTGGACTTCGGGAAGACCCTCAAAATACGCCTCAAAGTATCGCTACGCATAGAGATTTCAGGCGCGGCGCATTAGGAAATTTGGCCTATTTTTCACTTAGCAACTTAGTTTTTCGCCTAGTTTTGGCCAGTTTGACTTTTTCATGTAACTCTTGATGTAACTTGATGTAATATCATGACTTTGATGTAATTTTTGCACATTTTTACTCATGTAAGTAGATTCATTCACCAAAAAGTGAATTATAACTGAATGAATCAGTTTCCTATCTTATAGAGGCACGCTGTTCCACTGCCTATTTTCCAGTTCTTAGTATAGATCTTGTTGAAACAGCTCCTAAACTAGTGAGCTTGACCCCTAGAGGCATTGGAATGAGTTAGGCTTGTCTATATCTTGTAATTTTTCAGTCATTAGCATAGGTTGGACACTTGGGTTGTACATTTCATCTCTGCAATTTTGGCAAAGGAATAGACCAGGGTTTGCAGCACTCTTTGGGATCCATGTGGCTCTATGTTTTGATGTTTTGTTTCTCTATGTGATTTGTAAGTTTATTGATGTCTCATGTGTATCATTTCCCTTCTCCTTTCTTCTTAAGTTAAACAAATAAGTGATAAAGGTGGAATCCATTAGATTTGCAGTGCTCTACCTTGAAATTTTGTTTAATTTTCCATGTTTTCAACTGTCTGAAGAGGATTCTTGAATGCCTCTTGCCCTCTTCAACTCCTCACCGGTTTGATGTATCCATTTCATTCAATTTCGAAGCATCAAAGCAATTGCTTTCCTTGCCCCATTCAGAACTCTGCAAAAACTAGGCCTCATCCCCGAACCCAAAACTGCCTTTCCCTTTGATTCCAACAAAACCCCCAAAATCAAGATCAAACTCTTTTACTTATATACCTAGCCTAAAATCAGCCTTTATTTCAATTCATCTCAAGCCTTATTGATTATCTTTGTTGAGATTGACCCGGAGAGAGCCCTCTCCTGATCTGGTAGGGCTAGCTACCAAATTGAGCATGGTTTGATGTTACCCTGAACTCTGCCTTCTTTTAGCCTGAGCTAGATTTACAAAAAGCCCTAAAAATAACATAAAATCCTTTACATAATCCCATATAAATCCCCTCTCTCATAACTCTCCTACTTGTAACACGTAATTAAAAAGGTAAAATTACACTATGAAGCTATGCATTCTCAAACCCACACATGGTTTTATGAAATCAAATATCACTCACTCAAAAAGGTGTGCAACGATTCACCATTTGTCTTCCACCATGTTTTACAATATCAATTTACCTTTACCATTTATTTTCACCTTTAATACAACCCCTTTACTTTTACTATTTACTTCCACCACTACTAATTGCCTCACACCTTATCTTTCCAGAAATTTACACTTTCATGAAAAAATTACCATATTACTCCCCAAAACTTCTTATCTCTCCATTCAAATTTCAAAAATAAATAGCGCACCTTTTCTTTTTTTACTTTTCAAAAAAGCTTTATGAAATCACCCTTTACCAATACATAACATTTTACAAAATCTCATGTAAATCCTTTCTCAATAATTCTCAGCACTTTTAACAAAATGCTCATGTAAAATTTCCCACTACGTTTCTCTCATAAATTAAAATAATGCAAACTTGGTTTTTTTGTATGCATACCTCTCCACGCATAATAGTTTTACACTCCATACTCTAGGCTTCACCCAACATAGTTTTGCTCCACATTGTTGCTTAATACTACTTCATGGTGGCTTAACGAATCAGTGTTGTAATAGATCAACAACTCCACGAGACTGCTTCTCTTCACATGGCTCTACGCATGTCCAATTTCACATTTTAAAGTTATGGCAGGTGTTCTTCAACAATGCAATCTTGGTCACACCCCTGGACTTTACACAAAATGTTTAGGTTGTTTGTATTTCTCCTTTTACGCACCATAACCTACCATTGTTAATTCGGCACGAACTCCTTAAAATGCATTATAAGCCTAAATATGACTGCGAACTTCAACAGCACAAACTCCTCCAAATTCATTGTAAGCCCAAATCCATTCCATCGAATTTTCTTTCAATTTTTGTGTAGATAATTGCCAAAAGAAACTAACAACTATATCGCACTCATTTCGTGCCCAATAATGCTCCAAAATTACGCAAATAGTGTATGCACTGTTTTAAAATGTTATTGCAGCTTTAAAATGGAGGTTTGCAACTGATGCTCCAGTTCTTCACATGATCCTTTCAACCTGCTCCAGCTCTGCACACGCATTTGATTCAGTACTCAGCTTCATCAATTGTGATTCCACAATGTCTTCAAAGAAGTATGCGTAATAGCCAAATCCGTTTTGCATCTCTCCAAAAATGGTGCAAGTCGTAGCTGCCTGCACTTGAACAAATGTTTGCATTAGGTAGCAGCGTAATGCCAAAAAAACTTTGTTCCCTCACACAAACTTCTCACAATTTTTACGCAATTATTATCTTAATGCGTCACGATGATCTATTTTTTCTCACACTCATTCACACCCAAAGAGTAAACCATACGCTCTGATACCAAATGATGCACAACTTCCATAGGGCCTGCACTAAATTCAATAAACAAAAAAAAAAAAACAACACAAATCTGCACCATAATTATGCTCATAAAATTCTCTCAAGTAATTAATTAAAGAAAAATAATATTTACAGGAGAATCATGGATTATACATGATTTCTCATTCCTCGCACTTACTCACACTCTTCTACCTCTACATCATGTCTTATAGGCTCGCCTATTTATACAAATGGATTAGAACCCAAGGTAGGTTCTAGATCTCTAAACTAACTCCCAAAATATCTATCCTAATCCCTAACATCTCTCATCTGATCTCTAAAATATCTCTTTCAATCCCTTATCCTTAACAAATCCACGATCTTCTCAAGCTTCCATAATCCTCTCGAATCTTCTCCTATTTACAATAATTCCAATTATATCCTTAAAACCATACACAAATACATTAATTAATTAAATCCTAAATTACAAACTAACTCATTTAGTAAATTAGTAACCCAGGGTAGATGCTCTTGCATCACTGGACCCAATAGAACTAGTCAGATCCATCATTTAAACGGATAAGAGTTTGATTTGGGACTCTGACCAGATGGCCTTCCCAAATGTTGATGAGGTAATTTTTGGCCATCAACATCTCCATAAACATTCACAATGCAAATATTGATATTTAATTCGAGAACCTCAATTTCCATGAAAATATATCGCCACGTAACTAACGATGAGTGAAGATTGAAAGAAGAGTTCCAAGCTATGATTAAACCCTTGGATTGTACCAAGGAATTAATGACCCTAAAAGAGCAATTATGAAGCCAAGGAGCCATAATGTCCTTAGCTTTATAACCATTGATCATTGTTTCTTGAATCGTTATGAGATTAGGCTTATTATTATGAATAAAACTCTCGAGGGTTAATATTTTGGGAGTGCCCCCTAACTGCCTTAGATTTAATGACTAAATATTTATTTACAACTCCATAGGAGGCCTTTCACTCTAACTGCCATATCAATTTTGGTTTGTTTTCCATCATGTTTATCCTCTTTAGTCATATTTTGAACTTTAGATAGGTTAGTTTTCATGTCGGCTTGACCAATAGAGGGAGAGTCTGACGCTAAGTCTCCAGAGATTAGAGTATTGTCATTACGATCCATGCATGATTGAAGGGCATAAGACATCTTCCCATCATGGGAAGAGTCTGATGGAGACACATATAATAAATTCCTGTGAGAATATAAATGAAGGTTTTCAAGTAAGTACTTGAATTAGGGGATGATGAATTAGAGTAGTTAACTAGAGGTGGAGGGATATTCATATTTGACTGAAAGAAGAGAGATCTAGATTAAGAAACCATTGTTGTAGCCCAAGGATAATTTTTAAGCTACCAAACAAATTTTCGAATCCTCTCTAGAGCACAAATTGTTTTACTTATGATTCCCCCCCATTATTATTAATTTATGAAGCAAGAGGGATATGAGAGTTCATAAAATATATGCCTGGAACCTCCAGATGGGAATTGGTATTAAGTTCCTCTGTTACAGGCATCTCAACAACTAGAACATCAAATATGCCTTTCTGTTGCATCAAATTCCCCTGTTTTTTAGGAGAAATTTGTGTTAAGCATCAAGAGATTTCTTAACCCATTTCTTCTTCGGAGGTTGTGTTTTATTGACAGTATATGCGCAAGAATAAACTAAATGACCTACCTTATGATATGTGTAGCATCTAAATGGTAGTCAGTCAACTTGTCAAATCCAATTTCTCTCTTGATAGCATAACTCAATGTCCTCAAGAAAACCTTTCCTCATATTAACTTCCACTTGTACCCGTGCAACTATGTTGTCATGCTTCAAGAAAAAATATTTTTCAGCTTTCACAAACTGACCAATGCAATTTCCAATATCTTCCAGAATCAAATGATTCCAAAAAATCAATGGAAGTTCGGGCAAAAGATCCCATACCTTCTTGTTCTCATCAACTGACGTGCTGCATCAAAATCGAGAGACCGGAAATCCCCAAAGACCAATCCCCAAACAAAAGAATATTGAACTTCATAGAAGATAAGATCACACAAAAATAGTTGTGAATAATGACATGGAATTTAGGAGTGGCACCCAATAATGCTGCCCAATTAGACTATGACTAACATTTGAGAGCTGGTGGACTAACTATGTTACCCGCAAAGCGTCCCACCAAAGCCCTCTCCTAAATAATAGGTATGTCTAAGAGAGGAACGTCATCACCTACAACCATTTTGGACTTCTCACGGTAAGGTTTTAGCAATTGCCTGGAATGGGGAATAAAGCCTGTTTCTCGCAAACTAAACTCTAGTTGAGGAGGAGTAGTGTTATGTAAACCTTTTGAAAAAATGGGATTAGCATACGAGACAGGGAAATTTCCCTCCCGATGAAGAGGTGATGACACAAATTCCAGATAACAAGGAGGAATCAACGATAAAAAGCATTTTTATTGATCCATGTTGTGATACAGATAAGGAAACATAATGTGGTATGTCCTCGACAAAGTCCACTTGCTCCTCCATCGAGGCACCCGAAAGATATTGAATATCAAGTGTGAGTAGTAAAGAGCGAGAGGGTCGAAAAACTACTTATTACAGGAAAAATAAATGCCAAAAATAACGAATCACCATCCATGCGAGTGGAGATCCACCTAACTACCACATTAGGCACGATGGTATAATGGCATAGACAATATATGACAATCAGAAAAAAGAACCTAAAGTCGAAACTACGGAAAACATAAATCCGAGATTGAGTTTGTGGAGAAACCTGCCAACTATAACAGTGACTTGTTGAATTAACCATGCCCAATTTATAAGACTTAAAATTTATGTTATATTCTCAATAAAATTTATTGAAGTTAACTAATTTTATTTATCCTCATACATAATTATTATTTTTACACTAAAGGTCTCTATGGAGTTGGCTGGGCAAACACTGTTCAGACCAGCCAATCATCATCCTCCATTTTCGTCATCCTCACAAATCAAAAATTCACATGTGGAAAGTCACATTCGGGTTCGTCACAATAGATGGGAGAGCATTAGCTCTCCAATGACTCTGCAGCAACAATTTTCACAGGCCATAAACTCCTGCAAATCCCAGTCCTTCACTTACTGGAACCCGTAGAAGTTCTCTTTCAAACGTTTCTACAAGGTCCATCCCAGTTTGAGTTCCGCAGAGCCGACGAAATATTTAGGTCAGTCAGCCTCGAAATTTTCTTCTTCTTTCAAATCTATTTATATAGCAGGATCTCCCAAGCAGTTCAAACTGTTTGCATGACCGTCTCCCAGACCGAATGAGAATGTTGTACGTCGCACCGCAGCAATGAAACCTTTTGTTCCTTCTTCCCAAGCATCTCTGGAATAATTTACAAGAGACAATGATTAATGTGAAAAGTTTAAAATTTCTAAAAAACCATCAATAGTCTTGATTGAATTTGAAGATAAAGTCAGTGGCACTTCCTCAGGAAAAGAGAGCAGGATTGACCTTCCAATGAATTTGAAGATAAATTCGGTGGCCCTTCCCTGGTACAAGTAAGCAAGATCGACCTTCCAATGCCCATTTATATGGAAACAAATGGGCAGAGGAAGAGGAGGAGAAACACCACGCCACTATGAGACGATGAGGAATAAGGTGGCCTCTCCAAATATTGGAGGGCTAGGGTCTGCCTCAGAAGAAAATACCATTTTCGAAGGCCTTGTCAAGGCTTATAGTCTATTTCATATCTAAAAATCCTAGAGTTTGACTATTACTTGAAACTAATTTGCGACAATATTGGATTTCCAGGCTTTAATATTCTTGCATCCATCATGGCATACTCATTGGATTTGCAGCGGATATAATTGATGCGTGGAAGATTGAGTGCATTTTTTGCATGTTGTATCTGAGGCTATTGATGGTTCCTGTAGGGCACTTTTCTATGCTATAAATAGTGGAGGAATGGAGGGAGTATTGAGATCTTTGGAAGATTATTGTGCAGGAAGCTCTATGATTGTTCCAGCAGGCATAAATGTAGACCAAACAAGTGCTCAAAGTATCCATCCAAGTTCCTTAAGAGTTGCATTGAGTTATGTGTCCGGCCATGCTACAGTAGAAAAGTTACATTTTCCCCCTCATATGGTGATAGTGCAACATTTTTTCCGAAGAGATAAGATGATGGGTTAAGTTTACATTTCGTTGGTATAAAGTAAAATCCTTTTGTAATAAAATATGGTCTTATTTTTGCTATGCCAATGCATGTTGAATCATGCTTGGATCCATCCATTATGAAGAAAAAGTCCAAAGATTATGTCCTGAAGCAAAAAAATTATGTATATAAATGCAGAAAGTTACAGAGAAATTGTGTAGCACTTATCAAAACAAACCCATATGGTTCCTCAAAAGGAATTCTTGCATAATGATAACATAAATTCTATCCGAACACCCCAGGCAGCACAAATAGAAGATACTGACAAGTGCAATGTTAATATTGAGCAACATTACATAAGTATATTGGCTAGCCCTTGTACAAGTTATCCATTGAATCCCCTGTAGTCGGGAAACAAGGTCATAAATAGTAGCTTGGGTGGGATTTTGCATACTAAGAAATGTGAAACTTGTCTTCAAATGCATATTCATTGTAAGACAACTGATGGTGAAGTCATTTCATTATATCAGACAAGATCTTCAAATTTACATTTTGATTCCAAAAACCCAGATATGAATGTTGTTGATGTTGGAGAAGCTACTTTAGGAAGCAGGTCAATCATTGAAGAGTCTCCAAGTTTTCAGAGTCTCAAAGTTTTCAAATTTTAAGCAGTCAATCCTTCCAAATATCCGATTTTAATTGAAAACATATTGTGGTCTCCGCTGAATAGGATGTAATTTATCTATCTGAGTGCACGTCTTCTAGTTATAATACACTACTTTCTCAAGAGAGTGACTGGTGCGTTTATTTTTGGAGGAGCATGGATTGTTTGGTTGGTTTGTGTATTCTGGGGAGTATGCAGCAACAAGGTATCCAGGTGTTATTGGTGATAATAGTTTCTCACTATTTTGTAAAATATGTGGTTTTTCAGAAGATTCCACCAAAATTCTCATTTGTGATATGTGTGAGGAAGCCTTTCATATGACATGTTATACTAAAATAAAATCAGTTATTGTTCAAGATGAATGACATTTCCAACATTTCAAAAAGAAGAGGAAGAGAATAGAAAAGAAGTGCCTTAATGTAAGCAAAAAATCTCAAAGTATTCTTGATGAAAGCAGTTCAAAATCAAAGAAATATATTGAAGATAATGTTGATTTTCAAGACGATGCAAAGAGATTGTTTCTGGGAGAGCCCCTTGAAATGGAGCATTCAAAACAGAACTTTATGAATCAAGTATGGTCCAATGGTTGGCAACCTATTCAATCATTTTTTCCGGCCTTAATAGAAAACTCATCCCCACTGGTGCGAAATCTACTGATCCCCACTAGTACTATTAATCTACCCTAGGGACTATGTTGATCTTATAGTGGTAGCTATTGTGCACTTTATACTGTTATCACTAATATGCAATTAGTTAGACAAAAATATTTGCACTCAGAAAATTTCTAATGGAACTGATGGTATCTCTTTGTCAAATCTAGTTCATATGCCAGGGCTTATCATAAAATATAAATTTCCAAGCACTGCAACATTCCAAACGAGTATGGAGACAAATATTTTTTATTTGAATGATATTATTCCCAATGTTTGATTTTGTTTCATTTGCTGCAGAGTACTCTGCGCAAATCTCTGCATCAAAATCAAGTTGGGAGATTGCAGCCTTGGAGTTTGAACTTTTAGCTCTGCCCATAGATCTAAAATTTCCCATGCCATTTTTTATTTTTTATTTATTTATTTATTTATTTATTTTTACCTCTAGAATCCTAATGAAAGTTTCATTTAATAGAACTTTCCTATATAAAAATGCACAAGGTATGACTATCAGTCTTAATTGGGTTCTTGGACTGTAGTTTGCCTTTAGGTCATGCCTAGCAAGATTTTCAAGGCTCGTTAGGGTTGCAACAATAAACTAGAGTTGTACTAAGTATAGGTCTGCTCTTTGCATATTTCTTTGAGATATTTGTAGACTTTTGTAAGTGTGTACATAGCCTTCTTTAAGGTAGGTTTGCACAAACCTCTAAAGTTGAGGTCAAGTCGGTGTGGCCCTCTTAATTATGGAGAAGTGGGTACTTAAAATACACAAAGTTACAAATGGGGAATGGTGGATTGCTCAATATAACATCAAATTCGTTCCGGAATTTCTTGAAAATTCATGAAGAAGGTTTGATTTTTTCTTGCCAGTTATATTAGTGTTGTGGTTGCAAAGTTTGAATTGAGTGATTGTCTGTCAATTTAAATTTCAACAACTTGGCCCTGTTGCGCATAGATTTTCAACAATAATACCTAGATCGGTGGGAATTGTGACTTTATTAGGAGCAGCTAAGGTTACGTTGTGGTCAACTAGTAATGCATAGATTAATTTCAAACTCGCATTTATTCTAGGATTAAATGTGATTTTTATCATGGGTTGTGAAGGTAGACTCCTTCATTATTAGGAATTTTATGAGAGTAATGAAGTTACAGTACATTAATCAATTGTTACAGGATTTTATCCCCATGAGTAGTGAAGGTGCATTGGTCCCACACTTTTTCTCCTAGTTTCACTTTAAACTTGGATTAATTATGGGATTTTATCATAAGTAGTGAAGGGTACATCGTGGTCCACTGGTCAAGCTTCATTTCAAATTAGACTATCATGGACTTGATGATTTTATCTACTCTATTCATGGATTTGATGAATTTATCTGTTTTATCCATGGACTTGATGAATTGATCTGCTCTATCAAAAATATTAATTTTCTTTTAGTTCACTGCATTGAGTGGCCCATATGTAAATGGCTAGATTTTCCCAAGTTAATCTACCTAATCCTCAAAAGCATCTCATCCAACTAAGGATTGTGGAATTTTATGAAAACATAGCCATATATTTTCTGACCCAATTGTAATTTAGATCAATACTCTTTCATTATAGAGTTGTAAGAGATGGATACAAATCTCTCTAAATTTAAATCTTAGAGAGAATTCTTCAATGGAAAATGATGTCTACATCAGTTGATAAAAATTACAAATCATAAAAATGGTGATTTTGGAAATTTTCATTGTTAAAAGGATTTATTGCAATATCCAAAATATTCAGTTTCTTTTAGTTCACTGCAGTGAGTGGCCCATATGTAAATGGCTAGATGTTCCCAATATAATCTACCTAATCCTTAGAAGCATCTCATCCAACCAAGGTTTTTGGAATTTTATGAAAACCTAGCCATATATTTTCCGACCCAATTGTAAGATAGACCAATTCTCTTTTATTATAGAGTTGTACGTGATGGATACAAATGTCTAAAATTACAATTCATGAAAATGGTCACTTTGGAAATTTTCATTTTTAAAAGGATTTACTACAAATTACAACATGGATTAGAATGATCTTCAATTTGAAAATTTTGAATCAATATTTTTTTTGCCAAAGAAAAAATTGAACCATCTATTAAGTATACAGAAAGTTACATAGTATATGCATGTAGCATTCAAAGAACTGCATTTTTCCTTTTTTGTAGTAAAGGGAAAAATGGAGTTGCAGCTGATGAGGAGAAAGATGCATCTATCCTCCCATCCCTACCAAAATGATACAATATGACGTCTCCTTTTAGTCCCCGAGCTTCGCTAATGTTAGGAAAGTGTACGCCCAAAACAGGGATGAAAACAGACTGAGTCTATTTGTTCACATCAAAAAACTAAAACTGGGTGGCAAACACTGATCCAGTTTTTCAAACTTTTAGTTGTACAATGTCTAAAAAAAGAAAAAATTGTCTCCTGGATCTCCTCGTAGAGGAAAACAATCCGAAACAGAGACATGGAAGTTTTGTATATGTTCAATGCTAAAGGAAATATAAATAAAAAGACTAAAATTCCAACAGTTTTGAGTAGTTTCATGCTAATCTGAGATAAGCACAAAATATATATATATATATATACATATATATATATATATATATATATATATATATATATATATATATATATATATATATATATATATATATATAATAAAAAATAAAAAATTAAATTAAATTAAATTAAATTATTTATACACACACACACACACACACGAGATATATATATATATATATATATATATATATATATATATTAAATAAAGAGCAGTTGGAAACTACCGAGCGAAGGGAGGTTGTTCGATAGATCGGACCAATCCTCCATCAACCTCAAAAGCTACCCAGTACCCCATATCTTGACTAATGCCCTCCTTAGATAGGAGTTCTGCTTCACTGTTTCGTTCCCTGTAAATGTGGCAAGCAGTAATCTATTTAAAAAAAGGATTTTATATGTATCACCTCATCTAGTAAAGGAGAAAAAATGTAATTTAGATATCTCTTTGAACCATTAAACCACTTTATGATATTCATAGAGTCCCCAAAAATCTGGACATCTCTCATCTCAAGGGACGAGAGACAACATAGTAGTAGGTGAAGAGCTTTTAATTCTACGAAGTTATTTGTCCACTGACCAAGGCCAACCGATGCTTTGAGGATTTTCCCCGATGGGTCATGAATGGAAATACCAGCTCCACATCTATTTTGAGGGTCAGATGCCCCATCGAAATATGCCCACGGAATATCGCCCCTAATGTTCTCTTGTTGAATGACTCTGGCTTATTGGGTTTGTGACGGAATTGGAATATATTCAAAGATGGATACTCCTTCCGCCACTAAAATTTTAACAGGAAAGAGAATGTATTGGAAGATGACAAGGTTTCTTGCTATCCAAATTCCCCAAGCAACTATCAGTGGGAGGTTCCGTACCCTGTCATTTGAAGAAGCTTGCCACCATCTCTGCCACACCTCTGGCATATCACTGCCTTCCCATTTTTGCGTAAATTTAAGTAGCCTCAGGGTTTCAGTCTAGAGCCTAATATTAAAGGAGCATGTAAGGAAGAGATGGTGAACTGACTCAAGGCTAGCCTTGCATAGAGAGAACCAACCAGGGCCATTCTTGCCCCTACGTTGAAGAAAGTCCTAGGAGGGAACTTTGTTTTGAAGAATCCACCAGAAGAACAATTTGGTTTTTGGCGGTCCCTTTAACTCCCACAACAATTTAAATCAGCACTGCGGCTCCCCCCAGCCTTTCTGACACATTAGCCATTTGTACCCAAATTTTGGGGAGTACAGACCCGTTGGAGCATGTACCCATTTGAGCTCATCCAGCCTCTCCTGGATTCTGATATTTGAACTTTGAAGGTAATTGATGAACCCCTGCCACTCCTCTAGCCACCTGTCTTCAAGTTGGAGTGCTTTCCCTGTCATCCATGCTTGCCTCCACATGGTTGACTGACCTTGCAGGGAAATATGGCTCAGGGTTTTGAAACCCCTTTGTTCCAGCTGTTCTATTAGATCTCAGGAAAGGGCGTACCTCCCAGAGTAGCCCACCCATGAGTCACGACCCAGTCTTCCCTGTGCACCATCCCCAACATGCCAGGCTAGACCATGTTCAATTATCTTGACTGAAGCTACTGAATCTTTCCATACAATTGATGCATTTTTTAATTTCTTATTTGGCATGCGTAACCATTCATGTATTGGCATGGGGTCAATGTATTTCCTTTTTATGACAGTTGTACAGAGATTTTATAGGGTGATGAGTCTCCAGCCCAATTTTGCAGCCATAGAAACCGTGATGGAGGGGAGCTCCTTGATTCCCCATCCTCCCCAAGCTTTCAGACACACTATTTTCTCCCATGCCACCCAAGGCATCACATGTTCCACCTTTGAACCTTCCCACAAGAACCTACTGCATACTTTATTAATTTAATATATAATGTTTTTTGGTACCCAAGAGAGGGTATCCCAATACACCGGAATGGCCATGGCTACAGATTTAATCAGCACTAGTCTCCCTGCTCGAGATAGCCATTTGAAACTCCAGTGTTTCATCCTTGCCTCAATCTTTGCAATTAGCCACTTCCAATCCTGGATACAATAAGAGTCCGGCTTTATATGGAAACCCAAATATTTGAATGAGTCCTGCAGGGTATTTACTTCAAACTGTAACACTTCCGAGATTCTACCCACTTCAGCTCTGGAAAGGCCTGTCGTTGTAACTGTGGATTTCTGACTATTTATACTTAAGCCTGTAGCCTTTAGGAAAAGATCCAACACCTCCTTTAATCGACGACAGTCTTCTAAACTACCATTGTTGAATAGGAGAATATCATCTACAAAAATTATATGAGTGACATAAAGGTTAATAGCCACCTCAATGCCTTTTAGTTCCCCCCCTTCTTTTTGCTTCATTAATCATCAGACTGAGTCCTTCCACAGCCAAAATAAATAGAAGGGGAGAGAGAGGGCATCCCTGACGAAGACCTCTTTGTACATTGAAAAAATTGGAAGTTGCCCCATTGATCAGAATAGCAATACTTGTAGAAGAGATGCACCCCATCACCCAATTTATGAAATCATTCTTGAAACCGAGATGGGTCAGGAGAAGACGGATATACATCCAACTGATTATGTTGTATGCCTTGGAGAGGTATGTTTTAACAATAGCTCTTTTTTTACTTCCTTTTAAACTATGAAGATTTTCTTGGGCCACCCCCACAGCCTCGTGGATTTTCCTTCCATCCAGAAAGCCGAACTGTTCCAGAGAGATACTTCGTGAGAGAAAGGGCTTGAGGCGGGTAGCTATCACTTTTGTAATGATTTAATAGATGCATGAACAAAGAGAGATTGGCCTAAAATCATCAAAGGACTCTGGTTGCTCCTTTTTGGGAATGAGGGCAAGGAAAGTAGAGTTTAAGGGTTGATATATGGTTCCTGATCTTCTCGACTCTTCCACCACTGCAGGTAGGTCATCACCCAAGAATTCAAAAAAGTGTTGGAATAATTCCACCGTCCAACCATCTGGCCCTGGACTCTTGCCTTTATGCATTGACTTGAGAATACCTTCCACTTCCTCCTTTGAGACAGGCTCCATTATACTGTCATTTCTTTCATCGTCAATATATCTGGGGAAGAACTGAGCTACCCTGATAACTTTAGCAATGGATGCGTCCGCAGCGGCTCTGAACAAAGATTTGAAATGTTTCACTCCAAGGGAGGATAAATCTTCAAAATATCATGTCGTTACTCCTTCCTCCGACCGCATTCCCCAAATTGTATTTATATTTTTCCTTCCTTTGGCATAGTTCAGGAAGAATTTTGTATTCTCATCTCCAGCTAACAGCCAAATAGTCCTACTTAAGGCGTCAAATTTCCTCTCTTTCCATTAAAATTTTCTTCCTTGATGCTTCAAGTCTCCTTATTCTGTCCCTTGATTCAATGGAGACATATCCGACCCCCTCCAGGCTTTCAAGAAATTCTATTTCTTCATTTATCTTCTGTAGTTCTTCCTCCTTCATTAGATTTTTGGCCTTTTCCCATTCCAAGGTGGTTTTTTTCATTTTCTTTAGATTCTCCATAAAATGCCAGCTCATATTATCAGGTTCCCTCGGCCTATCTTTCCTCCAAGTTACATGGAACAAGGAGGTGAAGGATTCATCTTTAAGCCATGAAGATTTAAACTTGAAGGGAACCCCTAGCTTCTTATGTGGACCTTTGATCTCTAGAAGAATGGGCAGGTGGTCGGATAAGCCTCCTTCCCCAACCCAGTGCCTAAAAACAGAGGATCTGGCCACCAGCACTTCGTTGAGGAGAAAACAATCCAACTTCTTCACCACCCTATCCTCACCCATTCTTTTGTTCCTCCAAGTGGCTCTAGGCTTGATCAGGGTTGCATTCACCAAATGTGAGGAGGCCAGCTTATTGATAAAAAAATCCGTAAGAGGATCTGCACGAGCTGAGGGGCCCCAGGATTTAGATATCCCCAGGGAGAAATTCAGGTCTCATCCTAGAATAAGATTTGAGTTATTCATGCATGATTTGGAAAAAAGTTTGTTCCAATGCTGCATATCCAAGCATGGTCCATAAACATTTAACAGAAGGATAGGGTGACAGAGCTCATTTGAGTAGACTTCCATGGCCAGGGAATTTTCAAAGCCCCATGAAGATATTTCCTTCAACCTCCCAGGTTTTATGCCAAATGTCAAGCCCCCAGATCTTCTGTGGGCATCCAGAGCCTAGAAAACCCATCTTGGGAACATCCTTAACAGAGTACCAATCACTTCATCTCCCAACCCCAAGGTTTCTTGAAGCATAAGGAAATCAGGATCGTAGGACTTCATCATCTCCCTCAATGCTATTTTTTTGGGTTGACTAGCAAAACCCTTGCAGTTGTAAGAGAGAATGATCATGGATAACCCAGGGTGGGGGTCTGCGTTTCTCTAAGCACCCAGAAAGGGAACGCTTCTTCCCATCTGCAATATCAATTTTTTCCTTGACTTGTGCCTTGAAAAGGTTTGATTTCCTACCCCGCACCTTTCTAGGACCAACCAAAATAGGACTAGACTCCAATCCTCATATAGCCTCCACTTTCCAAGGCTTCTTCATCAAGGATCTTAAGTTATAGTGAGGCTTTTCAGGGATACAGGGCGGAGGAGGGGACGATCCTATATTAGCCTCAAGGAAGGGATCCAACTAGGGGGACGGGATTGATGTAATGATACTATCAAGGGACTCTATGACATCATGCATTTGCAAATATTCCATTTTTGGAGGCCTGGAAGGACCAGGCTTGGTATAAGCAAAAACATAAGTACATAAAGAGGTGAAAAGGTAAGGAGAAGAGACCAGAGTTGTACCCTCCAAAGAAGTTGCAGCGGTTTCAGCTTCAGGGAGAGGATTAGATGTTGGAGGTTGCTCCTGTTCTTGTTCCATAGCTAAAGGGATGGATTGTTATGCCAGTTGTTCTGAAGGAGCAGTTCCAGCTGTGTTGGCACCTAGACCATCAACCCCTTCCATCATCTCCCCCTTTGATGCCCTAATCTCTTCTACAACGGAGGATCTCAGGGGCCCTTGGTTTAATCTTTTCTGCTTCCTTTTTCTTCAGTGCCCAAGTGGGCAGTCCTTTGCCAAATGACCATACTTATGGCATCGATGGCATCAGAAGGGCATGCGTTTGTAGTCCAGAGTCTGTGCATATTCATAATCCTTGTACTTAAGGCGCATTTCCTTTGCTAATCCTTCTTTAGGATTTAGGTTAACCAAAATTCTGGCCGCACTTAGATCCTTGGTCTGCTGGAACGATATATTTTCTTCAAGGAATTGACCCAGAGTGTTCCTAATTGAACGGAAAGCTAAGTGTGTCCAGAAGGGTATTGAAAGTCTTAGGAGCTTTACACAAACTAGAGATTCTTCGATTTTTTCCCTCTGGGCATCAAAGAGCGGCGTCCATTTTCTGAACAGGACAAGCCTCTTCCCGAAATTCCAATTCCTTTCTAAAACCCATTCTAAGTGCTCCTTCTTCTCAAACTTAATCATAAACCACCCCCGAGCTAGGGTTTAAATATCAGTGGGGCTTCCCGGGGCATCTTTCCATTCCGAGGTTGTCCACTCTGTGATATAGTTGGTAGAGAATTTTCTGCCTCTAACTATGCCAACTAGGATGGTTTTCATCACTTCTATTACTTCGTCAATGAGTATGTCTACTCCAAAGACACATCATGGGCCCTCTTCTTTTCTCCTGATCAACTTGGTCTTTTTTATTTTTGTTCCTGCAACCCCACTTCTTCCACCTTCCTCACCTTCCAGCGGCCTTTCAATTGCATCTAGTATTTCAAGAATAGGTGACCCGGGTCGCCCTTCCTCAGTGTGATGCGTACCCTCCCAAGAAGAGCCTCCTGCTCCTAGAGATCCTTCTTGTTGTCTGGTAGCCCCTAGATCCTCCTGTCGACTTTCTCCTCGAAAAGACCCTGAATACCTTCCTTGTTCCTCCGTTGAAGGCACAGATTGAAAGGCCCCTGCCTGACCCAGAACTGTTTGTCTCGGCCCACTAGGGTTTCTAATCAAACCCTTTGCTACCTCCGGCCCCAAACTCGCTGCTTCACTGCCCTGCGAGAGAAGGAATTTTTTCGAGGAAGCTCATACTCTACCACTGATGAGGGTTCCTTTGAGCACTTGGATCTTTCCGAGGAGCTCCCCTGCCCCACTCCGACACTCTATGGATTTCTCCCAAAAAATCTTTAAGACCAACAGAGCCCTGAAATTCACAGCTACAACTATATCTTCCAACCCCCCTGAAAGAAAAGGGATTGATGAAATACCTGGCAGAGTAAAGTTTTTGCAGGCTTGTCTGGAGTTGTTCGCCTCCAAGCTTCTCAGGGACTAACGAAGGCTGGAGTGACCCTTGTTTGTACCCTTCCTTCCACACACAGTTGAATGTGCTTTGAAGAATTTTTTTTAGAAGAGCAGCCCTGTTCGAAAGACCACAGACACCTTCAGAAGTTTTGTTCTTCTGGCCTATGTCTCCAATGGCCGGAGAATAACGGTCCAAATTTCTTGCCGACACTTCGTGTCCCCAGATTGGTAGCAGATCTTCCAGTGTCGATTCTAAGTCCACAGAATCTCGTTCAAAACCCATCTTTACCCTATGCTTTAGCACTTAAACAAACCCTCTGACAGCACAGAACCCTCTCCTGTACTAACCTCTCATTCTCACACTGTCATCTAGCAAGTAGGTTAAGGTTTGTCAAACCTGAAACAACCATCCTAACCCTGCTTGGCCGTATGCAAAACCGTCAAATCCCAAATGCAGCATGGCCGCCTGTCGGATGCACAGTTGTCTGCAGGGTTCTGACAGCCCAGGACTACTGTCACGTCGAGCTCCTTCACGTAAAGTTTTCTGCGGCCGATTTTAGAGCCTCCGTTGTTTTTCCTTGCTGCCATGATTAGGGTTTAGACCCGAAAAACTCTTCCAAAAATTCATCCTCTCCTAGATTCAGGTTCCTCTCACCGTGCTCATCTTGGATCAATATTATCTTCCATTTTTAAGATATTTTTAAAAACATTGTTAATGTAGATGTTGAATGGTTTTTTGGAAATGGATTTTAGTAAATACATTTTTAATAATAAATTGTTATTTGTTTAAATTTTCCTTTGCTAATTGATGAATAATATTATTTTCATTTTGCTATGGATAAACAAATAAGATCATTAAAATTTCCCTTTAAATATAGAGATAATAAAGGTTAAATAATGATTTGATGAATAATTGAAGAATAATGAGATGATTATAGATTCAATGTTAGAACTTTCTAAATGTTGGTTTTAATATTCAACGAGCATATATCCATTTTAAGCACGGATTTAACATGAGCCTAGAGGGATGAAATTTTTGAGGTGTAAACTTATTTGAGAGTGCAAAAAACAATGTGTATTTTTTCACCGTTTAAATTGTTTTTTTGGATGCTATAGACATTATATTGTGTTTCTTCAATATAGTTCTCTCAGTAAATCACATTTCAAATCTATGGGTTGACACGTTTCGAACCACTAAGTATGGTTCATCATTGAATGATGAACTATATTGAAGAAACATTGTGAATCACCAAAGTTTGCATTCTCAATTATATTTTGTTATTAATATATTTTCAAGCATACTTTAATATTGATTCGTATTAAAATATTTTATTCATAACCCATAGGATATTTTATTACACAAAACATTAAAATATTTTTTAACATTTTTTTTATAGAGATATATATGAAGTTTCAAATACCATGAACAAATACCATGGGTTGTCAAAACCTAAACCCCAAAAACCACTAATGGTAAATTTTCATATATATATATATATATATATATATATATATATATATATATATATATATATATATATATAAAGAAAATATTTAATTTTGTATGTAATAAATATCCAATGTTGTTATCAATTAATAACAAAAAAAAACCATTTTAATGTGTGTTGATCTATGTTGGTTATAAGTGGAGAATATATATTTGTATTTTAAGAGGGCCACATGTCAATTCCAAATTGAGCACAAACATCTCCCCTGAATTACAAACCAAGGTACATTCATAATTTTGAGTAAATAAATTTCAAAAGAGGAAATTATATTAAATCAATATTGTAGTTTTATTACACCGAAGATGTTTTTTAAAGGAGCGTTTCGCTTCAGCCTTTCGTCGTCTGTCGAAACCCACTCACAGTTCGCCATGTGTTCTACAAGAGGTTAAGCTCCGTATACCAACTGTCAACCTCTCTCTTCCAGCTGTCAATTATATCATGGTGTCATGATCTAAAGAAAGAAATCATTGTCAGTGAAATCAATGTCACATAAAAAAAAATAGGGTTTCAACCTAAAAAACCAATTCCATCAATTTGAATGAATAGGGATTCACTTGTATTTTTTATCTAACTCACCTCGAAGTTCAAAATATATGATCAACTATTTCTAGATACAATTCCAGGTCGACTCCATGACCTTCATTATTCTACTCTCGCGGGCCATGGCTAAGTGCTGCAATGGGATTTTTGCATGAGATGAACTAAGATAAACCTTGTCATTGAAGAGGCAGTAGTGCTACCACTGAGGGTTTCATGATATGGGGATTGGGCTTTAGACTCTAAAATTGTGATTGTGGCAAGATTGACACAAACTGGAGCTTGTTGGTAGGGTTGGACGCGGATGGTGGTATCGCTTGTTGGTTGGGTGGTTCATGCTCGCTTGCTAGCGGGGAGGTTCTTGGGCCAAGGAAAAACAATGGATTGAAACAAATCTACAAATATGTCAAATTATGAAGGCCATACCTAGTATCTATTTCATATATTGGATAAGGCTTGGGGTGGGATAAATATTCCTTCCCTTTACTCCTTCCACTCGGTGACTACTTCCACAGTTAGTATTTCCATTGAACAACTACTTCATCATATTCTACGTATAACTATATATTGTCCCATAGCTTAGATATGTTGTTTATGAATTTGGTGTAAGGTGGTTGTCTATAATCCAGTTCCTTATGAATAATTTAGCCCACAATGTCTCTGTTAATTGAGAAATTCCTACGACTAAACTGTTTTTCCTTTGTGTCTATTGTCTTAAAAGGGGTCGTGAATTATTTAGCCAACACTGCAGCATCTCTACTAGTTGAAATTCCTATGACTGCACTGTTTGTACCTTGTCTATTGTCCTTGAAGGGGTCTGATCTAGGATTTAATCGTCCACCATGGCCTGGGTGCATAATAGACAAGTGGAAACCCTCCCCACAAAGTTGGAAGTTCAAAAAGTTGCCTGATGGTCTATGTTTCTAATTTTGGAGGGAGGATGCTATGATTATGTGGTGGCTATGAGTGAACAACATTTGTAAATCATATGTTATTACCCACCTAATGAATGACTTTGTTACTGATTATATGAATGATGCTAGCAAGCAGCCTAGTTTGAATTGTTACCCATGTAAATGCAAACTGAGACCTACAGGTAGTACCTAATTGAAATATGGTGATTTAGTCAAACCCATACCCTGGGATTTGTTACGTTCATTAGTGATTCCCATGATTCTTGTAGGATGCCTTTAACAAGTCCATCTTGCAGGAGGATGCACACTAAAATAGAGGAAAGCCATGAAAGGCATAAAATAAGATCATATTATGAAAAGGATCCTTTAGACTGTAGGATATATTTAAGAATTTGTATTGATTGTTGAGTGAGGAAATTATTGATGTTCAATCTCTAATATATAGAATTTGGTTTTTCCTATTCCCCTCTTTCTCCCTTTTGGCCACTGCATAAATTCTCCCAAAATTGGTAGGCTTGTGATTTTAGTGCCATCATAAGGTCTTATTTAACAAGTTTGCCATATCTTATCCATGTTTCTCCTTCATATATATATATATATATATATATATATATATATATATATATATATATATATATATATATATATATATATATATATATATATATATATATATATCCAAGCACCTATTTTGGTGGCCACTACATAAATTCTGCCAGAGTTGCTATGCTTCTTGTTTTATCTTGCCTATCAGCATAATATAAGGTCTTGTTAAAGCCCCGAGGGTTATCTTTGTTTTATCTTGTCTTCCAGCATAATATAAGGTCTTGTTAAAGCCCCGAGGGTTAGCTTTGTTTTATCTTGTCTGCTAGCATAATATAAGGTCTTGTTAAAGCCCCGAGGGTTAGCTCAGTTGGTTGAGTTCCTGTTGTTAAAGCACCTTTGCTATTGAGAGGTCAAGTGTTCAATTCCCCTGACACTCTCAGGGCCAGGCTCTGTGGTTGAGCCAGCAGGAAGTGATCCCTTCAGGTGGATCTGTCTGGTACAAATATTTTGTGGATGTAGCAGTCACCAATCTCTAGGGCTGCGAACCACATGGAAATTGTTTTTATAAGGTCTTGTTAAGCAAGTGTGCCATATATTCAACTTATGCAAACACTATTTCAATTCCCATGTAGTCGATGAATAATTTGATTTTCCATTTTGTCACGAGGATACAAATATATTGTAGTGACCCCTAAGCTATCTTGAAATTGCCCAAGTAACCTTTTAAGGTATTAGTTTCTATAGTTATTAATCGATATTGCAAAAATATCATGGTGTTTGATAAGTTTATTAGGATGTCTCGTAATGGTAAGTCTTGTAGCCCAATTTTTTTTACCAATTGGTTGGAACATTAAAAATTCAGTCCAATTAGTTTATTGCGTTAAGGTGGTTAGTTTTCAACATTGATTGTTAGTGGTTGAGTTCTATCTGATAACTGATTGCTCCACTGAACTTGTTGTCATTCCAAGTTTTCTATTTCAATTCAGTTCAGATTGGGATGTTTTCCTATTATATGAACTATTTATTGTTTTTGAAGCATGTTAAGTAAATCATCAATAAAAAATTGGTCTCTACCATATATCTCCCTTTCAGATTATCCACGCCTTCCACTAAGAGATGAAGTTTATAAATATGTCTACAATTCCTCTTGTCAGTGACAAAGACTACAGAAATATGTTTACCATAAGATCTCAAATGGAATACCTAAAGGGCCTTACTGTCTTGTTTACGTTCATACCTCTATTCAAAGGAGTGAAAACTGCCCTGGCATGTCTACTTTGTGGTTGATCTATGAAGAAATTCCTCCGGCTTTTAAGGAAAGACTTCAAGTGGTGTATTTCCTACATCCAGGGCTTCAGTCAAGATTTTTTTTTTGCAACCCTTGGCCAATTCTTCTTGAGTGCAGGGTGAGTATTAAGTTGAGTTTGCATTTTGATTCAAATAATTCATTATAACTAATTGTTGCAGATGTGCTCATGCAATTTTTGATGTGTTATGAAGTTTATATTGGAAACGGAAGTATGTAAAGCGTCTATAATTTCTCTAGGATTACATTAGGAAGGGACAGATTGAGATTCTTGATTTTGTGTATGACCATGATGATCAACTGGAAGACAAATCTTTGACGGACTATGGTGTTGAAACAGATCCCTTTCAAGTTTATGACATGCCTGCCATTGGATCATCTGATTCTTGATACTCCTTGAGATGGGCCTCGTAGGCATTGTGTAGACTTTATCCATCAATTATGGCCATTTGTTGTACAACATTGTATTTTCTTGCTTTTCCTTCTGTATGCAAATGTGAGTGATCCTTTTCCAAATGACTTCCCTTGACAGGAGACTATGTTCTTGAAAGAATGCACTTTCTTGTTTTTCTACTATAATTTAGTTAGCAAAAATCCTTGTGTTATAAAATTATGCCATTCTGCATTGGTTGTACATATATGTAAATATTCAAACCTGAAAATATGGCAACATGCACTTATTATGCTTTAGTAGTTCATCTTACCAAAGGTCTTGATGGAAAAGAGGGTGTGTAGTGCAGAAGCATGGTGCAGTTTATTGTCATATGAAAGGAAATCCATTTACACACTTCTGCATGTAATTAGCATTATTTAATCATCCATTTAATAGAAATATTTTTACAATCTCACATTTCTTATATTTTATGTATTCACATTTCATATGTAAATCAAGCAATTGTTGAAAATTCCAACGACATTGACTTTTATAATTAATTTATAGTTTGCAAAAAGCTGTAGTAAATTTCAATTTTCAAACATTATAAATTAATTATGTTTCAGAGCCAAAGCCTCAAATAAAGAATTAAGAAGTGTACGCAGGGGAAGATAATAGAGGGTGGAAATATAATAATGTTTATAGAACTTTCCATATAGATGTTAAGATGGCTCCTTAAGGGAAAGGATCTAGTTGAATTTAATCCTAGATGTTAGTGATTATATTTCTTCTTTCATAACCTTAAAAGAGTAGAGTCTGAGACTTGATTAGAGAGTTGTATAAAAATTATGGGAAAACCATGTTTGGATTCAAAGTAAGCATTCAATCCCTATTGTTTCTGTAATTCAATAGTATTACAAATTTAAATGTTAAAATGATTGATTCTTAGTATTGGGAGACTTATGTAGTTGATTACTAAGGAATTATGCAACCCCATTCTCTGTAATTGGTTAGCAAGTAGCTTAAGAATGGAGCTATGAGTTGATTTCAATCGGAACCTGCTTCCTAGAATGACTACAAAACATCTGAGACATACTATCCATAATTACTCTATGGGTTTTTATGATTTTACTTGCCATGACTCTGCCAAGAGACCTTTTGCAAATTCATGAGACTGGAACCATGTTTCTCATTTATGGGGTTTAAGCCTAAATATCTCTCTTATTTCCCAGTAATGATGATGTATGAATACAAATTTAAGGTGTTTTATATGTCTTTATTTAGCAATTATTATCCTCATCAATTTCTAAAATATGTCACGGATTTATGATCAGCGTCATCGTTGATAATTGCAATTGGATTGGGATCCTATTTCTTGGCTTTCATGTTCATTAATTCATTGCTTATTTTTCACATTATTCTTTGATCTACGTAGGGAGTGGGCTATGAATTTTATATCATGATTACCAAAGGTACCTAAGAAATATCGCATCTTCTGGTTGGTAAATTTACAACTATCTAATGTTTCAACTTTCAGCACAATCAGAGAAAATGCTTGAGATTTTACTTTCATTGTCTAAACTGTTTTAAATACCATTGGTTGCTTTTGGCCGTAAAGGCTATCCTACTTCACTCACTTTAAACAAATATTCCTCACATTTTTGTTCATGAAATATTTTCGTATGAGAATTGGTTCAATATTGGAAGCATGGATAATCTAATTCTGAATTCCAACGTTTGGTCATACAGAAATGTAGTATTAAATCACAACAAAATTTTCTTTTATATTGCATTATGGGAACTTATCTTAACACAAGTAAAATAAGCAGCTTCTATGTCTTTCATTATGGTTCATTTACATTGAATTGGATACCTACATAACTACTAAAAGGCTTACACATGCTTATTGCTTCTCTGTGGTATACTACAGTGGTTGGAAATAAGTTGAATATGAATGGGTGAAGACAATTTTTAGTCTCGTTGTGGCAGTAATGGTAGGCATCGTAATGTGCCAAATTTATTGAATTTTGTGCTTATGCTCTACTAGAAGGGATTTTTTTCTTGAAAATGCATTTTTGTTCATGTGTGTCATTTTGCATGTTGCAAGTACCTTGCCACGTTCTGCTTCATCTAGAACTGTAGATCATGAAAATGAACTCCCTTCACCCCCATTTGATGAGGGTTCCTTTCTGATAACCCAGATAACTTTGAATATCTTAGGTAGTCTTAAAATATGTCTTTAGTATGCTCTATTCCTCAATGTGGCTGAAGGTGAGATGTCACTTGGTCATGGAAGAAACCCAATAGTCTCAAGGCCTTTTTCGATATCATATAATTTATGCATAATTACCTTCAAGCACATTGAGGAAGAGACCAAAGTTGAATATAAAAGGAATATCATTGTTTTTATTTGGAAGAAATTGATACATATTGCAGATTCTAGTTGGTATCGATACCCTTATTCTGAGCCGGTTATGACTTCATGGTTTTATGTTGCTTGTATATGTTTGGAAATAAAGATCTTTGATTGCATTGATGATGATGGGAGTAAGTTATTCTTGTCTCATTTTATAAATATATAGTTTTGTTGGAATTAATAATACATACTCTATTTTGTTTCTAAAGTAATGTTATTTTATCCTGAATCCATTAGTTTTATTTTTTATCATTTATGACCTGTGATCATCACTGATATTGTTTTATGTAATACATGTAGATATTAATGTTACTAAAAAGACTGAGAACGCTAAATACAATGATGTTGATGATGAAAAATAATATACAATAGAACGACCCCATAAAATATGGTTATTATCTCACCAGAGTGATTTGACAGGGGATATCAATCCTTGTGGAAAGCAAGAAATAGAAAAAGACTAGGGTTTTTTTTTTTAAATGCTCAAATACGGGCTGACAAGGATTGTCAAGGCCATAGAATGAGTAGCTCACATCATATAATTACCAGTGTTGGCCTTGGGAGACCTCCAATATCTTTAGATTGCAAGGGATATTAAGACAATGTAAGCAAACTAGGATGTAAATGCTAAATTGAAGATGGATTTGTGGATTATAAATTTATGGAGAATCCATTGTTGAAAGAGAATTCCTTGATTTTTAGTTATTATAACATTATGTAATTGGTAGTTTTTCTCTATTTTGAAAAATATTATTGACCCATAATCTTTTTTCAAAATCTTGATGAGGGAAAAATTATGTAACTGCTAGATATGTTGGATGAAGCTTGTAGTAGGGAACTATACGTTGCTTATTTGGAGCTATTTGTAATAAAGCGAAATTTTTTAAACAAGCTTTTTTGTATTTGTACAACATAAATCAAATTCCCCAAATGATGCATATGTTAAATTAAAGTTCAAAGCAACAAAAAGGCAGCTTTAAGAAGGATACCAATTAATAGAAAATGGTTTGTAGTCTGTTGGAATGTATTTTTAATTTTGAATTTGGAATGTATTTTTTTTTTCTAAACTTGTTATTGCAAATATGTAAATTATCAAGTGGATATTAGCTCATGAGCTTGGTAGCTAATGGAATAGTGATGCTTTTGCAACCAAGAAGCAGCTTATAGCTCAAGCAATCAAATTGTAAGGCCTGCCTAAATAGGGCCCTAAACTATTTCATGGCAGGCCAATGTGACAATATCATCGTCAGTGGATGAATAACGAGATATAATGACACCATATTGAAAGGTAAAGTAGTCAAGAGGCAACTCCATGAGGTGTGAAAAGCTCAAGAGGAAGTAAGCCCCATAAGTGTGACTAGCCTGTGTCATGCCCTGATTTGCATTGTATTATTTCTAGTAGATCTAGATATATTGGCAAATTAATTCTATATTGGCTAGAACTGTCACATTTGAGGAGCTCCAAGATCGAGATGAAAAAACTAGGTTTTTTCTTTGGGATTCCTTTCTCTCCCTTTTTTTTTTATTCGATGTCTCTATCCTATGTACCTAGCCTGAGAGTATGCCACATCAAAATGTAAAGAGGCAGAACATAAAAATCCTTTCATGTTTTGATGTGTTATCATTTGTCTAAACAAATGACATGGCAACTTTGGCAGAGTTTTGGATCTCATTAGTTTCATTGCATTACTTGATGTTTCCAAACCAAAATTCTAATTAAATTTGGAGGTCACATTTACACTGACTCAAGTGTATGATATGCAAACCCAGATGGGGTAGTATTTCTAGCTTTGCAAGTATCTTTGATCCTGAAGACCTCTTTGAGAACTTGGGATTCTTCTTCAATCTCGTTGGTGAGGGTTTTAGCCTCATCATGGCTGTAATTGCTACCCTATTTCCATGTGCCTCACTAGTGTTGTTGTTTACCTTGTTATTGTATTTATCATGGCAACCCTTCAAACATATTTATCGATCAAATAAGCAAATGAATTGATTTCAGCCTCATCATGGATGTAATTGCTACCCTATTTCCATGTGCCTCACTAGTGTTGGTGTATACCTTGTCATTGTATTTATCATGGCAACCCTTCAAACATAGTTACCGATAAAATAGGTAACCGAACTGGTACCTACTTTTTTGAGGTAGCAAAAAATGCACCCGATTTTGAAAAGTGGTGATGCACAATCACCCCTTTTTTTTTGGAGCATATTTTTGACACTTTAAATTGTTTTATTTATGAAGTATGAACATTTGTTTTAAAATGATAGTGATTTTCATGCTAATTTTGAAAAGTGTTGATGCAGCATCAACCATTTTTTTTAGAGTGGTGATTTTCATGCTAATTTTGAAAAATGTTAATGCAACATCAACCATTTTTTTTAGAGTGGTGATTTTCATGTTGGTAATAAAACATAAAAAAAAAAAAATTTAAAAAAAAAAACATGACAAAAAAATCAAATATATAAAAATAATAAAAAAAAATCAATAAAAATGTAAAAAAAAACAAAATTAACTTGTAAAAAAAAAAAATTAAAATTAAACAAAAATAAATAAATAAAAACAAAATATAAAAAAAATTGGAAAAAATTCAAAAAAAACACATATTTAAAGAAAATAAAATAAAAATTGAACCAAAAAATTAAAAAAACATCAAAAACCATTTTTTTATAGTTATTAAAAAAAAACCACATAATTAAAAAAAATTGAAAAAAATAAAAAATAAAAAATAAAAAATAGAAAATAAAATAAATTAGAATAAAAAATTTAAAAAAAAATCAAAATAAAAATAAAAATACAAAAATAAAAGATAATTTAAATTTAAAAAATAAAAATAAAATAAAAAATAAAAAATTTAATAAGAAAAAATAAATTAAATTAAATTAATATATATATATATATATATATATATATATATATATATGATGATGATGATGGTGGTGGTGGTTAACGTCCAGTGAGACCAATCTTTGGTCTATCGGACCTAAAGAAATGAATTATTTAGTTTGATTTAAGATTTTATTCCTATGCTCAAAAAGTTTGGAGAGAAGCCTCCTGAGCTCACTGTAATTTTGACATTTTAAAAGGCTAGGAAGGTCAGTATTGCAACAAAGATTATGAAATTCTAATGTGGTTGTACGCGGGGCACTCTAAGAGGAAGTGATTTTCATCCTCGATGTTCATATTCTCACAGAGATGGCAGATCATTTCCATCCATAGTGTTTTAAGAACTGTCTAACAACCTGTTTCACTATGGAGCTCATGCGAGTTCGTTCTAATCTTGGCTATATTAATTTTCTTCTTTGAGCTAGCTAAAACAGAGAGATACTTTTGATCTTCTAGGATGGGGTTGATGACCTCCTTATAATATCTTAATTTTCTTTTAGCTACTAGATCTTTCTCACACCACATTTTTTCTTTGAACTTAGAAGTAACAATTTTGAAGACCGAGTTTCAAAAGTAACTTATCTGAAGAAACCATTTAAAAATAAATAAAAGATAAAAAATTACTTAAATAAATAACATTTTTAAAACTAAAATTAAAAAATATATATATTAATAAAAAAAAAATTATTAAATAAAATAATATATATATATATATATTAAATTAAAGAAAAAAATTAATAATAATTAAAAACTTAATTTAATTTAAAAAATTTGGCCACCCAGGTGGCAGTGGGGGCATGCGTGCAGCATCCCAGCCCGCCCCTCTCACCATTTAGGCAAGCGGGAGGCTGATTAAACTCAATATTTTAAAAATTAAATTAATTTCGTTTTTTTATTTTTAATTAATTTTTTAAAACTTTTTTAATAAATTTTTTAATTTATTCAAATTTCACGTATATATATATATATATATATATATATATATATATATATATATATATATATATATATATATATATATATATATATATATATATGAGTGCTCAGGATCTCATAATTTGCAACAGTCTGAAGAAGTGGCCCAATTCTAGCCAGATGACCTGCATCCATGGGCTTGGCAGCAGCGTGGTAGACTATGTTATTTCCGATCTCCCTTTATACAACAAAATAATAAATTTTGACATCTTAGACGACCACAAGCCTGACTCTGATCATAGGCCTTTACTCATAACTCTCAATTTTGTCATGCATAGATATCCCATAGAAGATAATCCTTATAGTCAAAATAACTTAATATTTCATAGAAATAAAAACGATCTCTTTCTAAACGGATTAAAAACTAATTTTCTTCCTTTATCTAGTATAGACAACATAGATTACCTATATCATAATTTTACTACAACCCTCTCATATTATATTAACATGTTCTCAATTGAAGTCTCAAGTAACAAAAGAAATAGCAAAACCAACCCATGGTATGACAAAGATGGTAAAAGTACAAGGAGAGAAATTAAGGAAGTTGTTGATGAATCTCTCAAAATTGACAAGATAAAAATCTACAAAGCCCTAACTAAAAGGGGAAAAAGGCAATATATTCGTAAAAGACAAGAGAATCCCTTACACCTCTCTAAGGTGGCTCCTAAGAAATTATGGAGGCAGATTCTAACTAGGAAAACTAAAGATAATAACAAAATTTCTTTACACGACTGGAATTCCTACCTTAAAAAGCTTTATGACTCTCCAAATGACAAGGATTTTGAAACCTTGCTCACAATGAAAGAAGTTTTCTCATTAGAAGACATTTATTTTGGGGTTAAACACCTGGAAAATGGGAAAGCTAAAGACATTGAAGGTTACCAGGCGGAAATCTTAAAAATTGGAGGTCCCACATCCACAATATTTTCAACCAAGCGTTCAAGCAAGGGTTCGCTAAACCTTGGACTCAGAGCCTCATTATCCCTATTTTTAAAATTGGGGATACAAATAACCCCTCTAATTATCGGACAATTATGATGAGCCCTCTCTTAGCCAAGTTATATGGTATTATTTTGGAAAAGAAGTTGAGCATTTGGCTTGAAAGTGAAGGTAAGCAGGCTAAAGTCGAAGCAGGTTTTAGAAGGCAGCACTCAACAACGGACCACCTCGTTACCCTTAGGATCATTATGGAGGATTGCCACAATGATAAATCCAATCTCTTTTGTTGCTTTGTGGACTTTAGAAAGGCTTTCGATACGGTTCCTAGAAGCAACCTATGGAATAGATTAGAAGAGCTAAATGTTCCTTTTGAGCTAAGAGCGGCCGCTATAAGGTTATACGAGAATGTAATTGCCAAGTTAAAGAGCAATGAGGGGTGGTTGAAAGATATTAAGTGTAATATCGGAGCTAAACAAGGTTTCCCCCTCTCCCCTACCCTATTTGGCATTTACATCAACAAGTAGAAGGTTAGAGGAAACGGGATGTGTTGGCATGATCTTAGGCGGGATAGTCATCATCCTTCTTCTCTATCTTTGACAATATTGTTCTTCTCAAAGGTGCCATACGTCTTGATAAACGCTTATACTTCTTAAAGATGTCTGCTCTACCATGGGTATGCGGTGCTGCTTGACAAAACAAAAGTTATGATTATCAAATCCAAGATGGACACTTACGCTAATTTTATGTATGACAATAATAACTTGAAGGAAGTGTCTTCTTACAAGTACCTAGGAATTGATATTCATCACAAGCTCAATTGGAACTATAGCATTCAGAAAAGGATTAATGGGGGGTGGAAAGCTTATTTTGGTCTTGAAAATAATTGTAAAATGACAAACCTTGTAATGTGGGATAGAAAGAAGTTCCTCTTTGAAACTTTAGTCACTCATGTTATCTTATATGGATGTGAGGTTTGGGATTGCAGCATCTCTAGAGAATCCTGGAGAAAGATTGAGCAAATCCAGAAGCGTTTTATAACTTATAACCTTAAAATTAAAAGTAATACACCCTATCATATTCTCCTTATAGAAGTGGGTCTTTCCCCTATCGAGAGCCTAGCTATGACTAGGCTTTTGTAACTGTACAAGCACAAGCTCAATAGCATAGGAGACCATAGACTTCCTAAGCTAGCTTTAAATTCCAGCCAAAACCACCTAAGGCTTAAACGAGGTTGGTATAAAGACACTAGGGCCTGGTTAAACCATTGGGAGATCGACGAGAATGTTGCATTGCAAAACATTAATAACATTAAAAAAATTGTTACTTCTGAGTTCAAAGAAAAAATGTTGTGTGAGAAAGATCTAGTAGCTAAAAGAAAATTAAGATATTATAAGGAGGTCATCAACCCCACCCTGGAAGATCAAAAGTATCTATCTTTTTTAACTAGCTCAAAGAAGAAAATTAATATAGCCAAGATTAGAACGAACTCTCATGAGCTCCATAGTGAAACAGGTCGTTGGACAGTTCCTAAAACACCATGGATGGAAATGATTTGCCATCTTTGTGAGAATATGAACATCGAGCATGAAAATAACTTCCTCTTAGAGTGCCCCGCGTACAACCACATTAGAGCTCAATTTCATAATCTTTGTTGCAATACTGACCTTCCTAGCCTTTTAAGATGTCAAAATCATAGTGAGCTCAGGAGGCTTCTCTCCAAGCTTTTTGAGCATAGGAATAAAATCTTAAATCAAACTAAATAACTCTTTTCTTTAGGTCCGATAGACCAAAGATTGGTCTCAATGGACCTTAACCATCATCATCATCATATATTTTCTATGAAATATATATATATATATATATATATATATATATATATTCTTTTTTCTCGTTTATTTTTTTTTATTAAATAAAATTTAATATTTAAAATTTTAAAAATTTATTTTTTATATTTTAAATTAAAATATGATGTGATTAATCCGAAAAACATTTTATCTATATTTTGTTTAAATTAATTTGTTTTTTTAGTTTAATATTTTTAAATTATTTATTTTTTTCGATTTTAAATTTTTAATTAATTTTTAATTTTAATTTTGAAAGTGCTTTTTATTTTTGTCTTTTTATTTTTTTAATTAATTTATTTATTTATTAAAATCTAATATTTATTTTATTTTTATTTTTATTTTTTATCTTAATGCATTTTTTAATTTAATAAAATTTAATATATATTTTTTAATTAAATTTTTATATTTAAAACTTATTTGTTTTTTTAATACATTTTTTTTAATTTAATATTTTTATTTTATTTTTGGTTTTTAATTTTTTTTAATTTTTATTTTTTGATGTTTTTTTTAGATTTAATTTGTATATTTTAGATTTTTTTTTTTTTAATTTAATTCTTTTTGTTTGTTTGTTTTTTTATTTTTAATATATTTTTAAATTTTAATTTTAAAAATGTTTAATGTTTTTTTTTTGTTTTTTTTTTTAATGTTCTTTTTTTCATATATATATATATATATATATATATATATATATATATATATATATATATTTTTGGAGCTCTGATTTTTTTAGCCTCTACGGCCTTCGAGTCCCTGAGCTTCGCATGTGACCATCCCTCCTCTCTTCTGTGGGGGTGGGTAGTCTTGGCCTTAGGTTTTAGGGGTTACACGTATCCTCTCCCTTTCTTTCATCACCCCTTTTTTTTTGACATCCTTCGTTTGCCTTTTCCACCTCGCTCGGGCAGCTGTTTCGATTGACGTCAGCATGAACAATGAAGAAGTATATCTCATTTATAGCCCGGAGGTCGGGTGCGTTCTCCCAGGAAAATTCGACTTCATGCGCAGAGCAAATTCCTCGGAACATTTTACATCCCAAGGCACTCAGACTGATGATCGTCCTCCACACTCCTCTCCTTGGCATGATGATGCCTCTATACCTTCTAATGGTGATTGTACCTCTCGACCCAGTGAAGATCCTCTGGCTTTTGGCCGCAAAATCAAACAAGCCAAAAAAGGAGTTTGCTCTAAGTCTGGTACTATTAAGCTCATTGTGGGCAAGGACATCGCCATTTCTAATATACCAGACTACTTGGAAAATGCGCTTGTGGGCCGTTTGTGTGGTCGAATGGGTCATCCGAAGCTATTCATGCCTGGATTAAGGAACATTGGAGCTATTATCACTCTAGTAAATTCTTAAGTTGTGGGATTTTGGATTTAAGTCAAAGAACTCTAGAGGTAACCACAAAACTACTTCAAACTCTAGGATCTAGCCTTCCTAGTGTTCAGAGAGGGCTCTCTCTTTAAGATTTATCTTTCTTTGATTTATAAATGTTAGGCTAGTTATGAAAGTACAATTTGGTTTTGTTTTAAAGGGTTTGGTGTGGAAAAATCACTTGGAGGTAAAATACGAGAAATCTACTTGTCCATTGGACTATGGAGTCTAAATCAATCTACCAGCACTACAAATCAAGGCCAAAAAGGTACAAATATATTCAGGGCAAGATAGATAACCCTCAGAGATTTGGGAAAGTGGTTTTTTGTGAGGTGGTATGATCGGGATAAAGGGCACTTAAGGATCCTTTGATCCGGAAAATGGAAGTAGAAGGCAGATGTCAAAACGGGAAAAGGAGCAATTAAGGGTTCCTTACCGGAAATCAGAAGAAAACATTAAAATGGCAACTAGTTAAAGACAAGGAGCACTTGACTAATTATGTAGTAATACTCCTAGTTGCACATTTAGACAGAGCAAACATAAAATGAATGCATGAAACTTAGAAAAGGAAACAATGACAAGTAAGAAGTACTTCACTCATCAGCTTATCACAGGGATCCTGAATTATGATGCCAGTTAGCTTGTCCAGTTTGCTACTTCGAATTCAAACACAAAATAGCCTCCAATGTTCAACAAAAATGTCTATAGTAATTCCAGCAATTTTATTCCACCCTGAATACTTCTGAAATTGAAGTATTTATACATAAAGTATTACAAATATCCTAGAAGAGTTCTAGGAATAACTTTAGGAAAAATAAAATATCATTACATAATAAAAGGGACAGTTGCTTAACAAACTAGCAAGTTGTCCTCTTTTATCCAAAATAAATAGAACTGTTTTGCTACAAGGAGCTTTTAGCTGCCTATGTGTCCTTCTTGCTGGCTACTAGATATTTTTATGCACTTAACTTGCATTCGCTGATGCTTTTTCATGCTGATACTCTTTAACCTGATACTCTTTGACCATTAGTTTTACTGTTTTACTGCTGTAAATTATCTTTTTAGCAGTAAAAATCAGCAAACTATCTTTTCTCTTTTAACTGTCTCTTGGTAACTTTTCACTGCTTTTTACATTTTATCTTTAAATTAAATCTGTGAAATTTTGCCACTCTTCTGTTGTTGGAATTTGAACATTTTTCAGCTTTCTGAAGTTTTCATCAGCCTCTGCGTATCTTGTAAAAGTAGGTTTGATGACAAAAAGGTGCTTAATTTCATGTTGTAGAAAAAATAAATCTTCAACGTATTGAAGTAAAACTTTGCCTGTAGGGGTGCCTTGTGCCAGTGGCTTGTTTACTTGCTCTTTCGAAAACTCCCTAATCTTGTTGTCATAGTCCTTCTATGGCATAATATTTTCATTAAACACATGTATGTCTAATAAGCCCTTTTGTCTGAGATTTTTGTACTTTACCATAAATCTAGTTATGGCAAGGTTCATTGTTTCACATTTTTCTTCAAGATTGTTCATTAAGCTCTTTTTAATGACAACCTTCTTGATTTTCAAGATTGTCTCTGTCCTGTCTGATATCTGCATGTCTTCAAGTTCCTCCATGTTCTTGTTGTTTAAAAATGTAATGAGTTTTAAAGCCTATGCAAGCTTATCAATCAACTCATCTTTTGTCTTTTGTATCTCTGTTTGGGCTGCTAATAGCAATTCTTTTTGCTCATATATAACTTGAATTGAAGGCCATTGATTATGAATGGCTTCAATTGTGTTGGTCCAGAGATGATTTTTAACATATGAGATCTGCTCTGTGAAAGTCAACTCTTTTTGTAAATTCTTGAGCTGCTCTCCCAATTTGATTGCTTTCTGCTCATGAGTTATGACATTGATTTGAGTTGTCTTATTTTCCCTCTCAAGATTTTCAATTATTTTATTTAGTTTGTTTATTTCACCTGTCTTTAAAGACATCTCTTCCATGGCCTTGATAATCTGGCTGGCTTCATCAGTGTGCTGTACATTTGTAGTAGAAGAGTTTGTAGCTGAAGTAGTGGCTGAAGTCACTGGCACTGCAGTTGCCAGTGGGCCCTTTGGTGTAATTTCTCTCCTAAAGTAGAGGGCACTGCTGTAGTAATTACTGGGATGACTAATAATAGGAATTGTAGGAGTTTCTGGCTCTTTTACAGTCTCTTTCTCTTAGACAAGCTGGTCCATTTTTGTTTCCATCTCTTTGATTTGTGTTGTCAATTTTAGTATGAGCTCCATCATTTATTATTTTTCACTTTGATCCTGGAGGATTTCCTTTGTTTGCGGATGCTCACTTTGAGGAAGCTTGAGTTGTTTCCTCAAAACTACTATGTCTTCATTCTTTTTCTTGATTAATAGTTCTGCTGCTTGGATATTTGAGGGATCATATCCCACTTGTAAAACTAGTTCCTCTAAGGCTTTGATCCTTAGGTCCTTGGCATAAAGTGATGCTTTATACAATTTCATCTTATCTTACATATTAAGTATGGTATTTTGAAGTTTATTGGCACTCATTGCTTTAGTTGCCACAGTAGAATACAGAATTTCAGAGGTCTACCTGTGGAATTCAATCTAGTCTAGCTCATGAATATTCTCTGTGTCTACCTCAAGGTCCACCTTTTTATAGTCTGCTATTGTTTTGGGTGCTGAGGTGGTAGGCTGTAAAAATGACATCATAATTTTATTGTTGGAATAGTCAAATGTTGATAATAACCTGTTTTGATTTCCAGGCTTCTGCTTCAGGAATTGAGAGTATATTTCTGTCTTTATCTCCTCATTCTTCTGCTTAATTAGCTTATATCTTTCTTTGATGTCCAAGTCCTTTTCCTCAGTTGGTTGTGAGGAAGAGGCTTCCATGCTGTGTTGCTTCTTAATCAATTGTGTGTCATTCTGATTGGTTGTTGTTTCCTTTCTATTTCCATAAGTGTTTCATTAATTACGGTTGTGGCTATATCATCATTAGTTATTGGATCATCTGGCTCATCAACATCAATTGTCACTTTTTCCTTATCAACTGAACTGAGTTTAAGCCTTTTGTTATAGATTATTTTGAATTTGGTCTCCGTTGTTGTCTCTGTTGTATAACCGTCTAGGTGTCGCCATTACGACGTTTAGGTACCCGTTGCAATAGCGACGCTTTTTCCGCCGTCGGTATAACGACACTTATATGCGTGCCACATAAAAATACGAAACTTATATGCGCGATACATAAAAATTCGAAACTTATATGCGCGCTACATAAAAATGATTTTATTGTTTCGTATGCGTCGCAATAGCTACATTAACGTCTGATATGGTGCGCGCATTCGCCCTCCGCTCTTGTAGAACAACATTCGCCCTCAGCTCTTGCAGAATATCATTTGCCCTCAGCATTCGCGCTCAGCTCTTGCAGAATAGCATTTTCCCTCAGCATTCGCCCTCAGCTCTTGCAAAATGGTAAGTTCTTACTGCAGGCCCTTCCTCCTATAGTAGGGTTGACTCTATTTGGGTTTTTTTGGTAAATTCCATTGGATTGTGTTAGGCTGTAGGGTTCTCTCTAGATGTCAAGAATCAAGATTCAATACCCTCTATTATCTTCATCACCCAATACAATATTTAAATTTTTCCCAAATAAACGCTTATTAATTTGGCAGCCATTATTTCTCCTTGCTTTAAAAACCCTACATTTAAATGAAAACAAGCATTGCATTTCAACTACAAAAATCTATTAGTGTTCAAATGTACATGTGTGCTACATTAACGTCTGATATCACACGTGCATTCGCCCTCCGCTCTTCCAGAACAGCATTCGCCCTCAGCATTCGCCCTGAGCTCTTGCAGAACAACATTCGCCCTCAGCATTCACCCTGAGCTCTTGCAGAACAGCATTCGCCCTCAGCATTCGCCCTGAGCTCTTGCAGAACAACATTCGCCCTGGATTCGCCCTCAGCTCTTTCAGAACAACATTCGCCCTGCATTCACCCTCAGCTCTTGCAGAACAGCATTTTCCCTCAACATTCACCCTCAGCGTTCGCCCTCAGCTCTTGCAGAACAACATTCGCCCTCAGCTCTTGAAAAATGGTAAGTTCTTACTGCAGGCCCTTCCTCCTATAGTAGGGTTCACTCTATTTGGGTTTTTTTGGTCAATTCCATTGGATTTTGTTAAGCTGTATGGTTATCTATAGATGTCAAGAATCAAGATTCAATACCCTCTATTATCTTCATCACCCAATACAAGATTTAAATTTTTCCCAAAGAAACGATTATTAATTTGGCAGCCATTATTTCTCCCTGCTTTAAAACCCTACATTTAAATGAAAACAAGCATTGCATTTCAACTACAAAAATCTATTAGTGTTCAAATGTACATGTGTGCATCACTTGTGTAGGGTATTCCTTTTCCACTTTCACATTATCCAAGAATGTGTGCGGTATAGTTCATATTTTTTGTGATTTAGATTGCCTTGAAAAAGGAAAGGTAAATTATTTCCCATGGAAAAAGAAGGTTTTCCATTTTTATAGGTTGTTTGGACTTACGTGGAAAAATTTATGGTATGCCTTTCATATTATGTAGTTTTAATTTGAATTAACAGATTATTCTACATGAAAATATAATTACCTATGTGATGTCCTTCATCACTAATTAAAATTATAGGGTTTCAATTTCCTAGACTCTAACTCATCTGATGCTAAATTCTAGGTTCTCATTGGTGGATCACTCTTCCATTGATTTCCTTTCCCTTTGGATCTTGTCATACTTTAAAATTCATCAATGATACATATATTATTTCAGGTATCCCAAAAGGCTTTATAGTAGAACATATTGTGAAGTTTTTTTGACACTTGAGGATTCTTTTTAGAACTGCAACGCGGTCTATACTATCGAGTTATATATCAAGCAACTTGTCCTTAATAACCACACTATGAGGTAGGTTCAACCAGTTTGAACTTGTTGGGACATAGCATATGAAGTTGTGTGATGAGTCCATATCACAGGTCTATTATGGTGACAAAAGTGAAGACACGTAATGATCGTTATTATGTTAACATTACTAGAAACATTTTCGAAATTATCCATGCTATCAAGATGTCAAAATTCCAGGCATTATGTGTCAATACTCGTAGCTAATAGATAATAATAATAATATAAAAAAATCACAACTTTATTCTTGAAATATGATTGTTACACATTGGTAACCTAGTTCATGAGTTACTATCACCAAAAGATTTCAAAACAAACTTAAAATATAAATTAAACCAACATGAGAATCCAACTAAGGGTTTCTCGACAAAATCATGCCATAACCTGACATTTTGAAACCCAAATTTGAATCCATCATAAGTAATACAATGCAAACTCAGATGGATTTTCAATGCATGTTTGCATGCTACACTTATTCTCTGTCTAGATATCATTTTTAAAATGGAACCATTAGTCAAGCCCACAGTCCTTTTTATGTGAAAAATTTCAGCTCTATTTGAGCTCTTTTTTGCTCCACCACCTCCATAAACCAGTGTTACACGGGGTCTCGCCCCCCCACCTAGGGGTCTAGATTCCTCGCCCCCTCGCGCTCCGGGGTCTTGGGGACTTCTAGGGGATGTTTTCCTCACGCCCCCTCATGCCCCCGCACACCCCCTTTCACGCCCCCTCACGCCCCTTCACACCCCCCTTCACGCCCCCTCACGTCCCCTCACCGCCCCTTTTAGTTTATGGTTTCGTGTTAAAAGTTGATGTGCCACTTAGCATATTTGGGAATCCAAGTGATTCTGATTCAGATGGTGACATGGTTGATCTTGATATATTC
Organism: Pinus albicaulis; assembly: GCA_034641835.2. Taxonomy (NCBI): domain Eukaryota; kingdom Viridiplantae; phylum Streptophyta; class Pinopsida; order Pinales; family Pinaceae; genus Pinus; species Pinus albicaulis. Next base: position 1,372,987,114 of record CM076575.1, on the reverse strand, counting down.
GTGCAGAAGTTGGATGCAGAGACTAGTGGGGCATTAACTTGAGCATTTATGCTCATTTATCATTATGATGATATCATTTGATATTCATATGTTATGTTTTATGTTTTATGTTTCAGACATAAATTATTTGCGTTTAAGTTTTATGTTTCAGACTTGAGTTGTAAAATTCAGTTTAAACTCTATTTTGAATCTTGATATAATATGTCATATGATATCTTAAAATTTATTTTCATTGTACATTGTTAGTAGTTACATTAATGATTATATAGTTACAAACTTACAAACTAACATGCATGATTGTATGATGTATGTTTTAACTTTTAACTTTTAAATTTGTTTCAATTATATGATTCATCATTCATCGATTTGTAATTTTATCATTTATGATTTATCTTTCATGATGCAAGTGTATGATGACTGTATATACATTCCTTGCAAAAATATAGTTATATTTTAAATATTACATTTTATAATTTTTATGACCCCGACGTCCCCCCACGTTTCCTGAAAATTGGTAGGGAGCTTTTGCATAGGCCGCTCCCGCGCTCCCTCGCCCCCTCGCTCCTACCTCCAGGGGACTTGGTGGAACATTGCCATAAACATATGCAAACATATATCATGATCTTGTAATTCCATTACATATGTATGTGCCAATGTTCCATAATCATGCCCCATCATCAATTTAAGAAATTTCCATTGAATATCAAATTATGGAGGGGGGGAACTTTTTGCTGCAACATTTGGCTCAAAATCAAGGACCATCTCCATATGAGGTGAATGAGAACTATAGATATTTGAAGAAGTAGATTAGTGCCTTTTCCTCTGGCCATGGAGTCATATACAGTCATCCATCAAAAAAATTTGTCTTTGTTCATTCTCACCTTGAAAGTTGCAAAAATTCATGCCCTAATTGAAACGACACTAAATTTGAAAGATATAATAAAAATGCAAGCTAGAAGTTCCCTATTAATACAAAGGTAAAACCTTCCTACCTACCCTAATTGAGATAAATTTTGATTGAATAGGAAACATGATATTTCCTATGGAGTTGATCCAACAACTTGTTAAATGTATGGGACTAAATCATGCATTTTATTTCCAGGGAAACATGCACATGAAGAGAAAAAGTGCAGAATTAATGGAAAATCCATACATGCCACTTATAAAAACTACACCGAAAGGTCAAAAAATACTTAAGGCCTTAACTTAATTTGAATCCAAAAATGACAAAATAGGATTAGTGAAAACATGAGAGTGGTGTGGGTGAACAACATAAATAAAAAGTGAGGATACCTTTCCCCAAGATGCCTTTGTCACCGTTGTATGAAAACATGTTTTCCTTTCCCTTTATACATGCAAGTGAATGCATTATAGGTATGGTGTTTTCCCAGAATAGGAGAAGCCTACTTAAATATATCATTCGTGGATTGAATGTTTGGGTGCCTTAATGTGCAATGACACGGTTCCAGGACTGAATTCAATGCAAGGCATATTTGAAACTCTAACTTTGTCTTCCGGTGTCTTATTAGAAATTATTTCAGTTTTCATTTTGTGTTTTCAAGTTAGATATTGTTTTCAATTTTTTACATTTATAATTTTATTGCAATGTGGCAGACTGATGAGAGCAGTGCAGGAACAACCCAGAGACGGGATGATCGCGGAAAGAGGCCAGCGAAAGAACATGTAAAGTGCCAGCATTGCTCTATCTTCAGGTATTTTAGTTATTTACATAATTGAAATAATATTAATTTTGTTCAAATATGCAGACACCTAGCCATGGTACGCCTGATGATTCCCTCTTTGAGGAAGAGTTTTCTTCATCCCTATCTCCAGTGTTCTTGTTGCAAAAAAAGGCACGAGATGCAAGGTCGGAATTTAATACTTTGATAGACGCGCCTCTAACACCTGAAACAGAAGAGAGGATACAACATCTTATGAGGCAGCTAGAAATATATCAGGTAATAATAAAAATTCAAAAGGATATTTTTTTTGTTCTGCATGAGATGAATTGTGATAGTTTGATTTTTAATTTTTGCATTGACTAAACTAACAAAAATTTCTTTTGTATGTAGCATTTTCTGGCATTTGCTGAACCCGGTGTTGGTGGTAGTGGGACACAAGGGAAAGAGATTGCCCAACAACCCTCTCGTACACCTTCTACTCCTTTAGGTGCTAGCCAAGAAACACACCCTGCCCAAGCTGACACCCAGCCAACTGCTGAACGTGTTGGCAATGATGAGGCTGATATGGCCAACTACATTATTGCGTTTCCTGGAGCTACACGTGTCAGCTCCACGGGGACCATTAATGGCACGTTTTTGGTGAACGATGAAGGTGTCCCTATAAAGCATGTACAACTCCCAGGTAAATTTTAATATTTTAACTATTTCATGTACTTTATCTAAAACATATTTATCATGATTTTTATTTTTAAATTAATGATAATATCTTCTTATTTTTTTGGTTTTATTTTGTGTAGGAAAAAATGAGTTCTACAGGATTCTGGAGAGCCATGTGTTGGTAATTTTTGGCCCAACCATACGTACAGGGTGGAATTCCCAGAATTCCAACCTGAAAAAAGAACTTCTAGATTATCTAGAAGCCCTTTTTGGGGTCGGCACATTTGACAGAAAAGCGGTGGCTCAGGTAGCCGGAAAATATTTGAAATATACCGGGGACACCTATAGGACGCAATTGCAATTTAACCCTAGATATGAGCGTCCTCTCGCAGTTTCAGAGAGTGAGTGGAGAGCACTCATCCATGACGGAAAAGAGAAAAGGGCAAAGAAAGAAGGAAAAATGCCAACTGGACCCGCAAGGTAAATTAAAACTTTAATTCAATAGCTTTAATTTTCTTTATGTCTAAAATAAAAGTGTGCTATGTCATATTTGACTTCAATCTTTTGATGCTAGGCTGCCTGACACCTCAAAGGCAACCAAAGCTAGGATTGAGAAAAAGGGCCATCACAAGCTCGGCCAGGGTGGTTACTTGAAATTAGCTGCAAGAATTGTAATTAAGTAGCTAAACATCTTATAATTAATTGTATCGCCTTCCAACGTTTTTGTAATCCTATCAAATATGATTAAAAATACACAATAATATGTAATGTAGGGTGATGACTTCGGAACAGAAACTACAGAGGAAGATAAAAATATCGCTTTCCATTTCGGCTATCAAGCCGTAGTTGAACGTCGCAGAAGCTTGGGGTAGGTCCCAAGATCCAGAATGTCTGATAAGGTAAAACATTAACCTTTCAATATGTTTGTTTTCGTCCATAAATTTAATGTATAACAACTTTGTTTAAATCAGGGGAGCAGCACTACCGACGAGGCAAATAACCCAGTTTTAGAGCCAGATGTAGATGATCCTCACGTGCAACCTGATCATTGTAGTGGAGACCAGGCCAACAATGCTACTATCAGTGAGGGCCATGACGGTAATTAATTTCCACTTATAATTTTTTCTAATTATACCTTGATGGTTGTCCTTATAACTTTTTTTGTTTAAATGACAGAGAATGTTTCCCTTGAGGATCTTACCACGAGAGAGGAAGACAGGGCAACAGTCCCAACGGCGACAACTGGTGCACCAGGTAAATAATCTCATTGCAATTTTTTTTATTAATATTACCGAACTAGTTCAATGATATTTAAAAACCGATAATTAAAATTTAATATTATCTGTTTTTGGAGGCGATGCCCCGTCACTGGATGAGACCAGACATCGTGACAATGCAACTAGGTCAGCGGCGACAACTGGTGCACCAGGTAAATAATCTCATTGCAATTTTTATTATTAATATTACCGAACTAGTTCAATGATATTTAAAAACTGACAATTAAAATTTAATATTATCTGTTTTTGTCGGCGATGCCCCGTCACTGGATGAGACCGGACATCGTGACTACACAACTAGGTCAGCGGCGACAACTGGTGCACCAGGTAAATAATCTCATTGCAATTTTTTTTATTAATATTACCGAACTAGTTCAATGATATTTAAAAACTGACAATTTAAATTTAATATTATCTGTTTTTGTAGGCGATGCCCCGTCACTGGATGAGCCCAGACATCGTGAATACACAACTAGGTCAGCAGTGCGGGTTGAAAGGCACGAAACAGGAGCAGAGCACGATGATAATGATGATGTAATTAGGAGCTTTAAAAATAGGAAGAAGAAAAAGAAAATTTGACAATGTAAAATATTGTATTATTATAAGACAAACGTTACCATACTTGTAACATTTTTTTGCGTTATATAAAAAACTCATTTATCATACTATTTTTATGTCAAGCATTAATTGCAATGTTTCCTTGCGTACTTTTTGTTGAATTGTTTTTTTATTAGTTATTGAATATTTTTTTTATGCTCATGAAAGTAAAAAATTAAATATAGATTGGGTATTGGGGAATTGAGAGTGATGTGAGGGGGGGGAGGGGCCATAAGAGCTTCCACCTTCACGTGGTTGGCCCTATTTAGTAGAGAATAATTTATTGGAGCGATTTAATCTTGGAGCAAACCTCCCTCGATCCAGCGTAGCAACAAAAAAGTCACTGTTGACTTAGTTGCTACTCTTTTAGATCATGGGAGGCTTGTTCCAAGTTCATGCGACTCCAATAAATTGTTCTTGAAATGAAGAGGAGCTTATTCAGGTATGTTTTGACATTTTCAACATATGTTCTAACATTATCATAAGAATGCATCTTAGAGTAAAAAAATACTACATCAATTACTTGTATTTATTGTATAGATAATGATGGATTTTGATTGACTTGGCAGTGCAGGTACAAATCCTCTTGCATCATGAGCAATACAACTTGTCAACTAGGGTCATGTCCAAGATATTTTTGCTTGTGCGCTTGACCAGGTTCGTAATGTCACATTTTGTAAGTTCCTTTACGGTTCATAATTCAATATTAAGCTTGTTCATGATTATTATCTAGGTTTTTTGTATGTGTTTTTTCATCTATTTGATTGTAAGCAACTCTGCATGTTTCCTGTTGTTCACTATGATTTCTCCCATTACCACTCCCGGGATGAATCTGAATTTATTGTTACATAGGTTACTTTATTGTTACTATGATTTCTCCATTTACGATTTCATAGGTTACATCATGTAAAGTTGTCAATCTCAGGTTGGTGATGAGCTTTAGTTTTCCAGATTTGGGGCTTTCTGATATTTTCTCCCTCATGTCATTCCTGCATCACCTCGTTGTTTGAGCATGCCAATTTTCTACCACTTGTACCAATTGGCACATGTCAATCTCTGAGTGGTGCCACATTTCACCTATTTTCAGTGAGAGTTTAGGGTTTCTCTAACATAGCTTCGGAAATCCGATTCAGTGCCTGCTTGAATATTGTCACATAATACTCATGGTTTGGATTGATGAGCATGTTCTGAATGGTTGGTTGATTCATAAGAACCACCCATATAGTCATCTTGAGATATTTCAGAAGTTTTCTCGAGTTTCCTTTTTCACCGTTTCTAGTGGGTGGGATGGTGTGGGGTGATCCATCAATGCTGGTGCTCTTGTAGTAGGGAATTTGTTTTTGGGGATATAAAGGAGCATTTGATGTAGATATCCCATTGGATGCATTCATAGATGGGCACGAGAGGTCAAAAATTTAAATTAAAAATATGCAACCTCTAGCATGGCAACCTGAAGGCCGCGAGAGACACTGGTTAAAGATTGTTTTGTGCTGGCCTTAATATAGTCGTGATTTATTTCTATTATCTTAATGCAAATATATAGTCCGATCTCATTTTTTTTTTTCTAAGTTAGAGTAATCTATTAACAATGGGAAATATAGTACATCAGTGCCTACGAGGAGGCAATTCGAACAGATAGAGACTAGTTTTTGGCTGCCCTACTGGAGGGAAACCAGCCTGAGGAACCTTCAGCAGAAAAAATCCCGCGCAGGGGATCGGACCTGGGTAGCTTTGACTGAAAACTGAAAACATATACATTATATAGCATATTTTCTGGACCATGAAAAAACTGGACCACTGTAATAACTAAGACTGGTCGCTGACAAAAAAGGACCAAAACTGTAGGAAACATAAGAACAACAAGACAATCCCTCAGAGAGGGCAGAGCAAAGACCTGAGAAACAAGAAAAAAGGTCGAGTTATTCATCCGGAGCGACCTCCTCGACCCTGCAACCGTAGTCTGCTGGTGCGCCATGGGCGTGAGAGCGTTCAGCATTGGGAAAGACCTCAGAAGGCGTTTTCGTCTGATGGGGTGGACCACGAGCCGAATCCTCTTGCATTACCTCCCTGCGCGCACTTGTCTGAACCCTCGAGTCAAGCCTCACAGCTGCCAGGTTGGCGCCATCGACAGGAGCAGAATCTTCCGGAGGGATCTCAGGCGAGGGCTCTTCCATGAAAAAAACAGAGATGGCGACTGTAACTCTTGGTCGATTAAGGGCGCAATCAAACGAAAAGAGAGCTGTATGAGACTGAGCGGGCAACGCATCCCAAGAGGGCGAGTCGAGCCTGCATCCAGAGCGTAATTGGCGGCCATGGAAGAGATTGTTAGAGGGCAAAGAGATTGCAGACGGAGAAGTGGAAGAGGAGGGCGAGCGCCTCCTGGCGGAGCGTGAGGCGCCCCTCCTGCAACGCATCCTTTGCCTCAGACGGGGCATGTTTGCAACAGAGATGGAGCTGAAACGCTGGAACAAAGTCGAGCTAACCAGGGTCGGCTCTAGAGGAATGCTCAGGACCAACGAGGCAGAATTGCAAGAACCAGCAATGGATATGTGAAGACTATCGTCAGGCTTCAGACAACAAGTTTGGCGACTACGCTTCCCTGTGGTGGTGCGCTTGTTGGCGCAGTCCTCAACCGAATTTCATAGTGAAATCCGCGGCACAGGATCCATATCATATAGCCCCCTGTTCCTACAGCCAACAACCCTCTGCAATGAATGAGAAATCGTGTTAACCTAGTGCGAATCGCCTTTGCGGCATTCGAAAATACCTCGGTCCTCAGAATTCATGTCGAGAGGCTTCACCATTACGTTTGTCATTATGAGCGATCAGGTGGTATTTACTGCGATCAGGTGGTCGCGAATGGGCTGGCAGGTGGCCTCCCGTCCTAACGACCTCTGTCCCATCGCCCCTATTCACATTGCTATCACCCGCATCCGGGGTATAGTCCGGTCTCATTAAAATGAGGATTGTGGTTGTATTTCTCTTTGGTTGTTTCTCTCTTAATGCTCCAGAAGTTGCCAAAAGTTGCGATAGTTGTTTAGTTTGCTTGTTACAACTTAAAAGTGGTTTTTAGCAATGGGAGTCATGTTTTTTAAGGTTCATACTAATATGAAGATATTGTAATTCTATATTCAACATAAGAGAAGATGGCCTCTGCTTTGGGCGGTATGACAAAAATTGCCACATCTACCTCATTGGGTAACAATGGAAAGGGGAAGAAGTTGGGTGCAATGTTTGATAATTATGGCAGACAATTGTCTTCTCTTTCAATTTTTTCACCCATTTCCTTTAATCGCTCAAGCAGAAGAGGGACTCTAAGATTACGCGACAGAGAGAAGGTAGTTAATACAAGAGCTATGGAAAAGGAGTTGTACTTCAACAAGGATGGCTCAGTGACAAAAAAATTGCAGGTTAGAGAAAAAATTATGTTTAAAGGAAGGTCACATGCACGTGAAACTTCACTACGGTGGATCTTTCCTTGTCCACTTATATTCGATTTTAATGTGTTATTTTAATTTTTCATGGAGGGTTGTTTTGGCATATGGTCTGGCATTCAATTGCACACTTACTGAAAGCATTGTCAATTTGTCTTGCAGGCGGTGTGAACAAACTTACTGATCTTGTTGGAGTCACCCTTGGGGCGAAGGGAAAAATGTTGTCTTGGAGAGAAAGCATGGTTCTCTGAAAATAGTTAATGATGGTGTGACAGTAGCTAAGGAGGTAATTTGTAGATGTGTGCTCTGGTTTTCTTTTTAACGTTGTATTAGTTCCCCCTCTTAAATGTCTTAGATTTGGTAGGCATAATTTGAAAACTCAAAGGTGAAAGGAAACATATTTGTTACCCGGTGGTCTACTTGGCCTATGGACTAGCCACATTAGAGTAATGCATAAAGCTTTTCACAACAATAAAAGGAAAGGGTTATGGCTGAGTCAAATTTTATTGTTATTGACAGTGTAATGAAATGTATCTCAATGCTATGGTTTTGGCCTTTTTATTGTTTGAATTAGAGGACCCAGTTGAAAATATTGGGGCCGAGTTGGTAAGGCAAGCTGCGGCAAAGACAAATGATTTAGCTGGGGATGGAACCACAACATCTGTTGTTCTTGCACATGTTGGAATATTGAAAAATTCCAGAACAATGAATGGAGAATAAATATCCCTTCCTCTAACACAGAGAAAATAAAAATTTCTTTGACAGGAGACAGAGTTTCAATACTTTGAAAACAAACTTCTATTCCCTTCAATAACTCAAAAAAAAACAATTACACTACTTCCTCACTGAGAGGGATTACAAAATTATATTTGCTACAAACGCGATTGCATAAAGGCAACTCAGCTGTCTGTTCAAACAATACTCTGTCCTTTCTAAAACATACTCTCATGTTTTCCCTTTACTTAATATTTGTGCATACATAAAAAGTTACACTCGAGTCTTTAAGGTAGTTTTACACAACACAACGTGTAATAAAAAATTTAAATACGCATACATAAACCCCAAACTACCAAGCTTTTCGACCTTTTTATTTTTATATGCCGTAACATATAAAACATATTATAATAAACCCTCTTTCTAAAAAAATAAAATTAAAACTAAATTCTATGGCCCACCTTTCATTTCGCATATGATATATATATAACATATGTTTAAAACATATGTATATATTAAACTATCAAAACATTAAAGAACCCTTTCCGTCGGACTTCAAAAGTCTGAATAGATTGAATTTCAAACCAAATTCGCGTTCCAAAATGGGATGCTGACGTCTGCCTAATTTTAACTCGAATTCTCAATCCAATGTGCCCTATAAAAAATTCGGGTCCAGTTTTCAGGTTTTCAGATTCCCTTCAATTTCATGCGATCCAATATTAATGCTCCACGTGTCCTCTTTTTGAATTTACAAAACTGTCGGGTAAATTTCTGTTTGTTTAATTTCTGGTTGGTGAATTGCGTTAATGCTGGCTGTTGTGTTTAAATACAATCCTGTACAGAAATATGGCTGTGGACGTCTACAAAAAAAACTTGCAGGAATTTTAAATGCTGAATTAAATTTCTGGATGGCATGCAAGCAACCTCCAAAAAAAAATGTTGCTGCTGCATCCGTCCTTCTGCTGCAGCAGTTGAAGTTAAAATTCAACAGCACAGGGTTTAATAAGTGAGGGTGTAAAGGTAAATTTTTGTTGATAGTACTAGATTAAGATCATCTATTCATTTTTGTAGGGTCTTCTGGTGTTTGGTTTTTTAGTTTTGGGTTGGGCTTATTGAGTCTAAGATAGTTTTTGAGTGAAAAAATTGCTATCAGGTATTAAAAAATTTTGGTTCTTTTGTCAAAATTTTTGAGCTTGTTAGGAAATAAAAAATTGACAATGGTTGTATCTTAAATTTGTGGAAAATAATTTGAAATGAAACCTTTTTTTTTAGGTTGTTGCAGCAGGTGCAAACCCCGTTCAAATTACTAGGGGCATTGACAAGACAATAAAGGCCCTTGTTTCGGAACTCAAAATTTTGTCAAAGGAGGTAAACGCTTGCCTTTTGAGTAGGCTGGTTTTCCTTTTTGCTGATGGTTTGGTGTATCTAATTGAATTAGTTGCCTAAGGTATTTTTTGGTTGCAAACTCCTTTTCATTTTTCATACAGTATTGGCCTTGTGGAATACATTTGATTGTGTGGTCTTGTTAGATCTACAACATTTGTAGTTGTTTAGTCTTATGGCCGATGTGCACTTTTATTATGGAAATAGTTGATGCAATATTGTCATTTAATCCTTACTGCAGGGTAGCATGTTGAGAAGTTTCTTGTGAAACATTTGGTATTCAAAATGACACTTGATCCTATCCAGCATCATGCACTTGACTTCAAAATTCATATTCAAAGTGTGCCAGACAATTCTTGCAAAATTTCAAATATTTATGTTGTTTTAAACCATTATCTTTTTCATGTATTGGATGTTGAAAATGTGAAAAAGACTTTGGTATGAAACCAACTGGTGAATAATTTCCAGCACAACAATCAATTCCAAGACATGATTTAGAAGTAGAAAAAATGTGCTTATGAAGCATAGAAAGATATCCTTGATGCATTGTCAATGTTTGGCTAGGGTTATTTTTGGAGAAAATAACTCCTTATTCCTAGAATAGTGATCTTCAATACAAGTAAATGCCAGAGAAGAGAGATCATCGTGTGACGCAACAAAACTGAAATTGGACCCCCAAGGAGAGTTGGTGTGTCTACAATCACTCTGTCAGCATTTTCCCTTGGTTTACCCCGTTCTTTTCCTCCAGCCTGAGTCTTAATTGACTTCTTCTTTCTTCGGGTTTATTTATCAAATTCGTAGAATTTGATAAATAAATACTATCCACAATGGTTGGACTTTAATTTATATTCCAGACTTTATATTATCTCCAATCCTTATAACCAATGTTTAACTTTCAACACTTTGTATTTATACTCCACGTTTCTTTTTAAATAAATAACTTGTAATGAACTTTCGGCTCTATATTTCACCACCCGGCCTTACAACAATCACGCTCTAGACTTATGCTAATTATCCGCCAATCGTTTAATTAAAAAATTTCATTATACTCCGGCCCCACCTATATATATCAATAACCAATCAAACACTCGTATCGTACCTGGCTATCCTCCGCACACCTTAGTTAACCTCCGGGCAAGTTCAACGTGCGACCACCGTCCGATGGCCCTTCTCCAAATCAACGACTCTTGGCAATTTCGCTCGGCTTCCAATGTCGGGCTTTAATGTGCAATGGCGCGGGTTAAACGGTGGTTTTCTGGGGGTCACTTCCCCACGTGTCACATTCCCTATGGAATCACTCGCGAATAGGAAATACCGCCTACTCCGCAAAAGCGGTGCGATATGGGCAACCCGCTTTTGTGATTCCGCTCGTGGTTTTGGTAGAGGGCTTGACCACGGGTGCAAGTCTGGTTCTGCTATCCTTTTTTTTGTTAACTCATGTCCAATCCTCGGGTCAGGTTCCGAAAGCACAACAATTTTGTCTCTTTATTAAGCGGGATTTTTTATATTTGAACAGTTTTCACGACCCCGGTTCTCTACACAGACCTCGCCTTCGGGTGGGGTGAGTTCACGGGGTTATCCAACAATTTACGGGAATTCAAAGATAGAATAATGGAATTATCAGTACCCAATCGCCTCACAGTTAAACAATTCTTCACAATTAGCAGTTCGAGATAATTCAATGGCAACTAAGCTTGGAAATCATTTAACTGGAAACAATTGTTCACACAGAGGTTTATTGCAGAAATCCCCTCTCTACTCTCCTCTTCCCTCTCTACTTTTATTCATCCGAGGAATTACAATTTATATACATAACATATGGCTCTTCGGTTCCTCTGAGAGGACCGTTCTAGAAATAAAAAGGTCTAATTATAATAATTCAACTAACTGAAACAGTTCAACTCCTACAACTCTAACTAGTCTAAGTAATACAGTCAGCTGAGGTATTGACACCTAGCTGTTACAACTCAAATGTTTTCGAACCCTCCTAGCCACAACATGCGGAAAAAACCTCCTACATTGCTGGCTAGTGCCTAATGCCCTTGCATCATCGTGTGACATAAACCTATTAACAAAAGTGAATTCCTTGAATTTCACCAAATATTTTCTTTGAATTCCTTGCTTTTAAAAGCCAATGATATCCCTTATTGTGTTAATGTTACGGAAATTCCTTGTCCTAGTGCCTCACACTCTACTATGAATGTTTTACCAAAAGTAGGTCCAACCGATGTTGGTGTAGAAGACATGGCATCCATTGAAAGAGAGAATGCCAAAGTAGCCTCATCATTCCATATAAATGATATTTTCTTCAAGAGATATGTGAGTGGACTTGAAATGCATGCATAATTCTTAACAAATGATCAATAATATCATGTAAGTCTAAAAATCTTCTAAGAACCTTGATTTTCTTAGGAATAGGTCATTTTGTAATAGCTTGCATCTTTTGAGGCTCCAACTTCACTCCTTCCTTTAAAACAATATGAACCAAATACTCGAATTCTTATTTCCCAAAAGCACATTTGGATATTTTTACATAAAAATGATTATTCTCAATAATTATTTAAATAACTTTTCCACATGTTTAGTGTGGTATTCCCATGATTTATTATAAATATGTGTATTATCAAAGAAAACCAACACAAATTTTATAAGATGGGATCAAACAAAATTGTTCTTAAGTCGAGCCCGCCGAACTTCAAACAGCGATAAACCATAATTCAAACCAAATTCGCGTTCCAAAATAGCCTGCTGACGTCGGCCAATTTTGTGACGCGAAAACCAAATGAATTCCACCCTAATCTTTTTCGGGTCCGAAGTTGGGCTAGCGTACGGAGGGAGAGTTGTGACGCGAATTTCTTATCAAATTCGCCCTAATATTTTTCGGGTCCGGATTTCCACTGCGCGAGCGGCCCAAACAAAGATCCGCTCTAATCAATTTCTGCCACGTGTCCTCAATAAAAACTTGCCCTGCTCCCGGCTGCAGGTGCATTCGATGGCGTTTAAGGCGATGGGACATGGATATGGCGATTTCATATCAATCGCATTAACATTTAACGCTGTTCAATTAAGTTTTCACATCAAATCCGCATTAATTAATTTTTAACAATGTTCAAGATCGGACCTCCACTCCTCTTAGCGATTCCGCACGCTCCAATATGATCCGGCCTTCGGCTCTCATTATTAATGATCAGAGATTAATTATGACGGGCGTCCTTTGATTGCATTGCAGTCGGGTCGAGAAAATGGCTTTTAGCTATGCTTTTTCAGACGAGCCGGTTGCTGGATTACACTGCCTGCTAACTGTGACGATAAGGAGAAGTGGCCAGCTGAACTGCTACCTAGACCTTGCAGCATATCTGCATTTCTCTCGGTTCTGTCTCTGTCTGTCTTCCTCTGTTAATTGGAATTCTGCTTCTCCGTCTCCTCTTGTGCCCACTGCGCCTGAGACTGCACCCATGCCTCGCGTGCGTCATAGGATGCGTTGCCACAGGGGGAGCACTAGAGGTCAACCCCTGCGGGCTCCCTCCAGCCCCTCAATAGAGTCAACTTCCGGCCAGTCCAGTGATTATTACGCAGGTCGATATCCAAATACTAGGAGTGGGCGGGGTCGGGTTGTAGGATCTGGCCACCGTATGGATTCCCCTGCTCCTCGCTTCCCCACCGCTAGTTCACCTTCTCCCACGACGTGCACTACGCAATTTTCCTTTAATTTCTCTCTCAACCGCCCGGCCTTCGGCTCTCATTATTAATGATCAGATATTAATTATGACGGGCGTCCTTTGATTGCATTGCAGTCGGGTCGAGAAAATGGCTTTTAGCTATGCTTTTTCAGACGAGCCGGTTGCTGGATTACACTGCCTGCTAACTGTGACGATAAGGAGAAGTGGCCAGCTGAACTGCTACCTAGACCTTGCAGCATATCCGTACTTTCCAGTTTCCGTCTCTACCGTTTTCCCTCCGTTAATTGGAATATTCACTTCTCCGTCTCCCTCCAGGGCTCTAGCGGCTCGAGACCGCACCCATGCCTCGCGTGCGTCATAGGATGCGCGGCAGCATGTGAGCACTAGAGGCTGACTCACCGCTGGGCCTCCCTCCACCCCTCACCGCAGTCGACTTCCCACGGGCCCAAGACATGTGTCGATATCCAAATACTAGATGTTGGCACAAAGCTGTAGGATCCTGGGCCACCGCATGGATTCCCGTTTCCTGGCTTCCCCACCGCTAGTTCACCTTCTTCCCACGAACGCGCACCGCGCAATTTTCCTTAATTTATGTTCAAACGCCCGCGAATCACGACTTTATTCAATGTGGTCTTCCGCGAGGAGGCCCAAACGAGGGAAGAATGGCACCCGTCCAAATGTCCGAGCTCGAAAAATTCGCGCGCATCTCGGCCTCAGGAGGGGAGCCGTGCATGCATGTGGAGGTAGCACCTAGCGATCCTTGACCTTCCGAAGGATGGTGCCGAATCGTGGAGGAACCACCGGAGGAGTAGTTTGGTTAATTTGTTTTTCTTGCTTAGCAGGCCCACTTAATTGGGCTGCTTTTAGATTATTTTACTGTGCTGGACCTTTGTAATATTTTTGAATTCTGTAAATTAAATGTTCAAGACTGGTTTCCCCGTATGAGGGCAGTCTTCTTAATTTTTTGATTTTTTGATGACAAATTTTCCATGAGTATGGCCAGGCAATGTTTTTGACTTCGGTGTAATTTTATTCGCAATGTTAATATATTAACTTTACTTAGAATTCTCACATGATTAGCGTTTTTCTTGATCTGTTCAAGGATTTTGGGTACTTTAATTTGTATTTGGAACAATGGACGTCGGTACTCTATCTGTTGCTTTACTGTTCTACATACTGCTATTTCACTTTCTTATAGATGCCTCGGGCATATTTGGATGCTTTCTCAGATTGTCGATAATCTCCATGTGAACTGTTTTACTTCATATAATATATTCAAAACAACGTTTTTTCTCTTGTGAAAAAAAATGATTAATGTTTATCACTCTGCCTTCAAAACTAGCGATGCTGGTCTATGTTGCTGGTTTATTGATATGGTCCGATGGTCTTTTTATATTTTGGACATATCACACTCCTCACATGATTAGCGTTTTTCTCTGTTCAAGGATTTTGGGTACTTTAATTTGTATTTGGAACAATGGACGTCGGTACTCTATCTGTTGCTTTACTATTCTACATACTACTATTTCAATTTCTTATAGATGCCTCGGGCATATTTGGATGCTTTCTCAGATTGTCGATAATCTCCATGTGGACCGTTACTGGGTTTTATATCATGTCCCTGTATGTGACATGGGGTATTTTTCTATCATTGTCCGGGGTGGGACTTCCACTTTTCTGGATGGATATTTGGGTTCCAATCTTCAGATGTGAAAATGTAATGACTTCATGGACTGTTTTACTTCATATAATATATATTCAAAACAACGTTTTTTCTCTTGTGAAAAAAAAAATGATTAATTTTTATCACTCTGCCTTCAAAACTAGCGATGCTGGTCTATGTTGCTGGTTTATTGATATGGTCTGATGGTCTTTTTATATTTTGGACATATCACACTCCTCATATGATTAGTGTTTTTCTCTGTTGCAGGATTTTGGGTACTTTAATTTGTATTTGGAACAATGGACGTCGGTACTCTATCTGTTGCTTTACTATTCTACACACTGCTATTTCACTTTCTTATAGATGCCTCGGGCATATTTGGATGCTTTCTCATATTGTCGATAATCTCCATGTGGACCGTTACTGGGTTTTATATCAAGTCCCTGTATGTGACATGGGGTATTTTTCTATCACTATCTGGGGTGGGACTTCCACTTTTCTGGATGGATATTTGGGTTCCAATCTTCAGATGGGAAAATGTAATGACTTCATGGACTGTTTTACTTCATATAATATATTCAAAACAACGTTTTTTCTCTTGTGAAAAAAAAATGATTAATGTTTATCACTCTACCTTCAAAACTAGCGATGTTGGTCTATGTTGTCGGTTTATTGATATGGTCTGATGGTATTTTTATATTTTGGACATATCACACTCCTCACATGATTAGCGTTTTTCTCTATTCAAGGATTTTGGGTACTTTAATTTGTATTTGGAACAATGGACGTCGGTACTCTATCTGTTGTTTTAGTATTCTACATACTGCTATTTCACTTTCTTATAGATGCCTCGGGCCTATTTGGATGCTTTCTCAGATTTGTCGATAATCTCCATGTGGACCGTTACTGGGTTTTATATCAAGTCCCTGTATGTGACATGGGGTATTTTTCTATCACTGTCTGGGGTAGGACTTCCACTTTTCTGGATGGATATTTGGGTTCCAACACTACAATAAAAAAGCACATTGGTATGGGGCAAAAATGGTCACCATAAGCTCATTAGTGAGGGTCAAAAGAGCCTTCGTCACCAAAAACTGAACGTCAAAAAAGGTGGCGTCGCCGAAAGTATAGGTGTTGTGGTGACATTCA